>BSBK01007144.1:0-542500 GCA_027943335.1 Chamaecyparis obtusa | reverse complement strand
GAAACTCAATTGCATATGAGTTGGAAAAAAATGCATCCACACATATAAGAATATAATGCTTTGAACATTTTTCATTTAGCCACATGGGATATCAAAACATATATGTATTGTGGTCTTCACTTGTAATAGTATTGAATAACTTCAAAACATAAATGTTAATAATCTCATTTCATCACCACTACACCTTGAAAAGGACAAAGAGAGATTTGGGGTCTAAGTCATGGATTTAGATGGAGAACTAATATGAGGTGGCAGTTGGTACCTTGGTGTGTTGTCCAAGCCTCACCAACATACATATTGATATATGATTACCTCACATAAGAAATATGATCTTAGGGGTATTTATTTCCTACTACCTCAACCTTAATTTGTTGCAAAAGTTTATGGGGGAATCAGACAACATCTTTCTAATGTGAAGGATAACAAGATCATCCTGTTGTTGAAGGATTATCACATTGTGAAGCATAAATGAAGGGTCATGAAGGAGTGGCATTTGGTTTCTTTCCTAGAGTCAATGGTCTTTCTGAGCTAGAAGGAGATAATTGCCCATAATGTGGTTTTTTTGAAGAATATTTTGGGTTAGGGTGTCATAGGTGGTGACAGTTGGCTACAAGACTACATGAAACTTGAAGGCTTGGTGAAGTTTTTGGATTGGGATCTAAGGAGGAAGTTTCAAATGGAGATGGCCTTTGGAAATAGTTAGAGAAAGAAGATCATGTTAATTGTGAACCTTGGTGTCCAATCAGGGTTAGGTCACTATCTTTGAAATAGGGTGGTATTTTGGCTTGATACTAGTTTTTTTTGTATTATGAATGTAATCATATCTACTAGCTTTAGCAGGTCTCCAATTTTTCTTATTATGGAGATTAATTAGATACAAGCAATGTAGTATTTTTTTTTTTTTATCTAGGGGAGCTATTTTGTTGGTTGTACTTTCTCTTTAGAGTTCTTGCTAGTCCTTTAATCTATATTTAACTAGTTTGTAGTAGTTTGCAATGGGGTGGGTGTTTGCTTTGGGTATACTATGCCATTCTTGCCCTATTGTTACTATCATTTTTAAGTTGTTATTTAACGATTTCATTTTTAATATCTACTCCATAAAACCATTATTCAATTTCACTCTTCTTAAACTCTCGCTACCTAACATGTATAAACACATAAAATGTCATTTACGACAATCTTTTAATATATAAAAAAAGATATAAAAAAAATTTTAGTTCCAATTTTTTTCTAAACTTTCAAAATTTCCTTATAAAAACTTCACCTCTTATTAATTGAAAATAAAATCTAAAATTATATTTTTATTCTTTTCATTTATTAAAACAAAAATACAAATTTCTTTACACAAAAACTCTAATTAAATAAAAACAACAATAAAAAATAAATTATTTAACAAATAAAATTATAACTAAATTTAATAAATTAAATAAACTTATTTATCTTAACTTTTAAAGAAAGTCATTTATCCTCTTATATAAAAAGATGGTTACATAAAGGAATTGCATATATTAAGATCTAAGAGCTTTCATTTACTTTTAAGAAAAGTTCATAATAAAGATTGAACATTTAATAACAACGAAAGTATCTTGTCATGAGATGAATTGCCAAGCAACACTATTTATGTTTATTTTTAAAAAATAGTTATGTTATAAGGATGATTTATGTTGCTCTTTAATGTCTATTATTTATTTTAACAATTTTTAAATTTTTATCTATCAGTAATCATGATTTTAAAAATATAAGCAAAAAATCAACTAATTATAAATTATAAGGAAGGAAAATTAAATCTAATTTCTAACTATTGGGGAACTATGAGAAATTCTTTAATTTTTATTTCATTTGTCCTAACAACATACACAATAATTGGAAAACATCTCTCTATTCTAACATATATCATTAAGAATCTCACATAATTTGAATATCATTAAAAGGGAAGTCAAAGGCTGGTCCAAATACTCTTTTGGAGGCATTTTCAAACAGAAAAAATAGATTGAAGACAAACTATCTAGCTTCCAAAATTTGATGGCTCATGGAGACTTGTCCCATAATATTTATGAAGAGGAGGATATGTGGAGGAAAATTGGAAAGATAACCTGAACAACAAGGAAATCATTAGAAACAAAGGTCTAGAATCCAGTGGCTAAAGGAGGGGGGTCGCAACACCTCTTTTTTTTCTTTTCCATAGAACAACTAGTACTCTCAAAAAAAGAAACACCATCACCTGTCTCCTCAATGAATCCAATCAACTGATTGATGATGAAGGTAAAATTGGACAAATGGCAGCTTAATTTTTTTAGACAGACTTTTGAAATACAAGGGAGTGACAATTTAGACATCCAAGATAAGTTGTTAGTCCACCTCCCTAGTGTGGTTAATCAAGATGATAATAACCTCCTTCTACCCCCTATCATTGAAGAGGAGGTTAGATTTGCAATTTTTTCATGGGTTCTTACAAGGCCCTTGGCCCTGATGGCTTTCCTACGACTTTTTTTCAGGTGTTTTGGGATATTGTTAGCTATAATGTGACCATGGTGACTAAGGACCTTTTTAGAATGGGGAAATTGTTGAAGAAGTTAAATAACACTTACATTGCTCTTTTTGCCAAAAACTCAGAGGCCTAAGTCCATGAATGACTTTAGACCTATAAGTCTATGCATATTATCTATAAGGTCTTCTCTAAAGTCTTGGTTAACATATTGAAGCCTCTCTTGGATAAATGCATTAATGGAAGCTATAAAGGGGTCTGTTCTTGGTAGACAAATTCTTGTTGTTCCCATTGGTACTCATGAAATAATTCATTCGATGGATAAAAGACGTAATCAAGGTATGACCCTTAAACTTGATATCTCTAAGGATTATGATAAGGTTAATTGGCAGTTTCTTTACAAAGTGTTAACTAAGTTTAGCTTTAGTGACAAATTGATTACTATAATTAAGATTTGTATCAAGACTATTCAGTACTCTCTCATTGTCAATGATATACCCTGGGGATTTTTTAAAGCTAGAAAAGGCCTCAGATAAGGAGATCCTTTATCTCCTTATTTATTCATCATGCTCATGGAGGTTCTTAGTATAAATTTAATGAATCTTTCCACAGTTGGCCGCATTCATGGTATCAGATCTTCTTCTTCTCTTCCTCCTTCTGTTCTGTAGTAGTTTGTTGATGACATCATCCTCTTCAAAAAGTATTCAATGGTGGAAGCCAAACATTGGAAATATCTCTTGCAGGATTATGCATGTTATTCTAGTCAATGCATCAACTACTAAAAAAGTAAAATCTACCTTTTCGACACCAAGGAAGATCTTCAACTCAAAATTAGGGATATTCTTGGTTGTTAGAGTTTCATTCTTCCTGATACTTATCTAGGCCTCTCCCTCACTATCAAGGAAGTTGCCCACATTTTGGGATGACATTCTCAAGAGGATATAGAAAAAACTATCGAGATGGAAAGGTAAGATTCTTAGTAATCCCGATAAGCTTCAACTACTCATTGCTTGCCTCCAAGGAATTCCTGTTTAATTTCTTTCCATCGTTAAATTCATTGGAGCCATGGCTAACAAACTAGAGATGATTTAGAGGACCTTCTTATGGACTAGTATGGAAGAGAAGAAAAGAATGACGCTTGTCAACTGGGACATAGTTTGCCACCCTAAATTCCAAGGGGGTTGGGAGTTTAAAAACTTACTAACTTGAACAAAGCTCTCATTACCAATTTGCGATGGAACCTTGCTATTGGTAAGGTGGATTGGTGTTGAATAATGAAAGCTAAATACCTTAACCATGAGTGCTTTCATAAGATTCTTGGCTCAAATGGGCTTCCTATAGGTTCAAAATTTTGGAAAAATATTACCAAGTGCATATCCCTATTGAAGGATGACCTTAAATGGCTTATTAGCAATGGGATGACTATCAGATTCTGGGATGATAAATGATTAGGGAATAAGCCCATTGCAAACACTAATTATTCTACTCTCATGAGGCATACCAAATCTATTTTAGGGGCCAATTTTGGTGGCTACTTCACCCTGATGGGTGGATGGAAATTTTTTTTGCAATGTTTCACCAATAGACCTAGTCTCCCCCCAAGGTTTCTGATTTTCAAATCCTCTTGACACAGGTTAGACTCCTATTTTTTCCTACGAAGGATAGATTTAGATGGACTATGTAGCCCTCTAGATATTACTCAGTTAGATCTACATACACTTCACCATTGAAATTCACTGGTGACTGTAATAGCTGGAAAATGGTGTGGAATGCTCAACTCATCCTGAGAATTAACTTTTTTTGGTGGTCTTCCCCACATGGAAAAATATTAACTCTTGAAAATGTTAACAAGAGAGGATTATAGCTCCCAAACTAATGCTATCTTTGCAAGAAAGATATTGAAACAATTCCCCACTTGTTCATCCATTGCAAGTTTTCTTCCCAAGTTTGGAAACACATCCTCCAAAAACTTAATTTACAATGGGTTTTCCAAAATGACCTCCAAAAAATTGTTCTTGACTGGAGCAGCCCCTCCCATCACACCCTTCTCAAATAGCTATGGAAATAATACCTCTGCATTTATGTTGGTGTCTATGGAAGGAGAGAAACAACATGGTGTTAAGAGATAAGGAGAAGAGTGTTGACCATTTTGAACAAACACCTTCTAGACAGTATATCTATCAGTAGATGGAGAACCCCTTTTGAGCATCCTTCATGGTGGGAATACTTGATTTCCATTTCCTTGAATCTCCCATAGGACTTTATGAATTTTGATAATTCCAAGAAGATAGCGAGAGTGAACACCATTTGGAAACCTCCTCTCTTTCCTTGGTGTAAGCTCAATTTCAATGGTGCTACTAGAAATGGGTTGGATTATGGTGGGGATATCATTATAAATTACAATGGCTTGCTCATTACTACTTATTTAGGTCATTTGTAGGACTCTACTAGAAAATAGGCTAAGGGTATGACCCTGTTATGGTGAATCAAATTTTCCCTTTCAATTGGCATTCATACTCTTATGATTAAAGGGGATTCTCAATTTATTATCAAAGCTACCAAAGGGACTCATTCCCTTGATTGGTTTGTCCAAGGTATAATTGATGACATTCGAGCCCTTCTTAACAGGTTTGATGAATTCATCATTCAACATATCTACAAAGAAGGTAACATTGTTGCTGACCATTTAGCCTCTTTTGGGTTGGATCTCACTGTTATCCAAAGTTAGTGAAATGAGAGCTCTCTCCCCCCTGGGACTCTTAGTTTCCTAAGAAAAGATGCCACTATACATCCTTATGATGGTTAATAAATCTAAAGAATGGACTCTGGTGCAGGCCTTTATGGTGCTATTAGAGCTTTTTGGTGGGCTCTTGATTTCTTACCCATTAGAGATCATTCTCTATTATGATCTAAATTGGCCACATGGGCATCCTCTTATAAGCCTATGTGTCCCCTCTTTACATCATTATGATTTGGCAGAGTGAAGGAATCATCATTTTTTGTACCACCTCAATAAAGTTGGGATTTTTTCCAAGGAGGTGAATATTGCTAAAACCCTTTCCATATCTAAGAATATATTTTTCTTCAACACTTACTTTTGAAGAACTTCTCGCATAAGGAAGCTGCCAATTTTGAGTTGGGCGATGTTAAGGGTATGAAGTGTAATAAACCCATTTATAATTACCATTTATCTCACCTCTATACAATTATTCCCAATAAAGGATCTAATTTGGGGTTTTTCCTTTAAAACATCTATGAGAATTTGTTGAGCCCTACTCTCTGCAACTACTTTAGTTTTTTCTATATCTCAATGGGTGGAGACCGTATGCATGTGGAGCCTAATAAATATGATGAATGGAAAATTGACAGGATGGTTTGAAACATCTGTAAGGAAGGTGACATTTTGCAGTTTATGGAGCTCATGAATGGCCATGATGAGAGTCTCTCTAAATAGTTCATCAGTTCCTGAGAGGCCAGAAGGGTTTCTATGGGAAGAGTCTCTTTTGAGGTCAATGAAGAAGTGATTACATAAGCCATGAACCTCTCCACTAAGGATCACAAGTAGAAGAAGGATAGCAAGGTTTCTGATGCTACTAGTCTTAACCAGTTCTTTCATGGTTGTGAAGAACTCATCAAGATAAGGGGTGGTTATGATCATGATAAGTTGTCAAAGTTGTGGGATCATGTTTTCCTAGTTGTGATGAAGTATCTCACGTAGAAGGAAAATTTTGGTGTTTAGTACTAATACCACCTTCCTTTTTTAAATCACTTTAGAAAGAACATTTTTATTTTCATTCCTTTTTATCTTTTTCATTTGATTGAAAGAATTGTTAAGGATGTGATTGAAGCCAAGAACCATTGAAAAAACTTTTCCATTTTAAACCAGGGCCTTATGTTTCATATCTATCACTTTCACTTGGCCCTTTTCCCTCCCTGCCAAATTATTGTGCAAGAAGTACCTACTTCTCCCACCCCCCTTCTGCTAGTCTCATGGACACTCCCAGCCATAGCAACAAGCAATGCCTCAAAAAAAAAAGTCTCAAAATCAAGCAAGAGACCTCCCTTGTTTCGTAAAATGGAAAGAAGGAAAAAGGCAAAAAGAGGGTTGCCCCACCTCCTAAATCCAAGGCTAAATCTAGCAAAAATTCCAAATTCCTAATTGATTCCAATGTATAATTTATTAAGGAGACCAACACCCCCCATAGGTCCATCAGACTTGTAGTTAAACCTAAAAATGAGACTAGTTTATAAGAGGCCCCACTCTTGAATAACGAAGATGAATGTGAAAAAAAGGCCATTAAGAAAAAGGGCATTAAATTGGAATCTAGGGATCCCACTCGTGTGTAGGGAAAGGAGACCATAACGATGCCTATGGTTGTTGACAAAGGTAAGGCCTTTCTATATAATAGTTGTAGCAACAAAGAATAGGTTTGGAAGGAGGTTAACAATTTTTTAAAATGGTTGGCAAAGGTGGATGAAAGGCTTTACAATGTGTGCCACTTCTCTTTGAAGGTTATGCATAGCTCTTCTACTATGATGTGTATGCTCCAGTCTGACAACAACAAAGGTGACAAGGAAACAAAAGACCAAAAGGAGCTCTTCAATTTCCTAACGGAGGACTAGGTGACAATGATGCTCACCAATGAATGGAAAAGGAACAAGATCTAGGTCATAGCCCTCTCTCTAGTTTCTTCATTTTGTCTAGCCACAATCTACATGGCCCTATTTTGTTCTGTTTACTTTTACTTGGTTTCATCTGGACTAGTGCTTTCTATTTTTCTGGGTATGATCTTAAGTGGTCTTGGTTAATTTTTTTATCTTTACTATGTTTGATACTATGTTGGACTCTAGAAGTTTTTTGATCTCTATTATTATGGTTTACACCATGAATTTGGTTATTATGCATAAAACCAATGATAGGTTAGTCTTTTTTATTTTTAAAGGTTCAAATTTGTTCCTTTTTGTTCTTTTTGATAGTGATGCTAGGGTGGTTGGTTTTGATTCTCCCTGGGTGGTTAATATGTTTCTTATGTATATCTTCTGATGATGTTATTATGATGATAACATTTGTCTGCTATTGATGTGTTTTCTATTGTTGGTCACCCTCTAGGCTGGTTTGTAGAGGGACAACAAACTTGTTTTGCTACATTATTTTATCAGACACATATATCACTCAAATAAAAAATAGACAAAGACCTTAGAATAATTTATTCTCAAATATTATTGACACCTAATTTTACAAGACTTACACTACCTTGTCATCATTTATAATGTAAGTGTTATAAATGTTACTAAGATCTTAAAATCTTTAAATAGAACCATTCATTTACCACATACTCTCAATAAAAACAACTTGAACCAAGAACATATTTAACTACCCAAAGGTACCATCTTGTGTTTATGAGTATTCAAGTCCACAATCTACATGGAAAGTAATATTTTTCCACAAGTGAATGAAGACCAACGACTCTCTATGTTTCTATTTCATGAATTATGATATAGTTTGTAAAATATATAATAACTAAATATTGTGTTAATTATAGCTATATAGGTTATCATGTAGTGGAAGAAACAATAGAAAGATTTCTTCGTATAAGATAAAATTAACAAGGCTACTAAGTGATATAGAGTTTCAACTAGTTATTTCTTATAAAAAAATTGAATTGTTTCTAATATATCATTGTATGTTTCCTTTGAATATAGCATTTGAAAATAATAATAAATTCTATTAAAAATAGTTGGATTTTCTCTTTAATTAGGAGATTATGGTTTGGTTTGTAAAGCTTGATTTAGAAAAAGATGAATTAGTTTTGAAGGATTTACTATTTTTATCATTCTATGATTGATGACCACTTTTGATAATTTTATCATTGCATTTGTTAATTTGTATTTTAGGGCATGGTTTATTGTTATCTCTATTGAGCATTAATGATTGTCATTAGTATCAAAGGTTATCAAAGATATCGGTCGGTTACATATATGAAGCTAGTCAGTAACTATAAGAAAAATAGACCAGTCAGTTAAGTGTATATACCGAGCATCAGAAAGTTTACCGAGCATCAACAGACACCGATACCGAGAAACAATAAACATCGAGCATCAGAATAAACATCGAGCATTTTATATAGTGTTTACCGAGGATCACAAGAAATGACATAGTAATCAAGAATGACACATTCTTCTATACAAATGGTTACAATAGATCAGAAACTATTTTACCAAGATTGAGAACAACTTATTGTTGAGATATGATGAAGATCTTATGTAATAGTTTGATCTAGGTTATTTTTGTACACCGTAGATCTTAGGGTTTTGTCTAAGATATGTAAACCTAATTTTGTATAAGTGACATAATGTTGTATGTTATATATTTTGTATGTTACATCATTTTTGATGTGAACTGATGTATGAGCGAAGAATCACTTGAAGTACTTGCCAACCTTCAAGACTATTAGTTGACAAAGTAAATCAGTATTCAGAGGAAATCAGATTAAGTAGAATCAAAGCAGGCTAACCAAGTAGTTTAGAGGAGATATTCATCATAGTAAAGGTGATATTTTATCAGTACTTTATTGATTTGTATCAGACAATTAAGTTGTCATTAGTAGATAGATAACTATTGCTTTCTAATCATTGTAATAGAGTTTTGTAAAATCTCTTAACAGAGTAGACTTGATAGTCTTATTGTAAATCTCTTAACCGAGTGCACACTCAAGTAGTGTTGCTAAAATCCTATAACTAGGTAGATCTAGCTAATCTAATATGTTACTCCTAATAGGGTAAGATCACCAAAAGTGATCAAAACTTGTAGCCCTAACAAGCAAACCTTTCCTATCTGCAGTAGTGAAGAATTTGTGGGTGTCATCCCCACCATAGTTTTTACCTTCTAACAAGGGTTTTTGCGTTACCAAAATACTTGTGTTATGGGACTGTTATATTGTTGATTTCATGTTGTTTACTTTCACAAGTTGAATGGATGAATGATACATGTATTAGATACAAGTTATTTTGGAAGGTTACTACTGTTTGTTGTTGTAGATCTGAAAGGTTGATGTGTTAAAGTTTTTGTGGGCACTGATTCACCCCTCCCCTCTCAGTACCCTATCTCTCCTAATTCCAACAATTGGTATCAGACCTTAGTTCTCTTATTGGATAGTTTAACCACTGAAGGGTAAAGATCTAAGTCATGGAGAGGTATAAGTTAGATAAGTCTATTGAGAATCAGAAGATTCAGATGCAGATGTTTATTGAATAGTATAAGCAAGCCAAGGAAGGACTGGAGAAATTATTGGTTGATAGGAAGAACCTAGCTATTCTACAAAATGAGATTGGCTACCATGAAGAAGAAATTGATGATATATTTGACCACATTGGATCTAGTTCTGGAAGTATTTCTGATGGATTTGAAAGCATGATCTCTGATTTTTCTGAGAAGAATCAACATTTAACTGAACAAGTGAAAGCACTGCAAATCAATCAAGAATCTCAGATGGTGAGAATGGTTGAAATAATGAACAATGCTAGGTAGGCTGAACAAGAAAGGAATCTGGCTATTGAAGACCAAAGATAGACAACTAAACAAATACAAGCTAAAGAGAGTGAGATACAAAGACTCATCAATTGTCACTTTCAAGTATCTAATCAGATGATCACTATGAGTCAAGAAGTAAACCGAGTGAATGGAGAATTGTCTAGAAGACTTGAAGATGTTGCAATACTTAGAGAAGAGAATGAAAAATTGAGAAATAAAATAAAGACACAAAAATAGCATACTGAAATGATGAGGCTAGCTGAGAATAATTCCAAGAAGATTGATGATTTTCTGGTTAATCAAAGAATATTTGGGAGTAGAGTTGGGATAGGCTATACCAGTGAAGGAGAATCATCACAACAAGCTGAACAAGTCAACAAAAATCAAAATAAAAGACCTAAAGTGTTGACATGTTATCATTGTGGCAAACCAGGACATACATCTAATGTGTGTAGAAGCAAAGCACAAGGTAAACCTCCTATCACTTCTAAGTTCAATGGTTATTGCTATTATTGTGGTAAGTATGGTCACCAAGCTTATGACTATAGAGCTAAACAGAATGATATTGCTAACAATACTACTGTGGAGAAAATATGCTATACTTGTAATAAACATAGACACACTGCACGAGAGTGTAAGGCTAAGATGAAGCAAGTATGGACTACTAAGCAGAAGACACAATGCAAGCTATATCAACCAAAGAGACAAGGTAATTCTTATGTTTGGGATTATAACACATGGGCTAACTATGTTGCATGTGGTAGATATAGGCACATTGTAGTGAATTGTAACAGGAAAAGATGGGCTAGACAATCAAGAAGCTGGACAAGCACTGGAATGGCATGTATGGATTGTCATAAGGTTGGTCATTTAAGAAAGGACTACAGAGACCAAGCACCAGAAGAAGGTCATGTATTTGAGAGTGGAAACACTATTGTAGATATCATGAGAATAAGGAATAGCATGTGGAAGAAGGCATCTAATGAGAATGTAGAGTCAAGTAATGTTGTTGGTGAAACCTCATCCACTGGATTGGGTGACATCGGTACCTCCACTTAAGGTGATATAGGTATGTATGGGACTGATATTTCAAAATTATCACATTTTACATACAGTTCCCTATATATGTTGTGCACATACCAAATCTGCATGAATGAAGATGCACTATGGTTTATATGTTTTGAGCTAACAAAGTTATATAGTTAGTAAAAGTTAGACCGAGTGTTGGTTACCCGTCGGTAATCACTATTCAAGGTTAACTAAATAACAATATTAATCAAGAAAAGAAGTCTTGTGTTGACCAAGCTGAGGAAAGATTATAGTTGTCACCGAGCTAACAGTTGTCATGAACTGAAAAGTAGATCAAGCATTTATTGCATAAATTTTTGAGTGGGAATATCAAAAATTCTATAAATATGCAAAATACAAAGTTTATTTTTCACATTGTGATTTTAGAGAGCTAAGATTTCACAAAGAAAGTTTGAGCAAGAATCTTTCATGCAAATTCAAGCAGTTGCAGATCGAACTGAGCACACTCTTCGATACATTCTGAGTAAGTCAAAACCCTACTGAGCACATTTCTTGTACGTATTAGAAAACCTAGTTTGTTGAAATGGAATCTACTACAAGTTCATCTAAGGTTGTGGATGAAGAAGTTAATTTAATAGTGTCAGCAAGTTATAAGGAACCTCCTCATAAGTTACATCTTGAAGTTGCCTCAAAACTGGATTTAGTGGGCACTTTTTCAAGCATCCCACCTAGGGTTTTGTTGGTGGAATATATATGATCATACATTCACTGTAAAATTGGGGAAATTGGTGATTTTGATATGTATGTTGTGTATTAGGCTCTTTGTGATGAAAATATAAAGCTGAAACCAGAGCACAAATTAGTTGAGACACTTGGTCTTATTCATGCCCTAGATTTACTGAAGGATTTTAAGAATGAATGGATTAGGGTTGTGTTGAGCCTCTATCATGAGGGCACATTCTGGCTAGATAGATCAATCAAGGTCACAAAAAGAATGATTAGCAGGGTTACTGGTTACTCTACTACCGATAAATCCAAAGCATTTTGAAGCTCATCCTAAGTTGATGTTGAAAAGAATACTGGCGCAGCATGGGATAGAAGAGCACTAAAAGTTTCAACAATTATGGATCCTGAAGTTAAGTTCACAACACACATAATTGGGTACAAGATATATCAGTCAAGTAGGTTAAATAGCGTACCCTGTAGCACAGTCGACATGGCACACAAACTGCTAAAGAAGGGTCATTAGATTGACCTAGTCGAGCTACTACTGAGACAAGTTGAGGAAAACATGAAGAAAATAAGGGCACAGAAGTCTAAAACCTATAAGTTTGGATCACTCCTTGTATGCTTATTTTTCTATCTGCATAAATTCTTTCCCTTTGTTGGTCACACTAACTGGATAGATGATAAACCAATCACTTCACAAATATTTGATATATATTATGAAAGGTCTGGGAGATAATGCTGAGAATGTAATAAATAGTTACTTTGAAGATTTTAAAGTGAAGATGAATTTAAGAAGTAGAATTCTTGATGAATTTGTCGATAAATATGCAATGGATATTTGTTTCTTAGTGAACACCGACCACACTATGATAAAAGCTGTAGAACCAAGGACAAAGTGGCTAGCACCTATGGGCTATGAAATGGATTATGATTTCAGTTTGAAGTCTATCAAGGCACTACTAGCATTACCAAAGGACCCTAAGGATGCAAGGTTTGGAACCTTTGAGGAAGCTAAGTCAAAATTAAAGACTAATCTGATCATCGGTAAAATGATAAGGAAGTCAAAGAAAATGAAGAAAGTTCTAACTAAACACTTTAGAGATGTATCGAACTCATCTGAGGAGTCACTGATTGAACCTAAAACTGAAGGTTAGTTGATGTTGGATGATAAGCCATATGATAGTGAGGAGACCAAATCTAAAAAAGAATAAGAAGCTACACTGGTTCCTCCTACTAAAACTCCAAGGAAGAGGCAGTTGCTAGTACAAATAGGTGCAAGCACAAGGTCAGCAACTATAGCTTCACCACCAAAGAAGAAGGTAGCTGAGTAGGTAATAAAATGAAAGGCTGCTACACTGACAAAGACATATGCAAAGAAAGGACCCAAGGCTATAGTAGAGGCATTGAAGAAAAGGAGAAAATTGATAAGAAACAGAGAAGACCTTGAGGATGATGAAGATGACAACAATCAATTCAAGGTTGTTAGTAATAAGAATAGGTCAATTGATGAGATTGTTGAAGATATAATTGAGAATGGGAATCTTGCAAAACTGAAACTCAGTAAGTTTGACAGTATGTGAAATGAAGACCAAACCAAAATTGAGGAAGTCATCATCCAGATGATGATCTTCTTCAAATGAGTTCCACTAGAGTTTGAATTATTGCTACCCAAGACATTAGAGGACCAAGTAAATCAAAAGTGGTCATCTGCCTTGGACACCAAGAAGAGGATGAGGGAACAAGACCTCATAGTGATTACACTAGATTTATCTCTTGGTGAGATTAAAGAGCTTATGGACACTCATGTGCAGAGATTCAAAGTCAAGCACCAAGCAATGCAAATAATAGATGAGAACCTGGCAGATCTCGACTAGTCTTGTCAACTTATTTGGAGTTCACTTTTAGTTGTTAGAGAGCATAATGAGAAAGTTGCATTTCAAAAATTGTCTAAAAAGAGAAAGAATTCAAAAGGTAAAGGAATATTCATTGAGGAGAATGTAGCAAATAAGAATAAAGAGTCAAAGGTATCACTTACTGAGGTAATTGATACAACAATTGGTCAAGAAATTAAGAATAGTTCACAAGATGTACCGAATCCAGAAGTGATTCAGATTAAGGATACAAATGACAAGGATGTACTCATTAAGGACATCACAAACAATGATCCTAATGATAGAGATGATGTTGATGATGTGAATAATGCACCAGATAACACACTGGATGAAGCACAAGTTACCAAGTGTGCATTTCCATCACTACCAGGTGAGCTTCCTGTACTTGTTGAAGCCATAGAGATTCTCTCTCAGGAACAACCTGAAGGCTCAATCCCTAAGCAACCTACAGATACAACAGGGGAACCAAGCAATGAACCTCCTATAGAGACAAACAAGCTTGAAGGAAAAGAGGTTGATAAGTCAGAAAATGAAGGACAAGAGGCTAGTGAAATAGAAATGAAGGCATAAGAAGAGCCTAGGACAACTAAGAACACCCCAACAGACACCACATTTGAAGCTCCACCTCATTCAATTGACATAGAGGTTACTAAGGAGAAGAAGAAGGAAGATAGTGTGTCTACTGGGTAGAACACTCCAAGGGAAGAAGATAAAGCTATTGTCACCATTGTCAAGAATTCACCTCTTGCACCAGAGAAGGAGAAGAAGAAGAAAGGAAAAGGGCCCGAGGACCCTTAGCCCCGATGAATTGAGAAAATATGGTGAATTATGTACAAGGAAAGCAACACAAGAGAAACTAAGACAAGAGAGTAAAAGCAAGGAAATATTGGAAAATTTAAGAGACATCTTACAATAGGTCATCCCCAAGATACATGTAGATGAGGACACACCAATTATGGACCAACTTGCTACTCTTGCTGAAGGAATCAATGCCCTAGATGTCTATGCAGACAAAAAAATTGAAGAGTAGGAAAAATCAAAGATACAAGATAAATTAGTTGAAAGAATAAGCCAAGAAGTGGCAGTCAACATGGTTAAGCTTTCAGAGGTAATAACTAAAATTCAGTCTATTACAACATTAATCTATCAACTCTTGTATAAGCTATGCACTGTCAGAACATTCACTGCAGAGATCAGTAAAAAGATTAAATAGTTTGAGAATGAAATCTTAGTTAGTGCACTAGCAGCTACAACTGAGACACAAGCTACTACTAAACATATACTCAGAGTTCAAGAACTCAGGCGGTTGATAGCAGATCTCAAGAAACAAGAAGAGCACATAACTGATCAGGTTACTGAGTTGTAGACAAAACTCCTTCCATACTTGAAAATTTTTTAGAAGCATATTGTTAGGGCACAATCACTTGTTGCAACACCAAAGATTTCTGTGTTGGACAACATATTTGATATGCATGCACAAGTCATTCTTGAACACATTACTCTCACCAACTTGAAAGAGGAATGGGAAAACCTCTTGGAGTCACTGAAGAAAACCCATCAACACATTTTTGACAAGCTATAAGTATACCATTTTTGTATTTGGAATTAATATAAAAAAGGGGGAAATCAATGTATATGCCAAATATGTACAGTTTTGCTAAGTATACTACACATTACCGGAGCATGCACTGAGGGGGAGTATTTAGAAATTTTTGATATGTTTATGTATATGGCGGAGATATAAGTTTTTTTGAGACATAAGGTCTATATACATTCAAGTTTTGATACTAATGCCAAAGGGGGAGATTGTTATCTCTATTGAGCATTAATGATTGTCATTAGTATCAAAGGTTATCAAAGATATCGGTCGGTTACATATATGAAGCTAGTCGGTAACTATAAGCAAAATAGGCTAGTCAGTTAAGTGTATATACTGAGCATCAGAAAGTTTACCGAGCATCAATAAACACTAATACAGAGCGACAGTAAACACCGAGCATCAAAATAAACACCAAGCAGTTTATATAGTGTTTACCGAGGATCACAAGAAACAACATAGTAATCAGGAATGGCACATTCTTCTATGCAAATGATTACAATAGATCATAAAATGTTTTACCAAGATCGAGAACAACTTATTGTTGAGATATGATGAAGATCTTATGTAATAGTTTGATCTAGGTTATTTTTGTACACCATAGATCTTAGGGTTTTGTCTAAGATTTGTAAACCTAATTTTGTATAAGCGGCATAATGTTGTATACTATATATTTTGTATGTTATATCATTTTTTATGTGAACTGATGTATGAGCGAAGAAGCACTTGAAGTACTTGCCAACCTTCAAGACTATCAGTTGACAGAGTAGATCAGTATTCAGAGGAAATCAGATTAAGCAAAATCAGAGCAAGCTAACCGAGCAATTCAGAGCAGAGATTCATCATAGTAAAGGTGATATTTTATCAGTACTTTATTGATCTGTATCAAATAATTAAGTTGTCATTAGCAGATAGATACCTATTTCTTTCTAATCATTGTAATAGAGTTTTGTAAAATCTCTTAATAGAGTATACTTGGCAGTCTTATTGTAAATCTCTTAATCGAGTGCACACTCAAGTAGTGTTGCTAAAATCCTATAAATAGGTAGATCTAGATTATCTAATATGTTACTCCTAACAGGGTAAGATCACCAAAAGTGATCAAAACTTGTAGCCCTAATAGGCAAACCTTTTCGATCTGCAGTAGTGAAGAATTTGTGGGTGTCATCCCCACCGCAGTTTTTACCTTCTAACAAGGGTTTCTGCATTACCAAAATACTTGTGTTATGGGACTATTATATTGTTAATTTCATGTTGTTTACTTTCACAAGTTGAATGGATGAATGATACATGCATTAGATACAAGTTATTTTGGAAGGTTACTACTATTTGCTATTGTAGATCTGAAAGGTTGATGTGTTAAAGTTTTTGTGGGCACTGATTCACCACTCCCCTCTGAGTACCCTATCTCTCCTAATTCCAACATTTATGTGTGAAAATTAGATGGAATTAAATTGCATATAGTTAATGCTATCATCAAACTAGAACCCCAAAGCTTCATCAACCACTATTTATAATGTAGGCATGTAATGGATCAACATCAAGGATGGTTTCAATTTTTAAACCTTATAATGTTGTATTAATTTCATGTAAGCCTTTTAGATATCACATTTATTGCCAATATAAAATAAAGCTCATATATCTAAATAGTTCCCATTTGCAAAAATATTCCATTTAAAAGTATACAGATAAATTTTAATCTAGAATCAATTTCTAATCAGGATACAATAACTTATTTTATTATACAATTTAGAATCTAAAATATTACTTTTTTCATTAAGGGGTTCTAAACTCATTAAGGCTTGAACTGATGTCTCTCAATTACACCATGTATGAATGAGGTAAGTTAGTATTGTAATACCCCAAAATTGGCACCTTATAATTTCAATCAATTTTGGTGCATTTTCTTTGATTTTACATCATTAAAATCCTATTTTATTTGGCAATTTTCTCTCTCCTACCTGACTTCATTTGACTTGGTGTCAATTGCAAAAGACCTAAATTTTCATTAATCTTACACTATAATTAATTCCTAAGTATTCGACTTTATTAGCTAAATAATCCCTATGATAAATTAATTTAATTCTAAAGTCCTAAGTGCTTTAAATTAAATTAAACCCACCCCATTTGGCTAATACACATAAAAGGAATTAATATTACTTGGTTATTTGAATGGATTATCTTATTTGGATTTAATAATTCAAATTATTCGAAGGGTCACCCATATGTGACAATAATTCATCCTTTTAATTAAGTAATTCCTCAATGTTTTTCTCAATTGGGAATGAAGAGTCAACCATTTCATTTCAAGAAACTCTTCATCCTCTCTCCCAGATTTTCTATATTATGAACCCTCTTTCTCATTCAAAAAAAGGGGCAATTTGAGAGCACATAAACTATAGCAAAATTTTTTCTCAATTATCTTCATATTTTCAAGCTTTTATTGCACATTAGATTAATCTTCATTTTAGTGTAATTGCATTCTCATACTAGATTAATTTGCTTATTGTTGTTAGCTTAATTTGCATATTTCTTTCAAGTTCTTAGATTAAAATCTACATCTTCATTCTTAGATTACTTGCATATTCATCTTAGAGTAATTGCATTGTTTATCTTTCAAGCTTTCAAAAATCCTCCGTCTTAGTTTGGTCTTTTGGTTGTTGGCTCTCATTCTGAGAGTAATTCAAACACCCTGGCTAATTAGGAGGCAACAGGTTGAATCAATAAATATTACGAATTGAGTAATCCATACTCACCTTCGTAATATTGATGATCGAGAAATGACTATGTTGTGTATATGGCTGGATTAGAGGTCCACATTCAGCTATAGACATTCTGGCGCCCACCGTGGGGCCGAAAAATTAATTTCTGGCCTCATCAATCTGAAGCATTTTTTTTGAATTTTTCAATCTATTGTACATCCATACTTCTTTGGGTATGGAAGTTTGCATGAGATTTCTCAGCATACCATGTGAAGTTTTGATTCTGATAGCACTCTCTCATGTGAAAATAGTACTTTCTCACACCAGGCCCTGCACTTTCTTGCACGCTGCACTACACTTCCTCGCAGGAGCTCTGTCATCAGTATTGTTAAATTTTTTAGTTTCCTGTACTTTTTGTTGTAGATTTCTAACACTTTCTATTTGTTGTTGATTTCATATCTTAGTTTCTGTCATAGCATAACAGTGGTCTGTAGGTCGCTTTGTCGAAGATCATAAAAAATTGCTAATAGTTTGCTTGCAGGATGGTTGTCAAAGATTATTTAAAATGTTGTGCTTGTTTTACTATTTTTCATTCACATAGTCTAATTAGGGCTTTGTTAAAATTTCTTAAGGGTCCTGATAGAAAAGTAGGAGAATAGGCTCTTCATTACGTGGAAGTGATGCCCATAGATGAAATTGAGACCCAGATGTTGCTAGAATGATGGATACCTAGAGAAGAAAAGCAAGGTAGTGAATCTTTAGCACTTCTACTTTCCAGGAGATTATGCTCTTCTCTCTTTGAGAGAACCATAAACCTAAAAGCTTGTGGATTTGGTGGAGTGAACCTAGCTCAGTGATGAATATGCTTGATGTGTCTGGGTAAGGTGAAGAGGTAGAGAAGTATGCTCTTCTCTCTTTGAAAGAAACATAAAATCAAACCCTCGAATCCAAGCCAAGTTGTGTCACCTTTAGAGGGCCTGCCGGAAGTTGAACCTCCGGGAATGACCCAAGTGAGTACGCACCTATTGTCAGTGATTCCACCTCACTATAATAAAGAATGCTTTTTTGAGTCTAAAGAATCCAAAACCATGTTAACTTCCTTCTCTTGATTTTGACTATCATCTTGAGAAGGCTCTATCTATTGTACTAAGCAGCCCTGCTCCTAGCCCTGCTTGCGGGGGTGTATGACTTTCAAGTGTTGGTGTGGCTGCGAGGCCTCAACCCTATATCAGGGGCACTAAAGGTCAGTTTGAAGGAAAGCCCACTAAAAAATTTCCTTAGTTAGTTGCCTACCCAGATCACCTCTGAAACGAGACATAATCTTTGCTCAGGGAGGGGGAAGAATCTCTCCCGTAGATTCTCACCATAGGCATGCACTTGGACATTTGAAGGTGGTATATGATGTGGCCCCTACCTCAAGGGTAACCTTTGAACATATACTATTGAGTCCTTGGAAACACCAAAAACACAGGCGCCCTCTAGGGCGTGACACGACTGTGTGAGGTGAACGCATGCGCATAAGCAGTGAGGCAAAGGTTTTGTCTTCTCACCATTTTTTTTGTAGGGATAACTATGTGTTTGTTATCAAGTATTAAACTTGTCCATCATGATTAAACAAAGACTCCTAGATACTACCAAGTTGCTTTGTCCTTGGTAGGTCTGTTTGTGACTACTTGTGTCACCATTGCTTGATCAAAATTTCATGCTTGTAAATGAATTCTTGAAACTTTCAAACTGAGATTGTTGATTAAATTGTCCTTCAAACTATCCAAAACCTAGAAATTCTATCAAAGAATAGTTCAGGCTGTGTCTAAGAATGTGACTTGTTACCTCAAAAGTTGTGTCAAACTGTTGAACTATGGTTCTTTCCCGTGTGAAGTTTCACTTTACAGAGCATTTCCTCAGACGAGATCTCATTCTTTCACGTGAATTTTTTTATTCTCTCGTGTGGCCCAACATTTTCTCACATGAACCTATACCTTGGTTTTCAAAATAGAGACTTATGTCCCATTGACTGGTGAAAGTTTTACTTGATCTAGTTTTTGTCTGAGGTCTGTTTGTCCATTTTCTTGTCATTCACTATCAGAAATTGAGTGTCTTGAGTTGCGAACTAATCAATTATTTCTTTGACTCATTTTGTCTCTCCTTTTTTTATCTTACTCTTTGTTCTTTTGTACCTCATGTCATGATAGTCTTATCTCGGCTATTCTAGCCATACTCTTGACGATTCGTGCTAGGTGCATCTCACATCTTGGCTGTTCTAGCCTCTATCTCCTTTTCATTATTCCTAGAGACAGAGTTTTAGCATTATCCTGATTCTTCTCTCATCACATCTTCATCTATGACTGTCATGACTCAAAGTGGCAACACTTATCCCATTCGTAATACTAGTCAAGGTAGAGGTAAACCTTGTAATCAGGAAACAAGTTGTCTCGAACCTATTGTACAATCTAAACATTATGAGGGATCCTCAAGTTCTTAATTGAGTACTTTGAAAGATAGCCCATCTCAATCACCTCTGGTGTTCCAGGAGTGTTTTAATCCATTGTTTCAAGCACAACCTGGTTTCTCATTTCAAGAGCAAGACAACTCCTTCTTCCAAAACAACTCATTGTTTCATGACTTTGGAAGACCACTTCCTCGAACTAGTCCTATAATTGAACCTATCGATCTTGTTGATGATATCGACTTATTTGAACCTATTGGTCCTCTCAATCTAGTTCATGCACCAAAAGTTTCCTTAGCTGCACCCTTTCGACATTGTTCATTTCCTTTTTTTGAGTCTTCATTTGCTGCATAGTCCTACGACAAGATGGGAGATCCATTCGACTTCCAACCAGACAAATACAACCAAACTTATGATCAATCTCAAAACAATCCGCATCATGGTCAATCTTCCAATGACCAACATCATGCTCAACCTCAAAATGAGCAACGTTATGATCAATCCCAGAATGATTAGAATCAACACCAAGCTCAAAATAAAGCTCAAGGTGGTCAACCAACGTATCACTATCATCCTACCCCTTATGATCAGAGTCAAGATCAAGTCCCGAGCATTTATGAGATCCTTGGCAATGATGGTGATGACACAATAACTCAAAATGACATAGACACTGTGAAAGAAAACAAGGGTCTTATTAAGATGATGGAGATCCTTCTTCTAGAGGAGAAGGAAAATACTTTCTTGAGTTGGCCAAACAAGGGGCTAAATTACTCTCAAATTATCAAGTTGAAATGCTTGTGGCCAAAGAAGAAGAAACTGAGACTGCTAAGTTGCAAAAGATGGTCTGAGACATGCAAGATCAGATTAGCTAACTTGTGAAGAATAAGGACAAACCCGCACAATAATTCACAATGGAAAGCATCTATCCTTTCCCCTTTGATAGGAGTCTTCACATGCCACCTTTTCCTAGAGGTGTAGAGATCCCTAAATATGAAAAATACTTGGGTGCTACCGATCCCCAAGATCACTTAAGGGAGTTTGGCACTTTATCCATGGAATTCATGCACGGTCAGACATACCTTATGCACCTATTTCCTCATACCTTGGGTGGAACAACTATGGAGTGGTTTTCTCGATTGCTCACTGGCATTAAGACTTTTGATGAAATGGCTAATATGTTTCTCCAACATTACTTGCATAATATTTAGCATCCAGTCAACATCTGAGATCTTTGCAATTTGAAACAGCGACAAGGGGAATCTTTCCTAACATTTCTCCAAAGGTGGAGACAATTATGTACAAGGTGTCCTCACAAGCTACCAGAGTTCGAGAGACTCAAAATTTTTTTGGATAATCTTGTCCTAGACTTTGGATACCAAGTGCAATTACAAGGTCCCCTAACCTTTGATAGCATGATTAAACAAGTAGTGCGAATAGAGGCCTTTATGATCAAGAAAGGGGAATTGACTTTGAACAAAGACAAAAAACAAGAATCTTCAAACTCAAACAAAGATAAAGGGAAGTTTTTCAACAAGAATAGAGATGTTGTGAATGACAGAGTGGTTGACAATGTGACTCCAAAGCTTGCTAAGTCTATTTTCAATCTCTCTTCTAGCATACAGGTGATAAAAGCTACTAAAAATCCTACGACGGAAAATCAGCAACCATCAAGGTTTTCTAGGAACAAGCCTTGGGCATCTCGACCCAAGTGAAAATTCACTTCCTTGGGGGAACCACTTGATGTGGTCTATAAAACTCTTGTGCAAAATTAGATACTTACTCCTTTGGAAAAGTGTCTCTATGACCCATAACCACGACCTCATTAGTGGAATGACAATGCATATTGTGACTATCACTAGAATAAGGGTCACAAGACTTCTACTTGTCTTCAGCTGAAACATAAGTTCCAAGATTTGATTGATAGTAGTGACATTGTTGTGGATGGCCATAACAAGAATTTGGACCATCAAGCATTTAAGGATCCCTTCCCTCCTCATGAGAAGGGTGAATCTTCAAACACTAAGAATACCAATGCTAAGGTCAATTAAATGTACACTAATGATGACAATGTCATTAGTATGATCGAATCTATTGAGGTTGAGTATTACAATGTAATTACTATTAAGGGGAGTGGTGATGATCCCAAACTGAAGACTCCTTTCATCTTGCATAGTTCCACATCTCATTCGTTTGAATCTGAACAACCTCAAGATTGTGCCAATGTTGTTACTCGATCATGTGGAAGGGTTGTTTTGAAAGGTCTTGATCCTCTTGTATCTACTCCAAAACAAACTATGGATAAGACTATTGTTGGCCCTACCAACAAGAACATGAAATCAGTCCCTACATCTAGCATGACTAGTTATAGCATCTTAGATCAGCTCCAATGAACCAACGCTCAGATTACCATTTTTGAGCTATTGAAGATCTCACCTGCTCATAGGAAGATTCTAGATAAAGCCCTCGCTGAGGCAAACATCCCCAAAGATCTTGATCTTGATCGGTTCCAATCTATGGTGGGTCATTTGACCTCACCTCATTATTTGTCCATCTTCGAAGAAGATGATCACTCTTTGAGCTATCTGCATAATGATCCCTTGCATATAGAAGTCATGATAGGCCCTAAGCACATCCACCAGGTGCTCATAGACAATGGTGCTGGTCTCAATATCTATTCTGCTAAGTTGCTTACCTAGCTAGGTTATGATGAGGATTGTATAGATTCTCACAAAAAGATTACTATCAAAGCTTATGATGAAGAGGAATGCAAATCCCAAGGCTTATTTGTGCTACCTATCCGCATAGGACCTATTGAGAGAGATGTTACTTTTCAAGTTCTAGACATTCCCCTTGCTTATAACATACTATTGGGGAGACCATGGCTTCATGAGATGCAAGCAATTCCATCCATGTACCATCAATGCATCAAGTTTCTATTCCATGGAGTGGAAGTCACTGTGCCTGCTAATACCAATTATTCTTGCAATACCCTTGTGCAATCTACAGATAGCTTTGTTCTAGCTAATAGAGAGTCCACTGAGTTTTATGATGCTAAGCTCAAAGAAATAAAACAAAATCTGAAACTTAAGGATACAAGCATGGGAGGATATCGAATTGAGCCTGTGCTATCACTAGCTTCTCTCCCTCTGTCTCCACACTCTTATGGGAGACCTTCTGAGAGTAACAAAACTTCTTATGACTCTCCTCAAACAGTCTATGATGGTGCCTTTGTACAGCCCTCTACACCTTTAGAAGATGACAATGAAGAAAGAGCTATCATAGCTTCGATCTATAAAGGAAAAGAAACATCTAAAATGACTACTCCACCTCCATACTTAGAACAAGAGCCATACAGTGAGGCCTTCAAGATCATGAAGCACTTCAGCTATAAAGGGAGTGGTCTTATAGGAATGAATGACAATGGTTTGTTGAAACCCATTGAAGCTACAGGTCATCGCACAAAAGATACTACTAGCTTAGGCTTCAAAAAGATCCCCTTTCATTTAGGGATAAACAAATTTGTGCCAGAACCTGAACCTGAACTTGAGCCAAAATTTGAAGATACTACTCCAGAGGTAAACCCAGTGGCCAGCTCTGATGAAGACACCTTTCCATATCCTATTCCTTTGGAATTTTCTGCACTCTTTGTAGAACTGAATGAACCTATTATACCTATCCACATAGTAGAGACTGATAGTGATTTCGATGAGACCGCTTTAGTACATTGACTCATGTATGACCAATGGAAAGAAATGCAAATGGTTGAGTTTGATTCTCAGGGTGAACGGTACATACCCACACATTTCCAAGAGCAGTTTGAGAAAGATCGACTTCAGCAAGCCATTAATGCTGCAAGAAATGAAGATGAGTTAGATGATACAACCAGTGCTAATGAAATTCCCACATCAAGTACTGACTCACATGAGTATGAGTTTGACTCTTTGTCTGATGCTACTTATGATAAAGATATAGACATGGTGCATACCTATGAAAGACTTCTCAAAGTAGGTGAAGGGTCTAGCGTTAGGATGCACGAATTAGATGCCATCAATGTTAACTTGTCCTCTACTTTCGACATGAGGTCTAATAGGGATTTGAACACTCCTTCGGATGAGATTGCTCTAGGTCTTGACTTGCTCGTCCACACTTTTGATGGCTATACCGTGAATGAAATTGAATCAGTCACTACTTCTCTCTCACTCAAAAATATAGAGCTAATAAACTAGAAGTCCCCCTCCTCATCCAATGAAGTCCTAACATTCCAGACTGATTATGCTCTAGCCTGTTACCTCCATGCTGTTGAACTTGTAATGTCCTCCACTAGTGAAGGCAGTGTCAGCATGACAGAGGCAGATATCAAGTATCTTAGTCAAAAAATTAAAAGAAAGAAAAATAGATGCTCTGATGGTGAAAACCACATTGTGGCAGTATCAGAGCCAAAAATAGTAAAAATAAAAGACATATCTGAGGGTGAAAACCTCTCTGAGGCACCCAAGGATGAGATACTTGATATGCTCCCGAGCCACTTTTAGGAAAGATCATCGGTATTGATTGAGCTGACACAACCAGTAAATTTGGGTACAAAGGATGCTCCACAAATTATTCATCTAGCACAGTCATTATCTACAAAAGAAAAGGAAGAGTTCACTAGCTTCTTTCAAAGCAAGAAAATAAATTTTGCATGGACTTACTCTGACATGCCTTGATTAGACCCTAATCTAATCATGCACCATTTGTCCATTGCACCAGGTATTAAGCCTGTCAAATAGAAGCTTTGAAAGATGCATCCACACATGGCACTTTTAGTCAAGGCAGAGCTAGAAAAGCTTCTTAAGGCTAGTTTTATAAGGACTATTGACTATGCAGAGTGGATTTCAAATATTGTTGCAATCACCAAACATGATAAATCCATTCATGTATGCAAAGACTTCTAGGATCTGAATAAGGCATGTCCAAAAGATGACTTCCCATTGCCTAATATTGATATGATAGTGGATATGACAACATGATACGAGATGTATTCCTTGATGGATGGCTTCTTTGGCTATAATCAATAAAAATTGTGCCAGAAGATCAAGAAAAGACCAATTTCACATGTGCCTCGAGCACCTTTTGCTAGAATGTCATGCCTTTGGGATTAAGAATGCTGGAGCAACATATCAGAGAGTTGGCACTACCATTTTCCATGATATGATGCATAAAATAATGGAAGATTATGTGGATGACACTTTAGCCAAAAGCATGCCATGAAAAACTCATCTGATAGATTTGGGTCCCATACTTGATCGCATGGAACAATTTAGTCTCAGACTTAATCCAAAAAATGTGCATTTGGTGTCACTTCTAGGAAACTCTTGGGTTACACTATTTCAGCTAAAGGCATAGAGGTTGACCCTGAAAAAGTTTAAGCTATTATGGAAATGCCTCCACCTAAAAACATTAGTCAAATGAGAGGACTTCAGGGAAGGCTACAATCTATTTTTCATTTCATTTCACAGTTGGTTGACAAGTCACAACCGTTCACTAAAACTTTGCATAATGGTGTGACTTATGAATGGAATGAAGAATGTGATAGAGGACTCACTCAAATTAAACAGTATCTTGCTAATCCACCTATATTGATGCCTCCTATTCATGGGAATTTTCTCATACTATACATCTTAGCCACAAACACATCTTTGGGTGCTCTCCTAGCTCAAGAAGATTAGAACAACAAAGAGAGAGCCATTTACTATATCAACAGAACATTGGCTTCGTATGAAATGAACTATTCTATCATTGAGAAAGCTTGTCTAGTAGTAGTGTTTGCTTTAAAGAAGTTGTGACATTATATGCTTGCTCACACTACTAGGCTTATTGCAAAAATTGATCCACTAAAGTACTTACTGAGCAAGCCTTCCCTCACGGGTAGATTAGCAAAATGGGTTATGATACTCAGTGAATTTGACATTGAGTACATGGAAAGAAAAGCCATTAAGGGACAAGAAAGTGTTGATCAGTTGGCAAAAGCTCCTCTGAAAGATCACTAGCCTTTGAATATTGAATTCCCAGATGAATCTATCATGCTTCTCACACATCAAGCTTGGAGCATGTTCTTTGATGGATCATTCACTCTGCAAGGATCAGGTGCAGGCATTCTATTTATAACACCTCAAAGATACTCATTGCCAAAAGCTTATAAAATGTTGTTTCCCTGCATAAACAACATTGCTAAATATGAAGCTCTCATTAACGGTACGAAGATAGCCATTGAATGGTGTGTGGATGAGCTCAAGGTCTTTGGAGACTCTTAGTTAGTCATCAACCAAGTTAATGGTATCTATCAAACAAAAGATGACAAGCTAGTGCCTTACAAATGAATGGTGGATGATCTCAAACAATATTTTGCACACATTTCCTTCTAGCAAATTCCAAGGGTAGATAATAAAGTAGCTGATGCTATGGACACTCTTGCCTCAATGTTACAAATGCTAGAAAATGACTTTAGACATGAATTCCTAGTGGAGGCATTACACTACCCTTCCTATGACATTCCTGAATCTAGGATGATCTATTCAGTCATTGGACATGATTCATCCTGCTACCTCCATATCTATTCCTACCTCTGTGACCAAATCATTCCAGACATCTATAACCAGAATGAAAAGTGTCACCTAATTTGTAATGATTCATGATATGTCATCATAGAAAATGACTTGTATAGACGGGGTCTAGACAGTACCCTCCTTAGGTGTCTAGAACCTGATGAGTCCAAACATGTGTTAGTTGAGGTAAATGAAGGTATCTATGGATCTCATTCAAGTGGTTGGATGTTAGCTCAAAAACTTATTAGAGCTGGTTACTACTAGCCAAATATGGAGAAAGAATTTGTTTAATATGCCAAGGCTTGTAAACAGTGCCAATTTCATGGAAATCTGATCCATGCTCCTGCTAAAGAGCTTATTCTGTTTATCATTTTCTGGCCATTCTAGCAATGGGCCTTTGATTTAGTAGGTCAGATACATCCTTCTTCTTCAAGAGGACATAAGTTTATCATCACAGCTATCGACTATTTTACTAAGTGGGTTGAGGCAGTGCCTCTGGCTATAGCTGATGGCAAGTCTGTGACTATGTTTATACTAAACTATATCATCTGTAGATATGATGTACCCTCATCCATTATCACTGACAATGGGGGAAAATTCAAGAACAAAGACTTGAAAGAGTTATGCACCAAGTTCAAGATCATTCAACATTGGTCATCTGTCTATTATCCTTAGGGTAATGGACAAGCATAAGCTTCTAATAAGACAATTCTTAAAATCTTGCACAGAACAGTTCATAAATATGGTAGAGATTGGCACCTCCAAATTAATCTAGCATTATGGGCCTATAGAAAAAGTATCTAAATGCCAATGGGGGATGCACCATTTGCCTTGGTTTATGGAGTAGATGCAGTATTGCCTATTGAGTTTGAGATTCCTACATTGTGAGTCTCCCTGAGGGCCCTCATCACTGATGAAGAAAACAAAATATCTCGGCTTCAAGAGCTAGAATTACTGGATGAATGTCGGAAGGTGGTGTTCGATCATCTTCAAGCATACCAAAAGAGGATGTCTAAAGCATACAATAATAAAGTTAGACAAAGAGAATTCCAAGTGGGTGATCTTGTCCTGAGAGAAAACCCCAAAAATCAACAGCAGTGAGTCCAGAAAGGAAAATTTGAACCAAACTGGCTTGGTCCATATGTTATCACTGTAGCATTTGGGTCTAGCACATATCAACTCTCCACCACTAAAGGAGAATAGCTCAAAGAGCCTATCAACGCTCTTCACTTGAAGAAATTCTATAGCTGAGGCGTTCTCTATATGCTCATGTACATACTTATTGATCCTGAAAAAATAAAAAAAATGGTATATTGGCAAAAATCCTAAAAATTGCAAAATGTCCTAAAAAAAATGATCATCTTAGTGAAAACCTGGTAAATAGGTGCTTTGATGTATCTATTATCTTGGTGAAAACCTAGTAAACAGGTGCCTTGATAATACTCAAAAAAATAGAAAAATGGAAAATACAAAAAAAAAGAAGTCAAAAGATCAAAAATACAAAAAAATGAAATATTCAAAAATACAAAAAAATCAAAAAGAGAAAAGAATAAAAAAATTGAAAAGAAGAAAAAAATGTGCCATTGATGAAAACCTAGCAAACAAGCGTCATGGTACCAAAAATAGAATCTTTGCCAAGATGGTGAAAACCTGGTAAACAGACGCCTCTTGTTTCCCAATGCTATACTTATCGCAGCACCATTTGGCTCTTGCTTTCCTGCTTTAATTTGCTTTCATGGTTTTTTGCTTTAGTTCATTTCCTGCTTTAGCTTGCTAGCTAATGCACTTGTTTTCAGTTATCTTCGATATTTTCCTTGACTCTACATGGATTGGAACTGGTCACACTTGGGTCACCTTGCTAGTCTAGGGGGGCATTATCCTATTGCTTTCAGAGACACTTTCCTACATTAGTCACCAGTGGTTCCCATTGCGTCTACCTGCTAATGCCTAGCTATTTTTGAGATCTCTCTCCTTGAGGGTCTCTCATATATCAGTCACCAGTGGTTCCCATTGTGTCTGCCTACTGATACCTAGCTATCGCTTGGATCTCTCACCTTGAGGATCCCTCGTACATCAATCACCAATGGTTCTCACCGTGTTTGCCTGCTGATGTTTCATTAGTATCTCTAAGATCTCTCTCCTTGAGGATCTCTCTTGTATCGGTCACCAACATTTCTTGCTACGTCTGCCTGTCGATACTTCATTTAGCACTCTGATTTGCTCTTTGAGACAACTTTTTCATGCTATATTCTTCTGATCTGACTTCAATCCACTTGAACACAAACTTAAACTAAAATTAAAATTGAATTTGTGATTCTCTAAAGCATGTTGAGCTTTTCTATTTTGTGTGTTGTTCTTTCACTTTATCATTCCTCCTTGAGCAAATCTAAGACGTCTTTTCTTGACCAAGAAATGCGAAAACTGGGGGCATGATCTTTCCTTTGCTAACTATTTGCTGGTTTAGTTCCAATGATCCAATGAATCTATATAAGAGTGGTGTCCATCTGTAAGATCCTTCATCATGTATTGAATGGCCATGTGTACCTCGATTCCTTTTATATGGAAACTTTAGTGAGGTTGGTTCTTCTCCTTGTCTGTTTTGGGTGACTTCTTTCTGCTACAAGTAAGATTGCTAACACTCGTCCTGCTAAGTGAACGTAAGGATCACTACGAGCATTCTTTGGTGAAAGAAGGAACTCTTGTGTGTCTGGCATGTTTGTATGCAAGCAAAATTCATGTTGTTCTAGCAACTATGCTTTGATGCTTATGTTAACTTGCTAAATCAAAAGGAATAGGTGTTCAGGTCATTCTGGCTTCTTGTGCCTTAATGCTTACATCTCATTCTGAAAAATCTAAGACTAACACCATATTCATATTCTCATGATTGCAATGTCAGTGAGGGTTGTATGACATCTTGTGATCATCCCATACCTAAAAGCTCTATGATGATAATACGATGAGTCCAACGACCAAGTCCTAGGGTTTGCATCTAGCTTAGGCTTGCAGTTTCATTCTAGGCTTTCATTGAGACAATGTTTTGGTGCTCTCCTGATTATCTTCCTCTGGATCTATTCATCAAAGGTTCTCATCTTTTGTCCTAGGTTCATCTTGGCTGCACAAGTGTCCGGTCCTTGCTCTTGATCTTCAAAACATCCTTTTGATTAGTACCTATCATATACTGCTAAATTTTGTATGAGATGATTAGTAACACATACATTGCATGTCCATTGCATTTCCATTTGCATCCATAAAGTCCATATACATTTACATATTTATTCCATTTGCATCCATTATAAACATAAATAAAATCATACATTGCATTCATTTATCCATCATCTATCATTGCATTTCACATTGCATATTCATATCATAAAAGAAAACATGTGCATCTCATACATATTTGATCCATACATCTAAAGCATATAGGAAACATCTCATAAAACATGTACATCCACATTAAAGCAATATATAAACAAGTACAATGATATCAAAAGGCAATCTCCTATATATATCTCATGGTTGATCAATGTCATGTAGAAAAGAATGGTGCTACTTGAGCATAGTATCAAAATATGGGCTATAATATATCATGATCCACTACCACCTAGAGGAGGTGGAGGTGGAGGAGCCTGCTGTGGTGGTGCTTGTGGAGGTGGCATCAGCCTTTGCAGGGGAAGCATTGGTCTCTATGGTGGTTCTTGTGGAGGTGCCTGTGGTGGAAGTCCCTGTGGTTCTCCTGCATACTCAGAAAATGGAGGAACATGCTCTGATAAATCTAGAACAACTCTAACATATGCTGCGTAATAGTAGGCTTCTTGAGTAGACTCATATCTAGTCTCTACTTGTGACCTCGCTAGCTCCTCTCAGAGCTCTCTGATCTCCTAATCCCTATTTGCCACCCGCATCTCCTGGATGATGACACGTGTATGGAAGTCATCCCTCTCTCATTGTACCTATCTTTACTCTCTCTCGATTATTCCTAAGAGCCTCCTATACCTACACAATTTGAGGTGGCCCCTGTGTGGCCTGATCTAACATATTATTATCCTCTTGTACCTGTGCCTCCTTGTCAGGAGGTGGCTATTGAGAGGAATCTCCCATCCTCTGTCTAGTGGACCTCTATTGGGTCCCACTACTCCCTGCTCCTACATCTGACCCCATAGTCCTCGAGGGAATATCTATCTACCCTATCCTAGGCCTCAATGCTCTCTGCCCAAGATACTGCAATGGTATCTACTATTGGGTAGGTACCTTCTACTATTATGTAGGTTGCTACTGTGCAGGTTGCTACTGTGTGGGCTATTGTTGCGCGGGCTACTACTGTGTAGGCTGTCCCATCCCAATAGGATTTGTAAATCTAGGGATGGGATGCACCAAGAAATGATCTTGATATGCAGGTGTCATCCATACATTGGTGACATCCACCATGTAATCCCATCGAACTGGAGGCACTCGTGCCTCGATAGTGCACTTGCCCTGATCTAACCTGGGCTGCCAGCCCTTCTTCATCTCATCGATGAAGCGAGCATAGGAAGCATACTCCTAGGAGATGTCCTGCTATCTCCCAAATTGTCTCATGACACATGTGAGAAAAAATCACTCAATGACACTAATGGTACATCCAATTAGTGGATACAAGATGAACATGTGTGCCAGCTCTCTCTAAGCTTCGTCCCATGGCTCTATGGCTACCCAAGGTCTTCACACAACTATCACCATATCATCTAGCTATCCCTGCCACTACTCGGTCTTACCCAGTGCTGGATGAGTCATAGGACCGACATATCTATAAATGTAAGGCTCAAGGGCCTACCGTGTATCATGAAATATCAGCCTGGAAACAGGGAGATGCTCCCAGACCCAGATCTATAATACAAGAACTCCAACGGCCATAGTCTTGGCTCCCTGATACATGACCTCATGCATCTCATGATACATCTATGCAAGCATGCACTCACCCCATCTGAATCTAATGGCTGGCCTATCCAACATCCTTTGCAGCATGCAACCCTAGCCACACTCCAATCCATGTTGTCCCCTATCTAGAACCAAGTAACAGCTTAGGAATATAGCTAAGACCACTACTAATCTGTAAGCCCTACCATATCTACTGATCAAGTCCTCCCATGAGATGGCTCAGCCCATCACTAAATCATCTCTAAATATGGCCCTCAGTGCCAGTGTACCTTCTCTTGGTAGTATATCATACTCGACTTGAGCACCGTGGAAGGGTATCTGTAATATCCTGTAGATGTCCTCAAGAGTGACTGTCATCTCCCCCATCGACAAGTGGAATGTGTTCATCTCTGAATGTGTTAGGGCTAGTTAGAGTTGCCATTAGGAAGTGTCTAAGAGCCTTACTAGTTCATTCATTTGAAGCTCATTTAGCACATTCCCTTGATGGTCTTTCCTTTCAGCAATCCTCCAAGTGTGCATGTCCTTCAAGTTGTCAAGAAATAGCCTCCAAGTTTGTCAAGTTCAAATTTGACTTTCCTTGGTTGAATCTTTTCCAAGACTCATGTTTCACATGAACCACTTTGAACCTCTTTGAACTCTAGTTCAAAGTAGTTCAAAGCAGTTCAATGATTGATTATTTTTCTAACGTTTGGTTCATGCAAGTGGGCCCCAGCCTACATCACCTTTTTGCATTGAACCACTTTGAACCCTGGTTCAAAGTTGTTCAAAGAGGTTCAAGGATAGATAGTGGGTAGAGTCATAAGTGAAGTCACAGCTGATGGGACAGATGACATAAGCCGACGGTGAAGTAATGGTTAAGTTATTAATATGGATAGTTTAGATTTGATGGGAGCCATGGGGCAAGCCTCAGATAAAGTTTTGGGTTGTGATTAATGAAATCTCTAACACGAGTGAGAGATATTTCTTATGGGATGATTAATGATGATATTAAAGTTTACAGATTTCAAGGACGTCCTGCTGCTGAGTCATTACTGCTCACATCATTTTAAATTAATGTTCCAGACTAATGCTCATTAAAGTCAACTTTTTAGGGCACAATCTTTCAAAAATATAAATAGCTCTGTAAGTGTTCTCTTCTTGTTATAATTCTACAGAGTCTTGACTATGGGAGAGGAAATTGTTTCGAGTCTGCGTAAAATAGGTAGCTTCTAAAGATCTTTTTCATTTCTTGTTATTGTTTGATAATATTGATTCAAGAGGGGGGGGTTTATTTTTATTCCTATGGGAGAGATGAGGTCTAGTATGTATTTCTTCAAGAATGTCAAGAATATGGAGTGGTGTGCCCCTATTGTCACAGATACAGACCTGTTAGGGATATCAGTAGAAAAAATGGCAATTGACCTCACAAACCATGCAGCGGAAGATCATAGTCTCGAGTTCCTTTCGAGTGGGTTATTGGAAGATAAGGCTTTCCCTCTGTTAGCTATATGCCTGGAGTTGGTTCAACAATGTATTAATAGATATGATGTTAAATCCAAGTGCATAATGAATGTGGAAGGCCAAACTCTTATGCCCTTTAACAGAGAGACTATCATGGCTATTTTCAAAATCCCAAAGGAATCTCTTGTCAGTTTCACTCCCACCCAATCTCTAGCTCAGTATAGAGAAAACATAGATAAAAATCATAGTCATGTGGCCCGAAAATGGACTCAAACTAATTATAAGGGAGGATCCCAGTTGCCTAAAGTTCTCACTAAAGACCATATGAAGCCACCTATTCATGATGTGATAGTTTTACTTCATCGAATTAAAGGTTCAGAGCAAGTTCTCCTCTTTGAGGAGTGGATGTTCCACTTTATAGAGATAGTCTTAGAAGGGAGGCAACATCTTGATTGGGCAGAGATTATCCCCAGTTCCTTGAGGGACCAACTTAAACAAGCACAAGCCATTAAGAATTATTTCTTTATGTCTTCCTATTTGATATACTATCTGGCATGCACACAGGATCTATCAGCCATTCAACATGTCCCTTGGAATGAAGACCTTTACATCTATGAGTATTGTCCCTTATTAAGAAAGGATAAGATTTTGGAAGACTACAGGAAGGTTCATGATGTTTTTCTAGGAAGATTGCATCAACAATTGGCAGGAGTTCCAAACCAAAGAGTCTCATTGGAAGCACAAAAATTGGTTCCAGTCTACGGAATTTTTTACATTCAATTTCCACATTTTACTTACATCCAGGTTGGAGGCTTTGATGAAGAACCTCTTAGGCTCCCAAGATTTTCTTTTGATTGTTTTATATTGGCAGAGGTCTGCAGGTAATTGTTCATAGTTATTAAAAATAACCTACTAGAAGAAAGGTGGCCTTCTATGTTTCCAGTTAAGGTTGGCAACTTGGTTTGTCACAGTATGATGGATGCCTTGGTGATAGGAAGCAACCTGTTAAGTTTTCACATGCAATTCTATGAGTTAAGGAGGGGTTTTGACAATAAGGGCTTTGCTAGAAAAGTTCTAAGTCTAAGTAATTATCCATCACCCAGTTCGCACCTTGAAGATCTATGGGAAGATCTTAGTGACAAAGAAGCAATCTGGGAATGAGATCACTCAATACTTGTAGTCCCATAGATAAAATTGTTGCAGTTAAAGTTTGATATAAAGAGAATAGAAGAGGATAGTTCTAAAGCCGCAAGTTCAGATGTCATCAATATAGAAGCAATAAGTCCTTTGGTCTTAGATTGGAATAGGAAGGAGGAAGATGATATAAAGTTAAGAGCTCGAACCATATTTGGGGTTACAGAGACTTGGTTGACAGAAAAGAAAAAGAAAGGAGCAAAGAACCCCCCTCTTGAAAGGTGTAGTACAGAATCAGCCCTAAAAAATGTGAAACATGTCTCATCTAATGTGTCTCCTTTGGTTCCTAATGCAGGTAAAGTCACATCCCCTAAGAAAAAGGTGGTTCCCAGTGGACATCCTACTGCACCTAGATCGAGGCCTAGAACAAGATCAGAAAGGCATTCTTAGATGGCATCCTTGGGACTTGACTATCTAGATATTGAGATTAATGATGAGGATATTTCCTTTTGATTGGATCAACAAGAAAAGGTTCAAGAAATTATTACCAACAACACAGAAGTACCTCAGGCTAAGAGCACTCCTATCAAAACACCTGACAATTAGATAGTCACTGGTTCAGTCCCTCCTTGGTTGACCGAATTAGTGAGTAAAAGGAAGAGTTATAAACCTATTTCACTTCATGCGAAAGATGTCACCAAATATGCCACCCGGACTCCTGAAGAAAAAATAATGAAGAGTGATGCAAGATTATCTACTGATCCATCTACTGGAAAGGTGACTGCAGAAATAGCAACCTTCAGGCCTAAAGAAGGAATTTAGGAACCAGAGGTGGAAGACTTTGAAATTACTAAGATGGAGCTTGGTGTTCTAACTAGGGACTCTAAAGATCATCTTTTGAAATTTTTAACTAATCATATGCTCAGGAAGTTGCAAAAAGATGGGAGAGAGAAACATGAGTTGAAACAACTGGTTTCTACCATGGCCAAGTTTCTTTCCTCACTCACTGATGTAGCACTGCCACTAGCCCAGTCCTCATAAGACTTTGATCTGAAATCAACTGAAAGCCAAAGGCTAGTGAAAGAGATGCAATAGGGTAGAGTTTTGATGGAGGTCATGAAATCCTAGATAAATAATGTAATTGATGAAGGGAGTGCTTTCATATGAGAGTTTATATCTACCTATTTAGATGGGAAAGGATTACTTGGTGAGATTCAAACTTTGGTCCCAAGATGGGAAATAGAAGAAGAGAAATGTGTAGTGGTTGTCATATAGGTGCAAGAAATAGAGACGTATGGTGTGACTCATTTCTTAGCAGAAAATCTAATGAAGTTGGTAGACCCCTGTATGTTGTTCATCTTGAAACATAATTTCAGATGGAAAAACACAATGTTTAAAGCTGTGATTTCTCAAGCCAAAGCAATAGAGAAGGAGGTACTAGATATGCATGAAAATGCCCTTAAAGACATCAAGATAGTAAATCTCTCAAGTATTTTACAAATTGATGAAGATAATAGGGACACATACACCATGGTCAAAGTCTTTACAGATACCATGAATGCTCTTAAAGAAAATGAAGCACCGATGGTTCAAGATTTCACCAAAATAGAAAACGTAGAATCCATGTTGCTGCTGAATAGGGGCCAGTTACCTAAGCGGATGGAGAGGATAAAGGAGTTAAGATGGGAGAAGACTGTGACTCGGGAAAAGCTGATAGGTCTAAAGAATATGCATTTTTAGCCAGCTCAGGAATTGGTGAACATGTTTCGAACCTAGAAGCTCATACAAACTGCCATGTCAGAAGGCCTTGGAGGGAGTTAGCAATTTTCGAGATAGCATTTGCCTTTCTTTCTATTTTAAAAGACACGTGTTATGAAACTCTTGTTTAGTTGTATAACTGGTTTTTAACAATTTTTCTAGTGTCCAAGAGGCTGGGTTTTTCTATAGGCTCTTTCGAACCTAAAACTATAAATGTTGGAGCATTAAACTATGAAAGGGTTAGAAATTACAAATAGAAAAATAGATAGGTTTTCTAAGTAGATAGCTAGAATAGTCTTTTAAGTTCTGAAATAGTTTGTGACTTGTTTTGATTAGACTTTGATCCGATCATATATGAATATATAGATGCATGGTTTGATTTAGATCTTTGAATCAAAATCTGGAATGTATCGATTACTTTGAGAATTGGTACATTTATATTTGTGCATGTATTATTTATACTTAGTCACTCTTGGTTTCTTTCTAGTTATTTCTCCTTGAGTTATTTTATAGGTTCTTTGTTTTAGAAGTAATTAGTAGATCTCAATAATCTTCATAGTGTGAATTAATCATCTGTTGATTCTTAAAATTACCTCAATACCCAAGAGTATTTGAGCGGTCCTTCCACACTTTCATGTTAAAAGTGTATGTATTTACTTTTATGTTGATAATTCATTGAATATCCTACAAGGAAGCTGAACCTTCAAAATTTAGAGGGAAGCAATTTTTGATGCTTACCCAACTGTTGATGAATTGTTTGTCTTCAAAGGCATAGATTTTTTATTTGATTTCATTTAAGAAGAAGAAGACAAATCTGTTTGACAACAAAATGGAAACGCGCGACCAGTGCACCTAGAAGATCATGATTTATCCAAATGTCAGGTATATCACACAAAAATGACAATCTTAGCCCCTCGATATGAGCACTCTCAGCCTCGATCAACCTCTGAACTAGTGTGGTGATGACAGGGTGGTGCGATCGAAAAGTGACATCTCGAAAGTCAACTTGCAAAGCAAGTGATGACATTGGATCATTATCTCAACATGATGGTTTCAAAGCAACAACAAGAAAATAAGGCTACACATCTATCCTACACAGGACTCTAGGATGTTTTAATTGGTTGATTTTATGCAAAATTGGAAGAAGACTCCCAAAGCTACAACAGTTTCCTGTGTGAGGAAACTGTTCCCTCACATGAGATAGGATCTCATCTTGTGCAAGAAGGAGAAATTTTGCACGATATTAGCTTTCACTTCACCCGAGATTGTAGGAAAGCCCCGGGTGAGGAATCCCTGACCCATGCAAGGAAACCATTTCCTCACGTGAGGGGTGACTGAGGCCAGTGTGAGGAAACTATTTCCTCATTTGAGAGTTGAAGAACTTGGCCTAAAAGATGCTAAATCTAACCTAAATCACCTAATAAAGCAGTTAAAACTTGAAATGCAGGATGGTTTCTCGATTACTCACAGATGGGTCATACTCTGGTAGTCGACTGTGGCATCAGGAATGCTTGAATCGATGTGTATGCACTGGAACACCCTCCATTCTCTCTTAGAGCTCTTAGAATCACTAGAAGACAAAGTGAATAATGATTTGAAAATGACCCCTTTGGGCCTTATATATCTTTTGACCTAATTTTCAAAGTGCTCCGTTTTGTGTGAAAATTGTACCCTTGGCTAAATCGACTGTTTTGAATCCATTTTCGGGATTGAAATTGAAATTTGATATCTCTAGATGGCTCAAAATTGCATTTTAAATTCTAGCCTCCTTCAGGATCAGACGCTTGTGTAGTCAGCCTTCTGGCATCTTTTTCCTGCCAGGTCCTCATCTCCTCATCATTTTCTTGAGATCTTCAATGTTTTCATCTAAAGTCAACTCTAGTCAACTAAAGTCAACTTACTTCTGTAGCTTCTTGAATCTAGTCAGATTGCTCCTATTCTACAACCTCTTCTTGTCAATCGTCCTTCTGATATGCCATCTTTCAATTTCACTCCTGAGGGGGCAAGATGATTACATCATTTGAATCTTGTCGAACTAGTCTCATATTAATCTGATCTAAATCAAAGTCCTCACCACCTAGGGCATCTCATCTCTAGGGGCATCTTCGTGCCTCATATCTTGTCATCTTGTCATCTATCTTTTAGGTATCTAAGCAATCTAACTCGAATCCTCGAGGATCGAGCTTCATTCTGGAGATGGTTCTTGAAATCTCATTGGGTATTGGGGCAATCTAACCCTAATTCCTAAAAGTCAAGCTTCATTCTAGAGATGGCTTTCAAAATCTCTTTTGGATCGTTATCTAGGTAATCTAACTCAGGTCTCAAAGGGCTAAGTTTCATATTGGGGCAATCTAACCCTGATCCGGAGATAGTCCTAAATCTACATCTCTCATCATTTGATCAATGGGCATTGGGGCACTCTAACCCTGATTCCAGTCTCTTCTCAAGTTGTCATTAGACCGTTGTCTTCACAATCTAACTTAGAATTTGGAGAATCATGTCTCATTCTGGAGATGGTTCTGCAATTCAATCGATTTCAGTGTCTTGGCATCCTAACCTTGACTTTTGAGGGTTAAGCTCCATTCTGGGGATAATCTTGAAACCTCATCTATCGCATCAGACTATTCTTTGAATCAATGCGTTGCTCCCACATCAATTCAAAGAGGGGCAAATGTAATACCCCAAAATTGGCACCTTATAATTTCAATCAATTTTGGTACATTTTCTTTGATTTTACATCATTAAAGTCCTATTTTACTAGGCAATTTTCTCTCTCCTACCTGACTTCATTTGACTTGGTGTCAATTGTAAAAGACCTAAATTTGCATTAATCTTACACTATAATTAATTCATAAGTATTTGACTTTATTAGCTAAATAATCCCTATGATAAATTAATTTAATTCTAAAGTCCTAAGTACTTTAAATTAAATTAAACCCACCCCATTTGGCTAATACACATAAAAGAAATTAATATTACTTGGTTATTTGAATGGATTATCTTATTTGGATTTAATAATTCAAATTATTCGAAGGGTTGCCCATATGTGGCAATAATTCATCCTTTTAATTAAGTAATTCCTCAATATTTGTCTCAATTGGGAATGAAGAGTCAACCGTTTCATTTCAAGAAACCCTTCATCCTCTCTCCTAGATTTTCTATATTATGAACCTTCTTCCTCATTCGAAAAAAGGGGCAATTTGAGAGCACATAAACTATAGCAAAATTTTGTCTCAATTATCTTCATATTTTCAAGCTTTTATTGCACATTAGATTAATCTTCATTTTAGTGTAACTGCATTCTCATACTAGATTAATTTGCATATTGTTTTTAGCTTAATTTGCATATTTCTTTCAAGTTCTTAGATTAAAATCTGCATCTTCATTCTTAGATTACTTGCATATTCATCTTAGAGTAATTGCATTGTTTATCTTTCAAGCTTTAAAAAATCCTCCATCTTAGTTTGGTCTTTTGGTTGTTGGCTCTCGTTCTGAGAGTAATTCAAACACCTCTGCTAATTAGGAGGCAACAAGTCGAATCGATAGATATTGCGAACTGAGTAATCCATACTCACCTTCTTAATTTTGATGATCGAGCAATGACTATGTTGTGTATATGGCTGGATTAGAGGTCCACGTTCAGCTATAGACAAGTATGGTCATAATGTGTGTTAACAAATTAACTTACCTAAGTTGTCACATTATGTTGCAATAATTTTATTAAGCTTGTAATTTTTAAATTGGCATTTTCATTCAAAAATATCATAAGGCAATGAAACACAAAACACACACACACATGTTTCTTTAAAAAACAATTCAATTGCGAAAGTTAGAAAAAGGTTTCATCTCAGATTTTTGTTATTACTTGATATTTTTCATTTAAGATTAAATATACTATCTTATGATGATAATTTATTTATGTGATTAATATTAATAAATAATATTAAAAAGTATAATGGTAAAAATTGATACCCACACCATTTTCTATGATGTTTTAGGCCCTGTCTTAATTAGAGTGGTCTTTATGCAATAATAAGTATACAAATAACACATATTTTTAATTGAGGGTGCATACAAATAAAGTTTTATGCACATTCTTATCTACACTCTTTCCTAAAGACCAATCATTTTCCTCATTTTTACCGTTTTCCTACCCTAGACCAAAGATGACATTGCGAAAGTGGTTTTAGTCAATTCAAACTCACAAAAATGACACCCTTTCTTTCAAAATTCTAATTCTAATTTGGGTTGACAAACCTATTTTGACCACTATTATGTTTAAACACAAGGTAGGAAAGTATTTTGTTTGTGACTCATAATGTTGTATTTAAAGGTGTAGTCCTAGTTCATTTTTAGTTCATCTTAATATATTTCATTGCATCAGTTATCATTTACATTTTGTACACATTATTGAAGGCATCTTATTAGAATACACAAATTGGGAAAACATTTATGGCATTTCACATTTTGAGTTTATCTTTGATCTTTTACTTATCAATTGAATCACTATCCTTAAATGGTTTCACATAAGATAAACATTTAATCATGTCATGTACAAACCAACAAGCATAAGAACCAATTTCCATGTGGAAATAAAAAAATAACATTACTTAGCAAACCAAAATAAGAATTATGAAAACTAACAAGGATCGAATCTTAGGCACATATCAAATCTACACATTAGATCATATCCACACTTGCACAATTAAATTCATAATTATCGAAGTGATATAAAATAATAGACAAATCATTCTCTAATTTCAAAACATTTGTCTAGGCATCACTAATATCTTTCATTATAAGTGATTTGAAATTTGACATCTATCGTAATTTTGTAACTAAATACATATATTTCTTTTATTCATTTTAAGCATTTATTTATTATAGTGTCATTTATCTATTTATCATTTCCAATCAATATTAGTATCTAGATTGAGATCTAACTATTGATGACATTTCCCTCTTAGATTATGAAAGGATTATATATTTTCATTTCAATTTGTTGAACCCCTCCTCTCCTACACTCTCTTAGGGTTTTATTTTATTTTAGAGATGTAAGATTTATTTATATTATTTTGTCTTTTTAATCTTTATTTGTCACATCATTTATGAGATTGTTTATGCCACAAGCTACTTATAACCCTAATCTTCCTTTTGCAAATGAGTGTTTATATATATCTTAATAAAACAAACCATTCTAATCATAATGTAGTATTTCCTAATAATGCTCATACTAAACATTGATTGAGGATCATATAAACTAGAAAGATTATGATCATGATGCTTACATAGCTAAGAAAGACCTCTTCCTTATGGATCAAACACTTATTGATGCACTGATTCATGTTGAATCTCCCCAACAATTAGGTAATATCTTACATAAGGCTTTAATGGGTGCTCCTTTTGACATTTTCCTAGGGTGCATCTTCTCCTCCACCTTATACCTCATACTCCTTGGATTTTTACTTCTCTCATCCTTGAACCACTGCCATGACCTTTACCACTCATTCATAGTACTCCTAACATGACCCCTTCCTCTTCCAATCCTAACTCTAATATTACCACTACCTTTCCAATGAATTTTCCACTCACCCCTACTTAGGGTAAGGTTCCTTGGAGGGGGCTTCCTAAAAAATTCAACGAGTGATGCTAAGGTTTTTCTGGAATATTTTAAAGCTTATAGTCTCATTAAATTAGTATTGTAGTTTGGCTTAAGAGTTTAAGCTCCAAAATTTAGGGAAGCTAGTGGTCTCATAAAGAATGATGTGAATAAAATATTAATAATCAAGTTGTTACTGATTTCCTCTACTAAGCTCAATTAGGTGGAGATTTTGTGTTTTTTAAAGGAATAAGGTACATTTTAACTTTGTTGAATCATATTCATATGCATAAATAAAAGAACTAAAGATTAAAAGTGTTACATTGCATTATGTAGATGCATATGATTGAGAAGAGAGTACAAAGAATTTTCAAAAATGTAGTCTTTATTAATGATGTAAATGAATAATGTCTCACACAAGACACGAGCCTAACCATTACTATGCAGATGAAAAATAATATTTTACATTTGAAGATTCTGAAATATAAAAGTCATAGGTAGTGTAGGGTGACTCGTTATTTCCTAATGATGAGTCCATTTTGAGTTGTTGTGTCTTGTCTCTAATTTTCTCGCTTCCCTTGTGTCCAACTTTTGCATCCTTATTGTTCCTAAAATGCCTTCATTTGAGAGAATAAATGACATTAGATGATATATGTAAGCAATTTCAAGTCATCATACACTACAAATACCCACATCTGCTAATATACAATTTGATCATCACATGCATAATAAAAATTAGCTAATCACAGATGTATGAGAAACAAGAAGTATCAAAGAAAGATTCATATACATTTGTTTTCTAACTTGTTTTCTTCATGTGCAGATACAAGTGTCTATCATGTAGCACGTGGGGTCAAATAGGCTCCCACAAGGGTTGAGCCCAATGTGCTACAAGATAGAAAATGAGAAATAATGGAATTAAGTGCTATAGAATGGTCTCATACAGTAACAGGTGCATAAATGAACAATAATGTTATTCAGCTACAGGAAGCAACTTTAGAAATGGTACAATCAAAGTGAATGCAATTGATTGTTGAATGGGTGACAAATGATGCTTACATAGTCATAATTACTTCATACAAGGATGTAAGAATTTGCCTAAGGCAAAGAGTAGAAACCAAGATCTAGAAGCTCAAGAGATAGCACAAATAAGAGAGACAAGGCAATATGATCAAATGAAGAATTCAATAATGATCAAATGATGGATAATAGATTACATACAATGTAGAAATGCCTCAATATATAGGCAATGCATGATAGCTAGAAGTTATGCAAGTGATAAGCTATCAACTAGGCATGGTGGAATCACATCTCCACCAAAGGTGGATCATCCTCCATTGTACATGAAAGTATGAGAAACATGTACAACAATGAGAGGATGATAATGTGATAAGAGCACTAAAGGTGGATCTCACACATAAAGAGGTATGTGATGACAACTATCACACCTAAAGTGGAAGTTCTCCTAACCATGTGCTAAAATGAAATGCAAAATCCTAGGTGTCTCAAAGACATCTAATATGCAAATGCATTATCCTAAGTAAACTTAAGTAAAGTGTAATTAGTAAATACTTAATTACACCAACACCCCCCCTTAAGTGCAACTTAGGGGAATGCACTTAAGTTCACAATGCAAGATGGGTCCCAGCTATGAGGCCATGTTAGGTACCCATGTACAAAATGCAAGAACAATGCAATCTCTCATAAAGTGGAGAAAGAGGGTAAACCTCATGGGAAAAACCCTCCCCCAAAAAGAGAGATGAATACAATAATAGAATATGAGAGAGAAGACCTCATGTGAGGAAAATATCCCCCACCATAAGATAGAAGTAGTGGAAGAGAGACCAAGTAGCCCCCCCTCAATGTAGAATGAACACCAATGGTAGATGCTCTAGGCTCGATGTAGAAACTGCTCCATGAGTGTAGAACAACATTCCTCCCCTTAGGAAGAAACTGGACCAAAGGTGTAGATATGAAGCCTCCTCCCCAATCTATAGGAAGAAACCTCAAAAAAGATGGAGTCTCTGAAACCTGCTCAAGTGTCCCCATGCCAAAGCTGAAATGTGCCTCCTCCAAATCATGTGTACTAAGCCACTCTACTAAAAAAGCCAAATCAGAATCAATTGAGGATGAAGGTAGAACATGTACCAAAGACCCAAGTATCTCCTCTGAAGAGAAAGTGACCTCCTACAACTGCTGTATCAAAGTATCCATAATCATGTCACCCTCAAAAGAATGATCAAGTAGAGAATGAATATGAGGGTCAGCATGTTCCCTCGCAACAACTGAAGAAGGATCATCCTCACCAAATAGAAGATGAATATCATCAATGAAGTCTCCCAAATCTCAAATGTAGGACTCCACAAACAAACCTGCAATGTCTATCAAGTAGTCATCCCATGGAACCAAGTCTAGAAGACAATGAATATCCTATTGCACTGAAGCACCTGAATCCATGGCTGTGTGAATGCAAGCATCATCAAGAGAAAGAGTAGAAGTAGTCTCAATAGGAGGAGATGAAATGGAAGGCTCAAGAGCTTGATCATGAGTGAGAATACCCAAGTTCAAGTAGCCAAAACTCTCCTCAAAATATAAATCATCACTATAATCATCATATGTTGAAGACTCACTATCTGAAGAATCACAGTCATCAAGAGGAACAAAATCTACAAAGGAGTATAACCAAGAAGAGTGATCCACTATCCCAGTAGCAATAACTGCTCCACTCTCCAAGTCCTTGATGAAAACTGAATCAGGTGTAAATTCCACAGTCTTCTTTGTAGCACCATTTGTGATTTAATAGATAGAAAGAAGGTTATTGGTCAAGTGTGGAACACACAACACATCATTGAAGTGTCCCTCCCTAACATCAATACTTCCTTTCCCAATCACAATCATGTAAGTTTGATTGCCCATCAAAATAGGTGGACCTTTACAAGGCTCAAATGATGAAAACATGGATTGTGAAGAAGCCATATGATGAGAAGCCCCTGAATCTAGAAGCCATCTACCTGAATCAGGACTTGAAGAAGCATATAAAGCTTGTCCTTTTTGAGTGACAAATGCATGGCCCTTTCCTTTATCTTTTTCTGAATTTGGTGAATAAGAGGTTGAGGTAGACATCCTGGAAGGCAATTTGATGTTTTTCTTGGCAAGAAGATTCTTCAATTCATCAATGTCCTTCTTATAAAAAAAGTGTTCTTCATGTCCATCCTTTTTGTAATATGCGCAAAACCGCTTCTCCTTCTTTGAAGATTCACCCTTTTGAAGGTGATGTAGAAGTGTCATGTTGTGTGGAAGTTGATGTTGTGCCTTCTTGTTGAGACTTAGACTTCCAATTCTTCTTCTTCTTTTGACTTTGATTGCCTTGACTCTCATGATTAGCCACCAATGCCTTGGAAGTTGAAGACTTGAGAATCCCCATACTCATCATTTTTTCTTGTTCTAAGACCAACATTTCTGAAAATGACTCAAATGAAGGCTTAATGAAGGCACTACCCATGGTCAACTTGTGAGTATTATAACTTGAAACAAAAGCTACATATTCAGGAGGAAGATGTTTCAAAAAGTGACTAACCAAATTTGCATCATTCATGAGATTACCACAATCATCAAGTTGTGCTCTATAGTCATTGACTTTGTTGAGATAATCTTGGATTGTGTCAAAGTTCTTGGGGTCTAATTTGAGGAGATTAGTCTCAATTATGAATCCCATTTCCTCATCCACTTGACCAAACAACTCTGCAAGTTTATCCCAAGCATCTTTAGCATTGTTTATGGTTTTGATGTGATACATGATATTTGTAGAAATATTCTCTCTCAAGACTCCTAAAGCTTTATAATTTTTGGATGACCATTTAGTTATTGCAGCAGTATCATCATTAGCGGGTTTTCTAATTGTACCATCCACATAAGGATTTAAACCTTAAACCATTAACTTGCTCCATACATTATCTTTCCATGTAGCATAGTTATGTGGAGTTAAATTTGCAATAGAACCCATGATGCAAAATGAAAAGAGCACAATAAAGAGAGAGACACCAACACACAAGACACCCCCCCCCCCCCCCCCCAAAATGATGATTTTGGCACTTTATAGCTAGTGCATGTATAATTGCCACTTGAAAAAATGGATCAAAGTGGACTTCTAATTTTGATGTTTACAACTAAAAATATGAAGCTACCACAGACTCAAGAAGATAGGACAGAAGATCCCTTAAGGATCTGATCAATTACAAGTGCCACAATAGGCCAAAATAGACCATATTTTGAAAGTACTATGTCTACTCAAAATTTCTCCAAACTAATACCAGATCTGGAAAGTAGACAAAAAATCATGCACTTTCAAAAAAAATTACACCTGAAAATGTGTATGTATGAGCCCGTACGAAGCCTCTGAAGTTGCAAAAATAGGGATTAGATAGGTACAGTCACCAAAAACTACAATTTCTACAAAATCCATGATCCAAAACTAGAAACAAACACCACCACTAAAAATTTCAAGAAATTTTAGCCAAAATCAAAAAAAATTGCACCTAATTTGGAGTCCGGATGACCAAGTTATGGCCTCCCAAAGTCGGACTGCCAAATCCAAAATGCAATTGGTGACGACTGGAAATTTTTGAAAACTGCTTATGTCATTAGTTTTAATGGCATAAATTTGATGGTTAAATGGCCATCATGACAATGTTAAAGTGCCCAGTTTTGATAGTCTAATGGCCATCAAATTTAACTTCCTGAATGGTTGATGCAGTCATTGGGTTAAATTTGACGTCTTAAAGACTGTCACAGCAGTGCAAAAAGTGCCCAGTTGACATCCAAACGGGCGTCAATTTTAGCTTAGTGAAAATTGTGAAAAATGCAATTTTTTTTTTAAAATACCATATTTTCTCTCCTTGCCACGTGGCACAGTTCAATAGGCTAGGGCTGGTTGTCATGTCTGTTGGTGTGGAGCGGAAGTGGTAGGGTTTTGACCATGAATCTTCCTACGCTGGTGGTGCAGGAGCTGAGGTAGCAGTGGCGCTGGTGGGTAGATCCCGATTGAGCAGATCTGGGTGGAGGGCCGATGGACCAGAGGTGGCACTGTGGGAATCCCAAGCGGCTTGCATGGAGGAGGTGGGCGGCAGCTGAGCGGAGTGATGGCGAAGGATGAGCAGTGGCCAAGCAGAAGGCGTTGTGTGTCCCACGGAGTGGAGGAAGTCCCAAGGAAGCAGTGGGCGGGGGAGGAACAGAGGCACTGAGCGGAGACCACGGTGAAGCATCATAGTGGTGTTGTTATTTTCCCATGGGCAAAGCGGTTGGAAAGACTAGCGGTGGGCGGGGGTTGACCAGCTGGTGGGCGGAGGAGGGGTTTAATCCCACATTAAAAGTGGGATGGGCTTTGATGCCCTTAATAAATGCAAGGCACCCACTGTTGAAATAAAATGAGTAACCAGGCCTTGTTGGGGCTTGTGGTCAGTTATTTGGGGCTCTATTCACTCCGCTGTACGGCCTTGGTCACTAACTTCACTAGTACTAACTGTACAACATAAAAGCCAAATATGGTAAAACTTTTGCCACAAATTGATAGAAAAAAATATATCCAAAATATATCCAATCCAAAAATTGATAATAAATGCAGATCTGTAAATGATGAAAATGGAAATAAATACTAGATCTGAAATAAAAATAGAAAATAATTACCCAATTTTGCAGATTGGGCCTTAGAGGTCCGATTTGCAAAAAAAAATTGCCTCAGATTTGACTTTTGCCCAAGGTAGGCAAATTTATAGTCAAAATTTATGGAAACAGCCACCTGGATGCAATGGCGAGGTCCAATCTTGCTCAAAATGCTCCCACAAAAATGCTGATCCCGGATTTGAATCGTGGCCCTCCAAAAGTTGAAGCAATCAATCACTCTCCAATGGCTATCTAATGAAGACTCCTTTGGCTCTGATACCATGTAAGAATTTGCCTAAGGCAAAGAGTAGAAACCAAGATCTAGAAGCTCAAGAGATAGCACAAACAAGAGAGACAAGACAATATGATCAAATGAAGAATTCAATAATGATCAAATGATGGATAATAGATTACATACAATGTAGAAATGCCTCAATATATAGGCAATGCATGATAACTAGAAGTTATGCAAGTGATAAGCTATCAACTAGGCATGGTGGAATCACATGTCCACCAAAGGTGGATCATCCTCCATTTTACATGAAAGTATGAGAAACATGTGCAACAATGAGAGGATGATAATGTGATAAGAGCACTAAAGGTGGATCTCACACACAAAGAGGTATGTGATGACAACTATCACACCTAAAGTGGAAGTTCTCCTAACCATGTGCTAAAATGAAATGCAAACTCCTAGGTGTCTCAAAGACAACTAATATGCAAATGCATTATCCTAAGTAAACTTAAGTAAAGTGTAATTAGTAAATACTTAATTACACCAACAAAGGACAATGATCATGATAAAGAATAATGATATCAAAATCAATAAGGAATGATCGTAGTGGTCAAACAAGTGTAACAGTCCCAAAACATTGAGGGGACAATAATCAAGAAGAAAATATTTCTATATTGATTGGGCCATGGTTCTATATGCTAGATCATGAGTGATATCCTGAAAGTAAGGGTAATGAGATTTAAAGGTACCATAATAACATTCATGGAATTACAAATAAGAAATAGTAATAGATACAATATACTAGTTGTTATCCATGATAGGTTATTTATACACACATTGGTCATTCTAAGTGGAGAATCATGCAATCATAACTTGGGAATAGGAACAATGACATATATGAAGATCATAGCTCATGAATCTAAGTAATAAAAAATGACATCAAACAATACACAACATCAACATAGTTTAGATGTAGTTGCAAAAAGTTCATTCATTGGTAAAGATTTAAAATGTCCATGCTAGAGGTCATAATACAAGCATTGAGAGCGATATTATCATCTACAAGAACAAGGAAAGAATGTGATAGAGTTAACATGGAGTAATAATGCAATATTTTTAAGGAGATACACATTTTCATATTATAGGTACAATTTGATTAAAGAAATGATAATATGTATTCTAACAAAGCTATAATCTATCAATGATATTCATCAACAAAGTGTTATCATAACTAAAAGATCATTCCATGTTAATAGAAAGAATGAATGAATGATTAAGATATAACATCATACATAGTACAAGAGAAATGAAAATGTGTACTATATAATGCAACAATGTAAACAGAGCCTCAAACTATTTTTTTTAATCCAAGATAGGTTTATTGAGTGATATCATGATGGTGTTGTTCCATATTTCTAATCAACCAATTGAAAAGGGTATGAGTATTTTCCAAGCATTAGTTGGTTTGTTGAATGGTTAACTACAACTATATTAAGATCAATAAAGCTACAAGAATACATCACAATGAGCTCTAATCCAGCATATAGTCAAGAAATAGTTATAGTGTTTCAAAGTACACTATGATGTCACAGTGGGTTGGAACTACAACCTTCTACAACTTCACACTCCTGTGGCATTCAACAATTAGTTTCTTCTTTCTTTTTCCTTTAATTAGAAATCCATTCCAACACCTTAACAAAACCTAAATCCAACAATCCAAATTAATTATGTCATCATAAATCACATATGACCATACATTCTTTATTTTATCCTGACCACATCGGATCATATTCAATCTGTACCTTAGAACTTGTTCCAACTACATAAATCATTTTGACCAAATAGAAACTTCTTGAAGAATCTTCCTCAAATGTATTATCTTGATTAATGTGTTGTCAATAGTTTCAACAAATCACACATATACCTTCTGACTCTTTGAAAATCATCATCAATCCCAATAAAAAATCAACATTCATTATCACTCTTGAAATATTTACAAACTATCCTTTGTTCACCCATTCAACCTTACCTATTCACCTATTCTTCTAGTTCATCGGTTTGCCTAGTTCATTTGTTCATCCTTGTTTACCTATTCTATCAGCATCACTTCCAAATCATCAAATGGCCTTTACCTATGAATATTTTAAGTTGTGATCTTAATCATATCATCTTAACATCATTATAATTCATAGTACATAACCATTTTTGATAATGCTATATGGATTGGAAATAACATTCAAATCATTTAACTGCTTGTCACCGATTTCTTTAGCTATTACCTAGTTTGATTCCATCATACATAACTTACTCAATTTTTCACATGAATAGGTCATATCATAAAATATCATTATACATCATCTTTAAACCCTTATGTATAATAGAAACACTTAATTCATTATGAAACTCATTCTTTTCTCTAATGAATATGTGGTAACATGCCAAAACACTTAGTTAAATAGTTGACATCAATGAAAACCATATAACTGATTTACCTATCATCAAATCTTGTTCCAATCTTTATCATCTCATCATCAATCATAACCAATCATCCATTCATGACATCTCTTCTATTGGAAACTAAAATTGAAATAATTGTTATATTGTCATTGATGTCAAACCTTAACTGGTAAGACAATTGCTATCTAGGATAGTACCATATCTTTTGATTGATGAAGATGATGTGAAAAGAGGAGATAACAAGAGGACCGAAGGAAAGGTTGAGTTATGTGATACTTCAATGGGTACTTGATTAGTTGGGACATTGATAAGGTAATGAGTTGTTTATCTAAGTAAGAAGAAAGATAGGAAATGTAGGCTTAACCAAGCAAAAGTGAAGAAATCTAGTTTAAGCCGAGTGATGTTAGTGCCAATCGAGCGCTAGTATATGCTAAGTAAATCTAGTGTTGACTAAACATCAGTAATTACCGAGTGACAGGAAATTACCAAGAAAATATAGTGTTTTTTTGAGGAAGATAGTTTGTAGTGATGACCGAGATACACAACGATGATTGAGGAGAAGAACATAGTATTGATCGAGTGTTAATAATTTACATTTGAAGAAAGAATTGTGAATCTCAGCCGACATAATTAAATTTTGGGGATATGTAAAACGTGTTGATATTATTAATGAATTATATGGTTCATTTAATGCATGGTAAATAATTTTCTTATGGATTCAAAGAGAAGTTTGGAGATGTATCTAGAAGGAAAAGATGAAGAACATAATGATGGAAGGATTTGATGAATTTGACCTAAACTTAAGATCTACAGAGAATATTAAGTGGCAAAAGATTGATCTACCTGATCAAAGAGGTATAAAGGAAAACCTAATTGTGAGTTTATAGATTATGAAGAAGAGGTTGATGTTATTGACTGATAAGTCTAAGCATAAGGCTGAAGGTGAAATTGTGAAGGAGCTTAATAGAGTTGTGATTGCTTGAAGTGATTTCTGAGCATATCAGAGATGGAGATGGAAATGGAGATCAGTTAGTAAATAAACATATATGTGCGAAGTGGATTTGTATTTGAAAAGTGAGTTGTATGTTTTTCAGATCAGAAACTACTGTTACTTTCTAACCATTGTATCAGTCTAAATCCTTTAATCAAGGTTGACCTAACAGTCATTGTATAAATCCTTTAATCAAGGTGACATTCTAATGGAATGTTCTTAAGTCCTCTAACCAGGCCACTTTTGACAAAGTGTTTTAAATCCTTTAATAGGGTCACACCTAACAGTGTGTATGTAAACCTTTAACAGGGTTGGATTTTCAAAGAGCTCACTTTAGAAGAGTGAAAATCAATAGCATGTTATAAAGTGGTTTTCCCCAAATTGGGTTTCCACTATAAATCCTAGTTTTATACTTGTGTGAATGATTTTGATGTGGATGTTGTTGAAAGCTTTATATTCTACAAGTTAATTACTTTTGGACAGTGGACTACATGTTATATGTTTCTGATATATGCTATAGAGACCGAGTTGAATTGCTTATTAGATCCAAGTTTGTTGAAGTGCTAGAAAGTTTAATTGGTACATCTAGACCTAAGAAAAACTAATTCACCCCCCTCTGTTGTTCTAAATCATTCTAACAATTGATATCAAAGTTTTTGGTGCTCACAGAGATAAGTTTAAAGGTACTTGAAGCTAATGATCAAGATGCACAAAAAGGAGGTACCGAAGTTGAACAAAGAGAACTTCCCTACATGGAAGAGTCTAATGAAATTGCATCTAGTTGGTATTGGTGATTCAATGAAGTACTATGTAGAAAATGAGTATGTTATACCTGCTACACCTTTGACTTTCGAGGAGATGAAAGCAAAACAAGAACACAATCAAGCAATGTTGGAGATTGCATCTACCCTAAGCTATCCTAAATTTGAAGACATCAAGGACTACACAAATGCAAATAAAATGTGGGATACTCTTGCAACTATCTATGGTGGAGATAAAAATGTGCTGAGAGCCAAATCTAAAAGCCTGAGAGGTAAGTCTGATGAAATGAAAATGCAGGAAGGTGAAAATATTGGTCAATATTGTGGTAGAAATAAGGAACTAGTGATGAATGCTATCAGAGGAGCTAATGGAAACATTGATGATGAAACTATTATTGGTAAAGTATTAAGAACTTTTCTTCCTATCTATGCTATCATAATTTCTGCAATACAAGAATCAAGATGTAACCCTGGTAATGTTTTAACTCTGGTAATGTTTTAACTCTAGAAAGTCTTGTTGGTAAGCTTACTACTTTTGAGCTGTCTAACTATGATAACTACACTATTCCTAATGTTGAATCTACATTCAAGTCACAAATGGTTCTGCATAAGTCTAAGAAGGAAAAAGAAAAGTGTGTGAAAAGTGATAGTGACAATGACAATAATAGTGACACTTCTGATGAGGAACTAGATGATCTTGAGGCACTTATGGCTAGAAGGCTAAAAAGAGGAAAAGGGAAATATAAAGGTAAACTTCCTATAATATGTTTTTCATGTAACAAAGTTGGCCATATTACAGCAAGATGCCCTAACAAGATTGACAAGGATGAGAGAAGGGAAAGCAAGTACAAAGATAAGAGAAATGAAAGAGATCATCAAAGGTACAGAGACTACAAAGACAAAGGTAAGAAATCCTACTATATTGCTAAAGAGGAAACTGACAGTGACACTAGTGAATCTGATGAATGTGATATAGAAGTTGTTTATGTTGCTATGAAAAATGATTTTGATGAAGATGAGAAAACTGCACTTATTTCTTATGCAAGTAAAGGTGACAAATGGATTATTGATAATGGTTGCTCACATCACATGACTGGTAATAAAAGTAAGTTTGAAACCCTAGATCATTACAAAGGTAGAAGTGTTAAGTTTGGTAATGATGCACCATGTCCTGTGAAAGGAAAAGGATCAATTAGATTGACTGGCAAGATCATGTGGAAATGCTTATTGGGTTGAAGGTCTTAAATATAACTTGTTGAGTGTTGCACAATTGAACAACACTAGTTACCAAGTGGAATTTCATCACAGGAAGGCTAAAATATTTGACGCCACTGGCGAACTAATTGGAAGTGGAGAACAAACAAGAGGTAACTTGTTCTATCTAGACATATCTGAAGAAACATATTTGTTTTCACAATATAGGAAACATTAGTAAAAAGAAGAAAGTTAGAGGTTTGCCAAGATTGAAGAAACCTGATAATGTGATGTGCAAATAGTGTCAATTGGGAAAAATGACAAAGTCTAGTTTTAAGAGCAAGACATATACTTTTGAAAATATTTTGGAACCGGTTCATACTAACCTTTATGGACCTATGGGTGTACAAAGTTATTGTGGTGATAAGTATTTCATTATGTTTATTGATGACTATTCTAAGATGATGACTCTAATGTTTTTGAAAGAGAAATCTGATGCATTTCAGTTGTTTAAGTGGTATTTGGCACAAGTTGAAAAAGAAACAGGTAGAAGCTTGAAATATATGTTTGAGATCTAATAGAGGTGGAGAGTTTATATCAAATCTGTTCAATCTATTATGCAATGATAGAGGAATTAAGAGACAAATGTCTGCACCGAGAACATCTCCATAGAATGGTATAGCAGAAAAAAGAAATAGGTCATTTATGGATTGTGCTAGAACATTGATGATACAAAATAATGTTGCACAAAAGTTTTGGAGAGAAGCTATAAGTACAACTGTTTATACCTTAAACCGAGTACAAATAAAAAAAGGTACAAATGCTACACCTTTTAAGTTATGGCATGGATATACACCTAATGTGAAGTATTTTAGATTCTTTGGGAGTACATTATGCTATATATCAAAAGACAATAGGAATGGAAAATTTGATACAAAAAGTGATGAAGGCATATTCCTAGGATATTCCACTAAGAGCAAAGCTTATAAGTGTTTGAATTATAACACTAACAAAGTTATGGAAAGTGAAAATGTTAGAGTTGATCAATATGTAGAAAAGAATGAATTGGAGTGCAAGAAAGAACCTAAAGATTATAGATCTTTTGTATACATGGAAGAAGAAGAGGCAAGTAGTATGCCTGAACCAGATGTAGAGTCATAGATAGGTGATATTGCTGAGCATTAGGAGGATGTTGTCGAGCATCAGGAGGATGTTGTCAAGCAAGAAGAAGAAGCAAATAATTTTCATGATGAGCCTAAAGATCAAGAACAAGGAAATCTGGACCTACATTGGCATAGTATGTAAGACGACATCACAAGCCTGAACAAATAATTGGAGATAAAGAATCTGGAATCATGACAAGAAGTAAGTTGAAAGATCATACATACTTACTATGTGATTTTGAGCCTAAAACAATGAAAGATACTTTAGAGAATGATGACTACAAGCCATGAATGAAGAAATAAAGTAGATAGAAAATAATAATAACTGGACTCTAGTGTCAAGACCAAAAGACAACAATGTTATTGGAACAAAATGGGTATTCAGAAACAAGCTAAATGAACATGGAGAAGTCGCAAGAAACAAGGCTAGATTAGTATGTAAGGGGTATGCACAAGAAGGAATTGAATATGGGGAAACATTTTCCCTTGTAGCAAGATTAGAAGGAGTAAGGACTCTACTTGTATATGTAGATTATAAAGGATTCAAAGTATATCAGATGGATGTCAAATCTATATTTTTGAATGGGATATTAGAAGAAGAAGTATACATTGAACAACCTAAAGGATTTGTTGATCCAAGCAAGAAGAACATGGTTTGCAAGTTGCACAAGGCGATGTATGGATTGAAACAATCCCCTAGATCATGGTATGAGAGAGTGCATAATTATTTGATAAAGATTGGATTTGCAAGGACAAATGACAACAGTAATCTATATATGAAGACTAAGAAAGGTAAAGGGATTTTGTTAGTTGAAATCTTTGTTGATGATATCATATTTAGAGGACAAGATGCCCTATGTCAGAAATTTTCAAATGAGATGCAAACTAAATTTGAAATGTCTATGTTTGGTGAGATCAAATTATTTGTTGTTTTGCAAGTCTATCGAATGAAGAAAGGTATCTATATTACTCAATCTAAATATATCAAGGAGATACAAAATTTTTTTGGTATGGAAGACTCCAGACCAGTAAGTACACCTATGGCTACTAGACATAAACTATCTAAAACTGATGATACTACTGAAGTGAATCAAACCTTGTATAGATCTATGATTGGAAAGCTACAATATGTTGTTCACAATAGACCAAATATTGCCCTAGTAGTTGGGATTGTGGCAATATTTTTTTCCAATACTAAGGAAAATCATATGATGGTAGTGAAAAGAATACTGAGATATATGAAAGGGACAAGGGATTATGGATTGTATTATAAGAAGAATGACTAGTTTGAACTGAGAGTTTACACTGATGCAGATTGGGATGGAAATGTTGATGATAGAAAAAGTACAAGTGGTGGAGAATTATTTCTCAGAAAGAGATTAGTCTCTCAGAAAAGCAAGAAACATAACTGCATTTCCCAATCTACAATAGAACTTGGGTATGTAGCAGTAGCAGTGAATTGTTCAAACTTAGTGTGGATCAAGCAATTGTTAAAAGGTATGAAGGAGGAAATGATTGAGTCGGTTGTTATTTTCTGTAATAAAACAAGTGCTATTAATATATCAAATAATCCAGTTATGCACACTAAGACCAAGCATATTTCTATCAAGTATCATTACTTGAGAGAGCTAGTTCAAGACAAAGAAGTGAGATTGGAGTATGTGAATACAAAAGAACAATTAGCAGATATATTCACAAAAGCTTTACCTAAGGATGCTCATGAATATATTAGAGGTGAACTAGGGGTGATTCCCCTAATTGAGGTTACCTAGTAAAATAGGAACACTACATTAAATGTGCTAATTTGAATATTTGACAAATTGATGAAGAAAATGTCACACTTTAGGAGTTGCCTAGAGTTGTGAGAAGTGAAGCATCGATATTAATCAGTCATAAGAAAGATGACAGAGGGAGTATACAACATACAAAACTAACATGAAGACACCTACATAGTAGATATGTAAGTGATAGATACAAGCTTTGGCATTGTTGTCAAAGAGGGAGAAGATTCAATGAAAACAAATGGAGTGATACAACACTGAGGGAGAAGATTCAATGAAACCTGAGGGAGAGATACAGTGAAGATTCAGAGGGAGTAATTGAGTAGGTGGTCAGGAAAGTCAAAAGTTGTGAATCAGGATGAAGGATATTAATAATAATATGATGCACGAATATTTTGGATTGTTTTGTAAATCATGTGTTATTCATGTGGTGTTTCCATCAATGCTAAAGAGGGAGATTGTTGAAAACTACAATTGAAACAATTGTTATATTGTCATTGATGTCAAACCTTAACTGGTAAGACACTTGCTATCTAGGATAGTACCATATCTTTTGATTGACAAAGAAGATATGAAAAGAGGAGATAACAAGAGGACCTAAGGAAAGGTTGAGTTATGTGATACTTCAATGGGTACTTGATTAGTTGGCACATTGATAAGGTAATGAGTTGTTTATTTAAGTAAGAAAAAAGACTGGAAATGTAGGCTTAACTGAGCAAAAGTGAAGAAATATAGTTTAAGCTGAGTGATGTTAGTGTCGACCGAGTGCTAGTATATGTCGAGTAAATCTAGTGTTGACCGAACATTAGTAATTGTCGAGTGACAGGAAATTGCCGAGCAAAGATAGTGTTTGCTGAGGAAGACAGTTTGTAGTGATGACCGAGATACACAGTGATGACTGAGGAGAAGAACATAGTATTGAGTGAGTGACAGTAATTTACATTTGAAGAAAGAATTGTGAATCCCAACCGACATAGTTGAATTATTGGGATATGTAAAACATGTTCACATTATTAATGAATTGTATGGAACATTTAATGCATGGTAAATAATTTTCTTATGGATTCAAAGAGAAGTTTGGAGATGTATCTAGAAGAAAAAGATGAAGAACATAATGATGGAAGGATTCAATGAATCTGACCTAAACCTAAGATCTAAAGAGGAGATTAAGTGGTAAAAGATTGATCCACCTGATCAAAGAGGTATAAAGTAAAACCTAATTTTGAGGTTATAGAGTATGAAGAAGAGGTTGATGTTATTGACTAATAAGTCTAAGCAGAAGGCTGAAGGTGAAATTGTGAAGGAGCTAAATAGAGTTGTGATTGCTTGAAGTGAATTTCGAGTAGATCAGAGATGGAGATGGAAATGGAGATCAGTTAGTAAATCAACATATATGTGTGAAGTGGATCTGTATTTGCAAAGTGAGTTATATGTTTTTAATATCAGAAACTACTAGTACTTTCTAACCATTGTATCAGTCTAAATCCTTTAATCAAGGTTGACCTAACAGGCATTGTATAAATCCTTTAATTAAGGTGACATTCTAATGGAATGTTCTTAAGTCCTCTAACTAGGCCACTTTTGACAGAGTGTTTTAAATCCTTTAATAGGCTCACACCTAATAGTGTGTATGTAAACCTTTAATAGGGTTGGCTTTTCACAGAGCTCACTTCAGAAGAGTGAAAATCAGTAGCATGTTACAAAGTGGTTTTTCCCAAATTGGGTTTCCACTATAAAACCTGGTGTTATACTTGTGTGAATGATTTTGATGTGGATGTTGTTGAAAGCTTTATATTCTGCAAGTTAATTACTTTTGGATAGTGGACTACATGTTATATGTTTCTGATATATACTATAGAGACCGATTTGAATTGCTGATTAGATCTGAGTTTGTTGAAATGCTAGAAAGTTCAATTGGTACATCTTGACCTAAGAAAAACTGATTCAACCCCCCTCTCTGTTGTTCTAAATCATTCTAACACTCTTCAACATCTCTGCCAACAATCATCACCATTAATCAGTTATGCCAACATTAAGTCACTATCGTAAAGGCAACAACCATTAAGAAATAATGGGATGTGTTATTATCAACAATGACATTTATTTCATCATAAGCATACAATATTTTGAATACTATGAAATAATGACTTGAAGTGCCAACAAAACAAAACTTATCATCCCAAACAAGTGTTGACTATGCTGCTTCAAAACAACAAGAGCACATGTGAACAAGGTTTATGTATCAAATCAATAGTAAAATAGATATCAATATTAAGTCTCACAAAAGCCATATAAAGAGATCATAGAAGCTTTTCCATGATCAATGAATAGGAGATCAACATTCTATTGAAAAAATAGAGAAAGTATAAAGCCACATGTCCAAAAGAATGATCCAGGACAATGCATAGATAGGGACAAACTAGTCATAGAAATGTAAAGAATAAAATAAAATAGCATCACGTTTTATTGCAACAAAAACCCTTGTTTGAGTTCTATTGAAATCATGAACTAATAACCTTTCAAAATGCATACAAGAAGACAAAGTCTATGGCATGTAGAGATTAATAATGACAAGATTCCAAAGTTGCCAGTGTTATGTATGTAATTACCAGAGCTTTAGACATATTTTTGGTCATGCCCTAGCAAAACATTGAGCTCAGAGGAATATGAAATGTGATGTAAAACTCATAATGATTGATGAAGTTTGAAGTCATTTTCTACAAAGATGTCTGAAAACCTAGTTCATAGGCAGTTTCATACCCATTTTATGGTATATACACATATGGTTTTCAAATCACATAGGGTATAGATTTCTTGTTTGTGTCAATACAAATCAAGGAATTAAATGCCTAGTTCTTAGAGCTCATGAAAATCCCTCAAAATTCACAGAAATGTCACAATTTATAGCATATTATAAAGCTCAACATGCTGAAAATGTGTAGAGATCTGAGACAAATAAATCAACTCAAAGCATGGAATACATGAGAAGAATATAAAGAAACTCCATGGCATTTCCTTTATTTGTGAAAATGCAAATATTTTTGAACAATAAGCAAAGATATTCAAAGCTTTTTAGCAGGAATGGGAGATATGGAATCCTTTTCATTTCTTTGAAAACTAAGTTCACGACACTATGATTATAACATACCTACTAGAAACCTAAGGAGAGCTTTAGGAAAAACATCAAAATCTATAGTCAAATTCCATAGAAACCCTTCAAAATTACATGGCGGTGCTCCAAAGAGATCAAAGTAAACATAATCAAAGTGAAGAAGTTTAGAGTTTGATATGCCCTAAAACTCATTAAATGAGTTAAGATTTTTTTTGCCTTAATTTTTCCCAAGTTCTTTTCACATAATATTTGTGGGCTATGTAAAAGGATTTTATGCCTTAATAAAATACTTTAATGATTATCATCACTAATATTTATTAAATAATATAATTTTATTTTTTTTAATAAGTAGTATTTGAGAATTTAGTGTTTATTAAATAATATGGGTAAGAGTTTGCAGTTGGGTACCAATTCCGCGACGTGAAAAATTTGGAATAAAAAATAGGTGCTTGATTCTTACAAATCGAGTGCCCATTTAGGTTCGAGAGCCCGATCCATTTTCAAAAATTGGGCGCCCGTTTAGGATCAGGCACCCAAACCAAAACGGGTGCCCATTTTGAACAAATCGGGCACCCGTTTCTAATATCTTTTTTTTTTAAAAAAACTGATTTCTTGTCATTTTCATCTTCAAGAAAATGGGATCACATTTAGCAGAGCCTGGGTGCTCGTTTTAGCTTCCCCTGTCAACCCCATCTGCCATTTTTTTCGTGTTCTAGGTATGTACTATTGTTTTTTATTATTTTTTTATGATTTTTGTCATTAAAAATTGTAGTTTCAAGTTATTTTTAATTTAAAAATATAGTTTAATGTCGTTTTCAAAATTATTGTATAAATTTAATTAGATTTTATCTTTCAAGTAGTTCTTTTTTATTTTAATTTACTTTGTAAATTACCATACTAAAGTAGAAAACTGGTAAAATTTAGGTATACAAAATTAAATTACAAAACCCTACATAGAAAACCAAAACCCTAGGTAGTAAAACAAAAACGTAAACCTATACAAAATTAAATTACAAAACCCTAAACTTAGAAAATCAAAACATAAATTTAGAAAACCAAAACATAAATTTAGAATCTCTCTCTCTCTCTCTCTCTCTCTCTCTCTCTCTCTCTCTAGAGTAGGACTTGCATTACATACTAGTCTACTTATTATCATATATTTTACTTGAACTTATTTTTAGAGTAGGACTTTGTTTTGTGATTGTATGTATTTATCATGAGTTGACATGATGGACATTATGATACATGTAAATTATTTCAAGACTTGTTATGTTATTTATCTTAATCATGGTTGTTATTTATATATATGAGCTTATGGAAAAGAAATCATTTTTAATATCAATTGTAATTAAATTTATCAATATCCTAAAAAAACCATCTATCTAACAATGAGATCTATTAATTCATGTGTAATTGAGAAGAACAATATCTAGAGATACATTACAAGTAATATGAACACTTTCATTAACTATAAAAAAAACCATCTATCTAACAATGAGATCTATTAATAAATGTAATTGACAAGAACAATATGGATGTTACAAACTTAATAACTATTAAACAATGAGATCTATTTAATTTGAACAATGAATTTATGGATGCAGAAATAAATCTATCATAAGATCTATTAAGTGAACATAATCTGACCAATGTGCATAGTTTAATATTTAGAACAAAATTAGGTGAATACAAAGTTATGAATTTATCTTAAATATTTAAAACAATATTCGATGAATAAAAGTGAGTTCATGTGAACTTAAATTACAAAGCCAAAATTGTACGAATACAAGAGTGCATTGTACTACATAAATAGTTCATGTCCATGTTCTTCCAGACCTCCTGCATCATAAAAATAAACATGTTGAAATGTTAGAATTTATACAAGTTCATTTAAAGTTAATTTTAATTTAAATTTCAAATCTATATCTCTAAAATATGACAATTGAACAAAAACTTACATGTATAAATTTGATTCAACCTAACATACCATCAACATCCTCTCTTTTCTGCAATGCGCGACCTATGTTCTTCCAGACATCCTACATTATAAAAATAAACATGCTGAAATGTTAGAATTTATAGAAGTTCATTTAAAGTTAATTTTAATTTAAATTTCAAGTCTATATCTCTAAATTATAAATTATGACACTTCAAAGAAGACATGTAGAAAACATATAAAAATATGACAATTGAACAAAAACTTACATGTATAAATTTGATTCAACCTAATGTACCATTAGCATCCTCTCTTTTCTGCAGTGCATCTATGATTTCCTCATGCTCTTCCATTGAAAGTGTCCATAATATTTTATTAGCAAGTTTCCCTTTATATCTTTCCAATTTGATATTTGTTGCCACTACCAAATGGGAATAGTGCATAATCTTCTTTTCTGATTGGTAGTCTTCAAAAGCTGGTAAACCATTCCTTCTTGTTAGGTATTTGCATAGCCATGTACCAACTACCACAGTAGACCCAATTGGATACTGAAAATCATCATCATCTACTTGATGACATATCAACTTTTTCTTAGGTTCTACACATCGAGCTAACCAATACTCTGTCTACTCTTCATCATCCTCAGGTGCAACAACATCATACACATGTCCTGCAAAACAAAATTAATTACATGCACAAATAAAACTTTTTTAAAGGTTTATAATTCAAATATATATAATCATAAATTATATGACATACACATGTAACTAATATATAATTTAAAGTTTTACAATACATTGAATTAAATTACCAGGTTGTATGAGGTCTGAAACATGATCATAATCTTCTGATGCAAAGGCATGATCCAAGTCTTCATTTATTATATCATCTCCATATTGTCTCTCACTAGGTGTTAAGAATTTTTGTTGTCATTCTTCAACCCATTCTATATTCTCACATTCTTCCCATTCACCTGCAACACAAAATTGACAAAAACATACAAGCTCCCTAGTCCATATAGTCCAAGTGTTAGAATTAAAACTCCTAAATGAATGCCATTTAGCCGATCCGCTGATTGTATTACAATCATATCTTGAAAGAATATTCTTCTCTTCAACTAGCCAGAAAAAATGTCTGATTGTAGAGTTCTGACTTGATCTTGTAGACAAACTTATTTTACACCATTCAACAATTGCACGTGCATCTTTAAATTTTGATTTTTCTTCAAATTTGAGTTGCTCTCTACAAAGGGCTCTCTTAACACATGCACCAGTACCATCATGTTCTCCCTTCCCATGTCCAGCCTCAAAAAAACTCTAGCTATGTTGGATATTTATTTTCTTGTGCGTCCTACTCAACCAATAAAACATTCTAGCATTCTTGAATTGCCCTGTGCAATTATCTAACCATATTAGATGTTGTGTTATATGAATTTCTATCTCCCTTAAATTTTCATAAAAGGTCTTAAAGCAATACTGGACAAACTCCTATGAGTGTAACTTATTATCACTCATATAGAAATGGTACTCTCTCAATATTTTTTGATCCTCTTATGTACTATCAAGTGCATGCCTATAGACAATATGAACAAAAATTGTTACTTGCACTGAATTATAATATTGTGGTTGGATCTCATCTTGTGGTGCAAGCGTGTAGTTCTCTACAAAGTCAACAACTGAAAGTATACTACCAATTGGAAATGTATTCTTGCATATGTGAAATTGTCCATCAAGCCATCTAGAATTGTGAGTGTTTCACATATTTAGGTATGACCTTACTCTTGAATTCATTCATAAAAGCATTAACACTAAGTTTTTTAGTTATTAGGTCACACCGTTTTCCAACTTTTCCATCCTTCAATGGATACTCAACAGTTTTAAATCTTTGTACATCAACTAATTGTTGTCCAAAATCAAATGAAATATTTTCATGCAAACATTCATCTAATATTGTAAGATTGCCACATACATCACATACACCAGAAACACATGCATTCAAAAGATAAAATTACTCATTAGGTGGGTTACAAAACAAATTTGATATAAACTCCTTTACAGTTTGAGGTGGTATATTTATACCACATTCCTGCAACATTTCATTAGTATGCATAGTAGAACGTATAGATCAAAAAATATCATAATGATAACGAAATTGAACATGAGTTTTGCAACAACAAGTGATTCTTTCTTTGTTAATCCTTACATACCATGGTTTACATTTTTCAAAAGATCTTTGACTAATACTAATAGTTAACACCTTATCATCCACAAATTTTTTATACATTTTTGTTTGAGTCATATCTAAAAGGTGTTTTGGATGTGGATCATGGACTTTTGAATCAACTCTTAATTTAAGAACATCTCTGGCATTAGAGGATACTCTTCTATTATCGTGCCAAAATTTTTCAATCAAAGTTTTGACTTCACCAGTAAGTTTCATGTCAGACCTCAGGAGTCTGCCACTGAAGGTCCATAAATGGTTTGTTGGATCACTTTCAAAGTTAACTCTTCTCTTTACAGCTCTTGTTAAAGTTTTACGATGAATATTAAGATATCCACTTATGTTTGAAATCATTCTTTTATCAGTAGTAGTTTTGTTTACTAAAGCTATTGTTATTGCTCATTGTGCCACATTACTATCTTTAGAGCGACTTTTATTTCCAATTGTGTCAAAGGCACTAGCAACAGTTGATACAACTTATTTTAGAAACTCATCCTTCTTCTTAGTTTTCAAATAAATGCTTAACCTCTTCATCACTTTTCGCATTTTAGACATTTTAATTAATTGTAACATTAATTGACATTGAAACCTAAATTTCTTATTATAAAAAAATTGTCTAAACAATCTGCTCGCATGTGTCGTAATCTGTCTCCATGAAACCAAACCACGCAGATTGTCTAGCACATCAATTTTTATTTCAAATTGTTCATTTATTTCATTATCATTCAAATGAGTTTCTTTCTCAATCGGTGTTTCTATGTCTACATCTACATTGTTGATTTTAATCTGAATTGGTGTTTGATTTTCAGTTTCAATTGGGGTTTGACTTTTAGTTCCTTTATCATTATGATTAACATTACTAATTTCTGAAATTTCATGTGCAATTAAATTTGTTAATCTATTTTCAGGAATAAAATTTAAATCATTTTTATTTTAACCTGCTTCTAGCAAATCATGAACATCTTTATCAGAATAAGTTGTAACATTTGGATGTGAAGACATACATGTATCCAATACTCGATTAGAAGATGCACCTAAATTTTCTTCTTCAACCTCTACATCCATTATGGTGTCTTCATTTTCCTCCTCTTCTGAAACAATTGTTGAACTCGATGCTCCAACATTATTCAGGTTTCGAAGTCTTTCTCTTCTTTCTCGTTGTCGTTTTGCCTCCTCTCTATTTTCTGCAACCTCCTCAGATGTTAAAACCTTTGTTGACCTCTTTCTACGTCGGTTTGATCCCATTTTTGCACCAAGATTCAAATTCAAACAATCTTTTTTGAATGTCAGATCCAAAATAAGATAAAAATACAGAATGTTGATAGAAATATTATGTTTGCCTGCTGCGGATCAATACAAAAATGATTGAAAACTCATCAATCATTGAGATCAGTTCCACAGTCTTATTTTTTGGTTGCAACGACTCTTTATGAAATGGGTGCCCGTTTTGTAGTTTCACAAAATGGGCGCCCATTTTGTGAATTTAAAAAAATGGGCGCCCGTTTTGTAAATCTATGAGCGGGAACCCTACCCGCTGGCTTGGGTTTTGGTTCAGGATAGGCTTGGTGGGACCAAGCCTATGCTTGACCCTGCAAAAAAATGGTTAAGGCATTACAGAATAAAATTTCTACCTTGCCATAATTTTTTGGACACCTTCCCGAATGAATTTTTTGATAAAATGAAAACCCATTTTAGCTCTTATTGTGTAGATTATAAAAATATAAATTTTATAGTGATATGATAAATTTTAATATTTTTACAATATTTATTAAGCCAACGTGGTACCTAAACTTGAAATACTAAGGTTAACTAAAACTTTAATAACTTTTTTAATTTTACATTTTTTTAAAAAATGAGTTATATGAGACCAATCTACATAGAATTTCCTTCAAATTAAAAAATGTTTTTGAAAAAAGTGAAGTTATCATCAAATTATGGCACCCGTACACCAGAGGTTTCAAAAATGTACTTTATAGTCAATTAAAAATTAATAAAAAAATATTCAATAAAAAAATAAGATAAAACATTCTGACCAATCTTCAGTGTTTTAGGTACCTTTTCCCAAAAGGATTCACAAAAATACATTCATTTACTTCAAAAAAGGGTGTTCATACACGCGTCAGGTGTGGTTCCGAAACAAGCATTTTGAAAAAGTGGTTTTTAAACATGCCTACTAAAATTCAATTTATACCATGTGGGTATTGAAATAAATTACATATTTGAAAACTAGACTCCAAGCACTAAATTTTATATAACTCAAGTTTTTCAAGATTCAATCTTTAAGTGCCTCAAATTTTGACATCAATTGACAAAAAAATTTGAAAAACAGAGAAAACACTTCCACTTTTTGGCCAAAAGTGGGACTCAACTTCTTGTAGCCACCCATATGTATTATATTATTTAACAAATATTAATAAATATATCATTAAATTATTTTAATTCTTTTGGTTGCTTTCAAATTATAAGTAATATTCATTACATGTTAAATTATGAAACATGTAATGAATATTAAACTTTAAATGCAAAAGTATTAAAGAAGGTCAAGGTGAGAACATGTGCTTATTTAAATAAGTCATCGAGGGATAAGGGGAGATTTAGTAATGGTTTGACTAAGTATATAGGGAGGTTGGATTTAGTTTTCCAACAAGAGGAGATAATACAAGGTTTTTTGAGTCAATTTAGGGGAGTTGGAGCATTTTCTTGGAGCTTTTATGGTTGTAATAGTTAAGGATGAAATTTTTCCTTATCATGGAGTCTTTTTAGAGTCTTTCTAGTTACTATATTTTAGGCTTTTGAAAGACATCAAAATTTGGAAGCTTTGAGTCCTATTTTGATGGCTTATGTTGGAGTGGGGGTACTTAGTCATGTTGTAGCTCATTATGTAACCCAATTTTCATTATGCATCTCCATGCTTAGTGACTTTCTAGGCCCTTTTATAGTTTTAGGATACTTTTGTAACTCATAGGATATATGGAATACACAAAAGCCTTGGATACTACTCATTAAGTGCTTTTGCCTTCTTTTTCTTGCATTTGTGTGTATTGTCAAGTGATTGATAAGGTTCCTTGTGAAGTGTCTCTTATTTACTAGTAACTTTGTCTCATTATTTATCCTTTTCTATAAAAGTATGTTTATGCAAGTTGCTAAATGTGTCTAAAATGCATATTGCTCTTTAATTGTGAAGTTTTTCTTCCTTTTATAAGTTAATGTGTGGTGTCATTTTAGTGAAATATTTATGCAAAGGCATGCTATAAGGAGTTATGCAAAATTAGATTTAGTCATTTTGGAATCAAGTGTTGAAGTTATGATTTTCATAATCTTCATAAAGTTTTGGTGCACCACCTATAGGTTAGATTTGAGTTTCTTGTCTCCTTCTAATCCTTTTCTCAATAAAGTTTAGTATAAGTGAGTATCAGATAGGAGCCAACCTTCTCCGAAGATTCACTCCAATTTTAGGTGACCCCACTACCTAGGAGTGTTTTCATGTTTCTCCAGAAAGCTAAATTCGACAACTTAGCATAGGGTGCACTTTTTGAGAGATAACACAAGCATCATTTTCTTTCTATTTCTTTTGTGGAAGGAATCTAAAATATCAGGTAATTGACAAGTGGTAGAAAATTTTCTAATCTAGTGAGGCTATTTCTAGCCCCACCCCAAATTCACCCACTAAAATATGAAATCTAAAAAAGTATGGGCTCCTATGTTTCACAAAAAGATTGCAAACAATCTTGTACAAAATTTTCTTTTGTTTCATGGGACCTCCTGCTCCATAAAAGTAGATTCATAAACTCCTTCATAAAACCTTACCCTTATACCATTGTACTTACTACTCGTGGCTATCCAACCAACTAAACCTCACCATAAATTAAAAAAACAAAACCGAAGTGTGCCCTTGGTAAGCTATGTTTTTTAATTTGTTGTTTAGAAATTTATCGTCGCATCTTCAAGTCTATCCCTATGTTTCTCATACCCCTCCTACAATTAATCATTGTCTAATATAATTACGCCAAAGGTGTTTACTATCCGAAAGGAACAACCTCAAGTCAAAGATCAATGATCAAAACTCCATCAGGGACACAATCAACCATGTAATTGATCACGAGAGTACACCTATTTTTTGTTGTTTGTTGAGGAGGGAGAAGCATGTGTCATTTCTCTTTTGTCGAACATTTTACCACTACCACTTTCGTGAAAGAAAATACTCTAGGAGTTTTTACCTTTTATTCTTTTCATCGCTAAAATGTGTTCTTATACAAAAAAAAATACAACTATTCATCTAGCTATGTTTTATATATATGAACAAATTTTACTTTTTGAAGGGGTTTAAATATTAGATAAATACAGTATATAATATATTGTTAGATTGTTATATTATATCATTAAATATCATGCATTATGGAAGACTCCAGACCAGTAAGTACACCTATGGCTACTAGACATAAACTATCTAAAACTGATGATACTACTGAAGTGAATCAAACCTTGTATAGATCTATGATTGGAAAGCTACAATATGTTGTTCACAATAGACCAAATATTGCCCTAGTAGTTGGGATTGTGGCAATATTTTTTTCCAATACTAAGGAAAATCATATGATGGTAGTGAAAAGAATACTGAGATATATGAAAGGGACAAGGGATTATGGATTGTATTATAAGAAGAATGACTAGTTTGAACTGAGAGTTTACACTGATGCAGATTGGGATGGAAATGTTGATGATAGAAAAAGTACAAGTGGTGGAGAATTATTTCTCAGAAAGAGATTAGTCTCTCAGAAAAGCAAGAAACATAACTGCATTTCCCAATCTACAATAGAACTTGGGTATGTAGCAGTAGCAGTGAATTGTTCAAACTTAGTGTGGATCAAGCAATTGTTAAAAGGTATGAAGGAGGAAATGATTGAGTCGGTTGTTATTTTCTGTAATAAAACAAGTGCTATTAATATATCAAATAATCCAGTTATGCACACTAAGACCAAGCATATTTCTATCAAGTATCATTACTTGAGAGAGCTAGTTCAAGACAAAGAAGTGAGATTGGAGTATGTGAATACAAAAGAACAATTAGCAGATATATTCACAAAAGCTTTACCTAAGGATGCTCATGAATATCTTAGAGGTGAACTAGGGGTGATTCCCCTAATTGAGGTTACCTAGTAAAATAGGAACACTACATTAAATGTGCTAATTTGAATATTTGACAAATTGATGAAGAAAATGTCACACTTTAGGAGTTGCCTAGAGTTGTGAGAAGTGAAGCATCGATATTAATCAGTCATAAGAAAGATGACAGAGGGAGTATACAACATACAAAACTAACATGAAGACACCTACATAGTAGATATGTAAGTGATAGATACAAGCTTTGGCATTGTTGTCAAAGAGGGAGAAGATTCAATGAAAACAAATGGAGTGATACAACACTGAGGGAGAAGATTCAATGAAACCTGAGGGAGAGATACAGTGAAGATTCAGAGGGAGTAATTGAGTAGGTGGTCAGGAAAGTCAAAAGTTGTGAATCAGGATGAAGGATATTAATAATAATATGATGCACGAATATTTTGGATTGTTTTGTAAATCATGTGTTATTCATGTGGTGTTTCCATCAATGCTAAAGAGGGAGATTGTTGAAAACTACAATTGAAACAATTGTTATATTGTCATTGATGTCAAACCTTAACTGGTAAGACACTTGCTATCTAGGATAGTACCATATCTTTTGATTGACAAAGAAGATATGAAAAGAGGAGATAACAAGAGGACCTAAGGAAAGGTTGAGTTATGTGATACTTCAATGGGTACTTGATTAGTTGGCACATTGATAAGGTAATGAGTTGTTTATTTAAGTAAGAAAAAAGACTGGAAATGTAGGCTTAACTGAGCAAAAGTGAAGAAATATAGTTTAAGCTGAGTGATGTTAGTGTCGACCGAGTGCTAGTATATGTCGAGTAAATCTAGTGTTGACCGAACATTAGTAATTGTCGAGTGACAGGAAATTGCCGAGCAAAGATAGTGTTTGCTGAGGAAGACAGTTTGTAGTGATGACCGAGATACACAGTGATGACTGAGGAGAAGAACATAGTATTGAGTGAGTGACAGTAATTTACATTTGAAGAAAGAATTGTGAATCCCAACCGACATAGTTGAATTATTGGGATATGTAAAACATGTTCACATTATTAATGAATTGTATGGAACATTTAATGCATGGTAAATAATTTTCTTATGGATTCAAAGAGAAGTTTGGAGATGTATCTAGAAGAAAAAGATGAAGAACATAATGATGGAAGGATTCAATGAATCTGACCTAAACCTAAGATCTAAAGAGGAGATTAAGTGGTAAAAGATTGATCCACCTGATCAAAGAGGTATAAAGTAAAACCTAATTTTGAGGTTATAGAGTATGAAGAAGAGGTTGATGTTATTGACTAATAAGTCTAAGCAGAAGGCTGAAGGTGAAATTGTGAAGGAGCTAAATAGAGTTGTGATTGCTTGAAGTGAATTTCGAGTAGATCAGAGATGGAGATGGAAATGGAGATCAGTTAGTAAATCAACATATATGTGTGAAGTGGATCTGTATTTGCAAAGTGAGTTATATGTTTTTAATATCAGAAACTACTAGTACTTTCTAACCATTGTATCAGTCTAAATCCTTTAATCAAGGTTGACCTAACAGGCATTGTATAAATCCTTTAATTAAGGTGACATTCTAATGGAATGTTCTTAAGTCCTCTAACTAGGCCACTTTTGACAGAGTGTTTTAAATCCTTTAATAGGCTCACACCTAATAGTGTGTATGTAAACCTTTAATAGGGTTGGCTTTTCACAGAGCTCACTTCAGAAGAGTGAAAATCAGTAGCATGTTACAAAGTGGTTTTTCCCAAATTGGGTTTCCACTATAAAACCTGGTGTTATACTTGTGTGAATGATTTTGATGTGGATGTTGTTGAAAGCTTTATATTCTGCAAGTTAATTACTTTTGGATAGTGGACTACATGTTATATGTTTCTGATATATACTATAGAGACCGATTTGAATTGCTGATTAGATCTGAGTTTGTTGAAATGCTAGAAAGTTCAATTGGTACATCTTGACCTAAGAAAAACTGATTCAACCCCCCTCTCTGTTGTTCTAAATCATTCTAACACTCTTCAACATCTCTGCCAACAATCATCACCATTAATCAGTTATGCCAACATTAAGTCACTATCGTAAAGGCAACAACCATTAAGAAATAATGGGATGTGTTATTATCAACAATGACATTTATTTCATCATAAGCATACAATATTTTGAATACTATGAAATAATGACTTGAAGTGCCAACAAAACAAAACTTATCATCCCAAACAAGTGTTGACTATGCTGCTTCAAAACAACAAGAGCACATGTGAACAAGGTTTATGTATCAAATCAATAGTAAAATAGATATCAATATTAAGTCTCACAAAAGCCATATAAAGAGATCATAGAAGCTTTTCCATGATCAATGAATAGGAGATCAACATTCTATTGAAAAAATAGAGAAAGTATAAAGCCACATGTCCAAAAGAATGATCCAGGACAATGCATAGATAGGGACAAACTAGTCATAGAAATGTAAAGAATAAAATAAAATAGCATCACGTTTTATTGCAACAAAAACCCTTGTTTGAGTTCTATTGAAATCATGAACTAATAACCTTTCAAAATGCATACAAGAAGACAAAGTCTATGGCATGTAGAGATTAATAATGACAAGATTCCAAAGTTGCCAGTGTTATGTATGTAATTACCAGAGCTTTAGACATATTTTTGGTCATGCCCTAGCAAAACATTGAGCTCAGAGGAATATGAAATGTGATGTAAAACTCATAATGATTGATGAAGTTTGAAGTCATTTTCTACAAAGATGTCTGAAAACCTAGTTCATAGGCAGTTTCATACCCATTTTATGGTATATACACATATGGTTTTCAAATCACATAGGGTATAGATTTCTTGTTTGTGTCAATACAAATCAAGGAATTAAATGCCTAGTTCTTAGAGCTCATGAAAATCCCTCAAAATTCACAGAAATGTCACAATTTATAGCATATTATAAAGCTCAACATGCTGAAAATGTGTAGAGATCTGAGACAAATAAATCAACTCAAAGCATGGAATACATGAGAAGAATATAAAGAAACTCCATGGCATTTCCTTTATTTGTGAAAATGCAAATATTTTTGAACAATAAGCAAAGATATTCAAAGCTTTTTAGCAGGAATGGGAGATATGGAATCCTTTTCATTTCTTTGAAAACTAAGTTCACGACACTATGATTATAACATACCTACTAGAAACCTAAGGAGAGCTTTAGGAAAAACATCAAAATCTATAGTCAAATTCCATAGAAACCCTTCAAAATTACATGGCGGTGCTCCAAAGAGATCAAAGTAAACATAATCAAAGTGAAGAAGTTTAGAGTTTGATATGCCCTAAAACTCATTAAATGAGTTAAGATTTTTTTTGCCTTAATTTTTCCCAAGTTCTTTTCACATAATATTTGTGGGCTATGTAAAAGGATTTTATGCCTTAATAAAATACTTTAATGATTATCATCACTAATATTTATTAAATAATATAATTTTATTTTTTTTAATAAGTAGTATTTGAGAATTTAGTGTTTATTAAATAATATGGGTAAGAGTTTGCAGTTGGGTACCAATTCCGCGACGTGAAAAATTTGGAATAAAAAATAGGTGCTTGATTCTTACAAATCGAGTGCCCATTTAGGTTCGAGAGCCCGATCCATTTTCAAAAATTGGGCGCCCGTTTAGGATCAGGCACCCAAACCAAAACGGGTGCCCATTTTGAACAAATCGGGCACCCGTTTCTAATATCTTTTTTTTTTTAAAAAACTGATTTCTTGTCATTTTCATCTTCAAGAAAATGGGATCACATTTAGCAGAGCCTGGGTGCTCGTTTTAGCTTCCCCTGTCAACCCCATCTGCCATTTTTTTCGTGTTCTAGGTATGTACTATTGTTTTTTATTATTTTTTTATGATTTTTGTCATTAAAAATTGTAGTTTCAAGTTATTTTTAATTTAAAAATATAGTTTAATGTCGTTTTCAAAATTATTGTATAAATTTAATTAGATTTTATCTTTCAAGTAGTTCTTTTTTATTTTAATTTACTTTGTAAATTACCATACTAAAGTAGAAAACTGGTAAAATTTAGGTATACAAAATTAAATTACAAAACCCTACATAGAAAACCAAAACCCTAGGTAGTAAAACAAAAACGTAAACCTATACAAAATTAAATTACAAAACCCTAAACTTAGAAAATCAAAACATAAATTTAGAAAACCAAAACATAAATTTAGAATCTCTCTCTCTCTCTCTCTCTCTCTCTCTCTCTCTCTCTCTAGAGTAGGACTTGCATTACATACTAGTCTACTTATTATCATATATTTTACTTGAACTTATTTTTAGAGTAGGACTTTGTTTTGTGATTGTATGTATTTATCATGAGTTGACATGATGGACATTATGATACATGTAAATTATTTCAAGACTTGTTATGTTATTTATCTTAATCATGGTTGTTATTTATATATATGAGCTTATGGAAAAGAAATCATTTTTAATATCAATTGTAATTAAATTTATCAATATCCTAAAAAAACCATCTATCTAACAATGAGATCTATTAATTCATGTGTAATTGAGAAGAACAATATCTAGAGATACATTACAAGTAATATGAACACTTTCATTAACTATAAAAAAAACCATCTATCTAACAATGAGATCTATTAATAAATGTAATTGACAAGAACAATATGGATGTTACAAACTTAATAACTATTAAACAATGAGATCTATTTAATTTGAACAATGAATTTATGGATGCAGAAATAAATCTATCATAAGATCTATTAAGTGAACATAATCTGACCAATGTGCATAGTTTAATATTTAGAACAAAATTAGGTGAATACAAAGTTATGAATTTATCTTAAATATTTAAAACAATATTCGATGAATAAAAGTGAGTTCATGTGAACTTAAATTACAAAGCCAAAATTGTACGAATACAAGAGTGCATTGTACTACATAAATAGTTCATGTCCATGTTCTTCCAGACCTCCTGCATCATAAAAATAAACATGTTGAAATGTTAGAATTTATACAAGTTCATTTAAAGTTAATTTTAATTTAAATTTCAAATCTATATCTCTAAAATATGACAATTGAACAAAAACTTACATGTATAAATTTGATTCAACCTAACATACCATCAACATCCTCTCTTTTCTGCAATGCGCGACCTATGTTCTTCCAGACATCCTACATTATAAAAATAAACATGCTGAAATGTTAGAATTTATAGAAGTTCATTTAAAGTTAATTTTAATTTAAATTTCAAGTCTATATCTCTAAATTATAAATTATGACACTTCAAAGAAGACATGTAGAAAACATATAAAAATATGACAATTGAACAAAAACTTACATGTATAAATTTGATTCAACCTAATGTACCATTAGCATCCTCTCTTTTCTGCAGTGCATCTATGATTTCCTCATGCTCTTCCATTGAAAGTGTCCATAATATTTTATTAGCAAGTTTCCCTTTATATCTTTCCAATTTGATATTTGTTGCCACTACCAAATGGGAATAGTGCATAATCTTCTTTTCTGATTGGTAGTCTTCAAAAGCTGGTAAACCATTCCTTCTTGTTAGGTATTTGCATAGCCATGTACCAACTACCACAGTAGACCCAATTGGATACTGAAAATCATCATCATCTACTTGATGACATATCAACTTTTTCTTAGGTTCTACACATCGAGCTAACCAATACTCTGTCTACTCTTCATCATCCTCAGGTGCAACAACATCATACACATGTCCTGCAAAACAAAATTAATTACATGCACAAATAAAACTTTTTTAAAGGTTTATAATTCAAATATATATAATCATAAATTATATGACATACACATGTAACTAATATATAATTTAAAGTTTTACAATACATTGAATTAAATTACCAGGTTGTATGAGGTCTGAAACATGATCATAATCTTCTGATGCAAAGGCATGATCCAAGTCTTCATTTATTATATCATCTCCATATTGTCTCTCACTAGGTGTTAAGAATTTTTGTTGTCATTCTTCAACCCATTCTATATTCTCACATTCTTCCCATTCACCTGCAACACAAAATTGACAAAAACATACAAGCTCCCTAGTCCATATAGTCCAAGTGTTAGAATTAAAACTCCTAAATGAATGCCATTTAGCCGATCCGCTGATTGTATTACAATCATATCTTGAAAGAATATTCTTCTCTTCAACTAGCCAGAAAAAATGTCTGATTGTAGAGTTCTGACTTGATCTTGTAGACAAACTTATTTTACACCATTCAACAATTGCACGTGCATCTTTAAATTTTGATTTTTCTTCAAATTTGAGTTGCTCTCTACAAAGGGCTCTCTTAACACATGCACCAGTACCATCATGTTCTCCCTTCCCATGTCCAGCCTCAAAAAAACTCTAGCTATGTTGGATATTTATTTTCTTGTGCGTCCTACTCAACCAATAAAACATTCTAGCATTCTTGAATTGCCCTGTGCAATTATCTAACCATATTAGATGTTGTGTTATATGAATTTCTATCTCCCTTAAATTTTCATAAAAGGTCTTAAAGCAATACTGGACAAACTCCTATGAGTGTAACTTATTATCACTCATATAGAAATGGTACTCTCTCAATATTTTTTGATCCTCTTATGTACTATCAAGTGCATGCCTATAGACAATATGAACAAAAATTGTTACTTGCACTGAATTATAATATTGTGGTTGGATCTCATCTTGTGGTGCAAGCGTGTAGTTCTCTACAAAGTCAACAACTGAAAGTATACTACCAATTGGAAATGTATTCTTGCATATGTGAAATTGTCCATCAAGCCATCTAGAATTGTGAGTGTTTCACATATTTAGGTATGACCTTACTCTTGAATTCATTCATAAAAGCATTAACACTAAGTTTTTTAGTTATTAGGTCACACCGTTTTCCAACTTTTCCATCCTTCAATGGATACTCAACAGTTTTAAATCTTTGTACATCAACTAATTGTTGTCCAAAATCAAATGAAATATTTTCATGCAAACATTCATCTAATATTGTAAGATTGCCACATACATCACATACACCAGAAACACATGCATTCAAAAGATAAAATTACTCATTAGGTGGGTTACAAAACAAATTTGATATAAACTCCTTTACAGTTTGAGGTGGTATATTTATACCACATTCCTGCAACATTTCATTAGTATGCATAGTAGAACGTATAGATCAAAAAATATCATAATGATAACGAAATTGAACATGAGTTTTGCAACAACAAGTGATTCTTTCTTTGTTAATCCTTACATACCATGGTTTACATTTTTCAAAAGATCTTTGACTAATACTAATAGTTAACACCTTATCATCCACAAATTTTTTATACATTTTTGTTTGAGTCATATCTAAAAGGTGTTTTGGATGTGGATCATGGACTTTTGAATCAACTCTTAATTTAAGAACATCTCTGGCATTAGAGGATACTCTTCTATTATCGTGCCAAAATTTTTCAATCAAAGTTTTGACTTCACCAGTAAGTTTCATGTCAGACCTCAGGAGTCTGCCACTGAAGGTCCATAAATGGTTTGTTGGATCACTTTCAAAGTTAACTCTTCTCTTTACAGCTCTTGTTAAAGTTTTACGATGAATATTAAGATATCCACTTATGTTTGAAATCATTCTTTTATCAGTAGTAGTTTTGTTTACTAAAGCTATTGTTATTGCTCATTGTGCCACATTACTATCTTTAGAGCGACTTTTATTTCCAATTGTGTCAAAGGCACTAGCAACAGTTGATACAACTTATTTTAGAAACTCATCCTTCTTCTTAGTTTTCAAATAAATGCTTAACCTCTTCATCACTTTTCGCATTTTAGACATTTTAATTAATTGTAACATTAATTGACATTGAAACCTAAATTTCTTATTATAAAAAAATTGTCTAAACAATCTGCTCGCATGTGTCGTAATCTGTCTCCATGAAACCAAACCACGCAGATTGTCTAGCACATCAATTTTTATTTCAAATTGTTCATTTATTTCATTATCATTCAAATGAGTTTCTTTCTCAATCGGTGTTTCTATGTCTACATCTACATTGTTGATTTTAATCTGAATTGGTGTTTGATTTTCAGTTTCAATTGGGGTTTGACTTTTAGTTCCTTTATCATTATGATTAACATTACTAATTTCTGAAATTTCATGTGCAATTAAATTTGTTAATCTATTTTCAGGAATAAAATTTAAATCATTTTTATTTTAACCTGCTTCTAGCAAATCATGAACATCTTTATCAGAATAAGTTGTAACATTTGGATGTGAAGACATACATGTATCCAATACTCGATTAGAAGATGCACCTAAATTTTCTTCTTCAACCTCTACATCCATTATGGTGTCTTCATTTTCCTCCTCTTCTGAAACAATTGTTGAACTCGATGCTCCAACATTATTCAGGTTTCGAAGTCTTTCTCTTCTTTCTCGTTGTCGTTTTGCCTCCTCTCTATTTTCTGCAACCTCCTCAGATGTTAAAACCTTTGTTGACCTCTTTCTACGTCGGTTTGATCCCATTTTTGCACCAAGATTCAAATTCAAACAATCTTTTTTGAATGTCAGATCCAAAATAAGATAAAAATACAGAATGTTGATAGAAATATTATGTTTGCCTGCTGCGGATCAATACAAAAATGATTGAAAACTCATCAATCATTGAGATCAGTTCCACAGTCTTATTTTTTGGTTGCAACGACTCTTTATGAAATGGGTGCCCGTTTTGTAGTTTCACAAAATGGGCGCCCATTTTGTGAATTTAAAAAAATGGGCGCCCGTTTTGTAAATCTATGAGCGGGAACCCTACCCGCTGGCTTGGGTTTTGGTTCAGGATAGGCTTGGTGGGACCAAGCCTATGCTTGACCCTGCAAAAAAATGGTTAAGGCATTACAGAATAAAATTTCTACCTTGCCATAATTTTTTGGACACCTTCCCGAATGAATTTTTTGATAAAATGAAAACCCATTTTAGCTCTTATTGTGTAGATTATAAAAATATAAATTTTATAGTGATATGATAAATTTTAATATTTTTACAATATTTATTAAGCCAACGTGGTACCTAAACTTGAAATACTAAGGTTAACTAAAACTTTAATAACTTTTTTAATTTTACATTTTTTTAAAAAATGAGTTATATGAGACCAATCTACATAGAATTTCCTTCAAATTAAAAAATGTTTTTGAAAAAAGTGAAGTTATCATCAAATTATGGCACCCGTACACCAGAGGTTTCAAAAATGTACTTTATAGTCAATTAAAAATTAATAAAAAAATATTCAATAAAAAAATAAGATAAAACATTCTGACCAATCTTCAGTGTTTTAGGTACCTTTTCCCAAAAGGATTCACAAAAATACATTCATTTACTTCAAAAAAGGGTGTTCATACACGCGTCAGGTGTGGTTCCGAAACAAGCATTTTGAAAAAGTGGTTTTTAAACATGCCTACTAAAATTCAATTTATACCATGTGGGTATTGAAATAAATTACATATTTGAAAACTAGACTCCAAGCACTAAATTTTATATAACTCAAGTTTTTCAAGATTCAATCTTTAAGTGCCTCAAATTTTGACATCAATTGACAAAAAAATTTGAAAAACAGAGAAAACACTTCCACTTTTTGGCCAAAAGTGGGACTCAACTTCTTGTAGCCACCCATATGTATTATATTATTTAACAAATATTAATAAATATATCATTAAATTATTTTAATTCTTTTGGTTGCTTTCAAATTATAAGTAATATTCATTACATGTTAAATTATGAAACATGTAATGAATATTAAACTTTAAATGCAAAAGTATTAAAGAAGGTCAAGGTGAGAACATGTGCTTATTTAAATAAGTCATCGAGGGATAAGGGGAGATTTAGTAATGGTTTGACTAAGTATATAGGGAGGTTGGATTTAGTTTTCCAACAAGAGGAGATAATACAAGGTTTTTTGAGTCAATTTAGGGGAGTTGGAGCATTTTCTTGGAGCTTTTATGGTTGTAATAGTTAAGGATGAAATTTTTCCTTATCATGGAGTCTTTTTAGAGTCTTTCTAGTTACTATATTTTAGGCTTTTGAAAGACATCAAAATTTGGAAGCTTTGAGTCCTATTTTGATGGCTTATGTTGGAGTGGGGGTACTTAGTCATGTTGTAGCTCATTATGTAACCCAATTTTCATTATGCATCTCCATGCTTAGTGACTTTCTAGGCCCTTTTATAGTTTTAGGATACTTTTGTAACTCATAGGATATATGGAATACACAAAAGCCTTGGATACTACTCATTAAGTGCTTTTGCCTTCTTTTTCTTGCATTTGTGTGTATTGTCAAGTGATTGATAAGGTTCCTTGTGAAGTGTCTCTTATTTACTAGTAACTTTGTCTCATTATTTATCCTTTTCTATAAAAGTATGTTTATGCAAGTTGCTAAATGTGTCTAAAATGCATATTGCTCTTTAATTGTGAAGTTTTTCTTCCTTTTATAAGTTAATGTGTGGTGTCATTTTAGTGAAATATTTATGCAAAGGCATGCTATAAGGAGTTATGCAAAATTAGATTTAGTCATTTTGGAATCAAGTGTTGAAGTTATGATTTTCATAATCTTCATAAAGTTTTGGTGCACCACCTATAGGTTAGATTTGAGTTTCTTGTCTCCTTCTAATCCTTTTCTCAATAAAGTTTAGTATAAGTGAGTATCAGATAGGAGCCAACCTTCTCCGAAGATTCACTCCAATTTTAGGTGACCCCACTACCTAGGAGTGTTTTCATGTTTCTCCAGAAAGCTAAATTCGACAACTTAGCATAGGGTGCACTTTTTGAGAGATAACACAAGCATCATTTTCTTTCTATTTCTTTTGTGGAAGGAATCTAAAATATCAGGTAATTGACAAGTGGTAGAAAATTTTCTAATCTAGTGAGGCTATTTCTAGCCCCACCCCAAATTCACCCACTAAAATATGAAATCTAAAAAAGTATGGGCTCCTATGTTTCACAAAAAGATTGCAAACAATCTTGTACAAAATTTTCTTTTGTTTCATGGGACCTCCTGCTCCATAAAAGTAGATTCATAAACTCCTTCATAAAACCTTACCCTTATACCATTGTACTTACTACTCGTGGCTATCCAACCAACTAAACCTCACCATAAATTAAAAAAACAAAACCGAAGTGTGCCCTTGGTAAGCTATGTTTTTTAATTTGTTGTTTAGAAATTTATCGTCGCATCTTCAAGTCTATCCCTATGTTTCTCATACCCCTCCTACAATTAATCATTGTCTAATATAATTACGCCAAAGGTGTTTACTATCCGAAAGGAACAACCTCAAGTCAAAGATCAATGATCAAAACTCCATCAGGGACACAATCAACCATGTAATTGATCACGAGAGTACACCTATTTTTTGTTGTTTGTTGAGGAGGGAGAAGCATGTGTCATTTCTCTTTTGTCGAACATTTTACCACTACCACTTTCGTGAAAGAAAATACTCTAGGAGTTTTTACCTTTTATTCTTTTCATCGCTAAAATGTGTTCTTATACAAAAAAAAATACAACTATTCATCTAGCTATGTTTTATATATATGAACAAATTTTACTTTTTGAAGGGGTTTAAATATTAGATAAATACAGTATATAATATATTGTTAGATTGTTATATTATATCATTAAATATCATAATAAAAATATAATATAATATAATATAAAAGAGAGTATACTTATAGATAATATAAATATATAATATTATAAATATATTTATCTATATTATAATATATTTATTATACCATTTTATTTTGGATTTGCAATTATTAAATATAATATAATATATAATATAATTATGTATAATTATATATATATATATTATAATATTATTATACTATATCTTATATTAAAAAAAATTAATAATTAATATATTAAATATAGAATAAATAAAGTTAATATACAAAGATTATTAAATATTTAATTATTATAATTAATATTGATATATTTTTATATAGTATAATTAAATTAAGATACAAATGTAATATACAATAGATAATTAATATATGATTATATTTTAAATTTTATAATATTTACTAATTGGGACTATTAAGAATCATGAGATGAAATAAAATTGGATGATTGTACTAGATTTGTTGTGAGAGTTGCTACTTTGCACATGGTACCTTATCTCATCTTCTATAATTTGCATGGGGTATTGGTTACCACACCTTACATCCTTTTTCTTCCCTAGTATCATTGTTTCAAACACATCACACACATTTAAATAAATATTAATGATATTGAATATTATTTACATTCTACCTAATACTATATAATAATCTATAAATTATATTAATATTATTTTATAATTATATAGAAATAACCTTATTATATACAATCATATTATATTTACACTAATATACATATCTTAAATGCATCTATCTAAAGAAATGTTCATTTATTTATTATACTATAAATTAAAGACAATTAAATTTTATTCTAGCTACATTTTTCCTAATAGAAATTTTGTACTCTAATTTCTAAAATTTAATTATTTACATTAAAAAAATTATATTTAAATTTTAAACATTGTACATTATTTAAAAAATCGTTAAAAAATAAAATTTATAAAATATATTTTATAATTGAATTAATTTTTCTTAAATTATTATTTTAATATATTTACTTTATTTTATATTTGTACATCTATCTAAAAAAATATCATTTCAATGAGGACATATTTTGTTTTGTGTATTATTTTTTTGAAAAATATTATGTTTTAAGGATTTTCGTTAATACACTCACATTAACACATTCACTATATTGCAATCCAACCCTTATTATTGTAGAATGTCTCTTGACATTAATTATATATCAACAATAAATTTTATTTAACATTATATAAAAATATTAAATTAGTTCTATACTCTTTTTTATTTATTAATTAATAAATATCACTTGTAATATAAATAATATATATTTTATCTAATAATTATACTTATGAATAATGTATAATTATAATAAAATAATGTAGATTCCATTAAACTTAATATGATTTTTTGGTAGCAAATCAAAGCTAAGGTTAATTCATTTTAAAATTACACACAAAAGTCACTTTAAGGGTGCAAGGTTGTACACACTTTAGGATGATTTGGCCTCATACTGTATCAATTTTTAAGATTATAGAATCTATAAGGACGATAATGGCATAATGTAATTTAAGACTCCCAAAAGGTGAGAAACAAATACAAACAAGAAAAGTGAGAAAGAAGATACATTAAATCAAATACAAACAAAGTCAACTCAATAAATATTTTGTAACATCATACAAATTCAATGAAAAATGAAAGCTCCAATGCAATTTCTAAGTAGCTTCCTCCCTTGAAATTTTCTCTACATAATCCTTCACATGCATTTTGTCTTGAGAAGCATAAGTGGATAAGGGCACTAAAGGGTAGTGCACATGTGACAAAACAACAAAACAAGGTTATACATGTCAACTAAAAATTATAATTCAATTTTTTGTTAAAACTATTACCATTGGTCTAAAGTTTTGCCAAAGGTATAGCCACTATACTAGGTGCCAACCCATGTCAACCTTTTTTGTTGATGTGTTAGTTATGAATTGACCCACACATATCCCTCTCCCTCTATATCTCTATATCTCTTCTTTTCTTTCTCTCTCTATCCTTAACTATATCGTAATATATCCCTCTATCTCTATATCTCTATGTATTTGTCTCTCACTTCCTTTGTCACTCTCAATCTTCATCTCTACCTCTATCTTCATCTCTCCCCCATCTCTAGACATGTCTCACTCCATTTACCTATCCATATATTTCCCCCTCTCCATCTCCTTCTTAGTAGACCTCTATTTATATATCTCATTGTCTCTCTATTTCCCTCTTTATATATTTATCATATTTATCTATCTCTCCTCTTTCTTTTTATCTGTCATGCTTCTTCCCCATCTTTGTTTCCATCTCTATCTCTATCTTCCTCTCTCTCCTTATCTCTAGACATGTTTCACTCTCTTTATCTATATCTCTCTCTCTCCCTCTCTCACTATTACAAACATAACATGAGCCTATTAGTAATGAAATCCAATTATCTTCTTGATTCAAAGGTTTTATTTCACTCATGTTTGGTTTTCTATAAATGAATTCAAAATTGATTTAAAACTATTACTTCTTCATAAAGAACATTTTGTATAAACAACATCACTTTCTACATAGTTTGTCAATTGACATCATGTACTACACAAACATACTGAAAAAAAATAAAAATTATTATTAACCTTCCAAACCTCTTCCACATACCCATGGCACACCAAAACAAGATTCTAGTTAATATTTTATCAGTATATTCCCATTTCCTCCCTGTTTGGCGGGTTTCGTGCTTTATATGGTTCATTCCATATATCCGGATCGTTATATATATGCGTATCATTCTGCCATGGTTTTCGTTTCTTCCTGGTCTGCTCTTCTTCTTCCCGATGATGTAGGATGAAAAACTTGACAACTTTCGCGAAGGGAATGGATCTGTTATGAATGGCGAAAAACTTGACAACTTTTTGTGTTGGAACCTAGATTTACTATTGCTCAGGTTTGATTTTGGAGAGCTAGGGTTTTGAGAAATTCTTCCTTTTCTAAGGAGGGAAGTACCAATCCTTTTCTGATTCCTGAAGTTCTTCCTTTGTTAGAGCCCTACGTAAAGTTCACTGTCAGCGGGGCTGAAGCGAAGCCCTATTTTGTGATCTTAGGCAAGGTCGGCTATGAAAAGAGCGATTTTAGGGTTTACAGTCGTGATAATGCAGAAGCATCTGAATCATCAGTCAGCGATGTGTTTAGGGAATATAAGGCCATTTCTTGGACAAGTAAGGGTTTAACAAATTCTTTTTATTGCTAACGCAAAAGCATCTGAATCATTAGACAGAGATGTAGTTAGGAAATTTAATCCTATTTCTTGGACAAGCAAGGGTTTATCAAATTCTTTGATTGCTAACGCAGAAAAATCTGAATCATTAGCCTGGGAAGTAGTTAGGAAATTCGATCGTATCTACATCGCTGGCTAATTATTCAGATGCTTCCCAATTTCTTGGACAAGTAAGGGTTTACCTGATTCTGGTCAGATTATGGAGTTCGGGTAGGAAGTTTTCCAGAGTACAGATGGCTACTTTAAATATGGCGATTTTAGGGTTTATAGTCGTTAGCTAGCGATGAAATTAGTAAATGTAATCCAATTTCTCGAACAAGGTTAGGTTTATCAAATTCTTTGATACAGGGAGTTGACCTGATTCCGGTAATATCGTGGAATCTGTGGAGGAAGTTTCAGAGTCACATGGAGAGTCCTTTCATCAGAAAGTTTCAGAAATTTTTGGCCTGGCTTAGTTAATGTGTATGATTGGTCTTTGTTGAAAAAGGTTTTTATATTTGTCCGTGTGAAAGGTTTTGTTTTTAGTTATACACGCATATAGGGGGTTAAACCCTGGTTTTCAGAAGGTAGTACTTTGCTTTTCTTCAGTTTAGGATAGATTGACTAACCTTCCTCTTTATCTTTGGAGTGCTGGTTGTTTTTTTCTGTTGAAAATCTGATAGGGAAGTTTATAATATTTTTTTTCTCTTAATTTGGAAATAGAAGTTATTTTGAAGTATTAAATTCAAATATAATTTGCAATTAAAAGGTCTTCTATCTATGTCTTTGAAGCTTTCTATTTATTGAAATCAAATATAGTAATGATGGTAGTTAGTTTCTCTTGACATTCATTGTAATATTTCCTACAAATTATGTTCATTATATCCATTTATCTATTTATATATGTATGTATATGCAAATTTATGTATGTTGGACATAAGACATTTATTACATCTCCACACTCTATATGATTAGTGATTTATTAGGCATAATTTAGTTTGAACATTCACATTAATTTGATGTGTGTGTGTGTCTCTGATTGAAGGGATTGTCATTCTTTATTTGAGGCATTGGTTGGACATGATGTTATCACATTTGGATACACAAGGATTACCATATTTTAAGACTTTTTAATGATTCTCGATAGCTTATATTGATTATTTGAATCCTTGGAGCACACTTTTATGGTGTAAATGTGGTTATACTCAACTTTTTAAAGCATGGTTGCTATATTGTTATATTTTGGTATTGGGATTACATTATTGTTTTTGGCACCTTAGTTTTAGGTGCCTTTATATTTGCTTTGTTTTGCTTCCATTTTGTACATTTGACTCTATCTACCCTATGTTTATACCTAATTTGAGACATCGTAAGTAGGTCTCATAAAGTGTTTGAAAGATGCAAAATTCCATTGAATGTAATGCTAAGTTGTTTTAGTTGTTTAACTTGGTGTTTTGTATGTTTGTTAACCTATAGGACTTTTGAGGTTGTCCATATTTCTATACCTTCCCTACCAATCCCAACAACCAACTCAAGTCATTAAATTTTTATCTCAAGTATTGTTTTATTGGAGTTTTGAGTTTCACATCTCTTGGTACCATTTCTTTGGCATTCCTTAGCCTCAAAGCCTAAAAGTATGTTAAAGGTCTAAGTCATTTGCATTTGTCAAACATTTGAATTTTCCCATCCATCCCATCCCTAGGTATTCATTCCCCTTCATCTCCACTTCTCAAGCTCTGATACCTTGCACTTTAAAAAAGCTACAAAGTCTTGTATAGTAGGCTTTTGTCTTTGCCCTTAATTAGGTACCCATTAGCACCAACCCTCGAACCCTAATTTCAACATCTCAATCCCGTGTTCCTTTCAAAGTTCTCATTTTGGCTTTCCCCTATATCGCATCTCATCTTGCAGAGTTCTTTATGATCCTCGATTACTTAATTCCCTAGTGTTCTGATCTTTGACATATGGTATATGTTACTCTTGTTCCTTTAATGTTCCAAACCTCCTATAATTGTTGAAGAGATTGGTAAAAGATGACAATGAAGTATTTTGGGATTTCATATGGTTTGCAAACCATCATAATCATCAAAATGGTTCATAGTCTCTCAAATTTGCCAATGGTATTTTTTTTGTAAGTGTTGCAAATGCTTTAAATTGTTTGTAACTTCTTAAGTTTGGTGAAAGATCAAAAAGCTATAATGCAAAAAGGGAAGCCCAATGAAAGCAAAGGACATTGAGTCAACAACGATAAAAAGGTTCAAAATGTAGAAGGAATGATACGTTGTCGTACAAGACTAAAGCAAAGAACATGCGACCTATTAAAATCTCTTTCAAATGTTGAGTGCCAAATAAAATTGTGTTTCTTCTCCACCCACTTTCATCTATTTGACATTATTGTAGGTCATTTTCTAAGCTACCTACATTCATTCCTAGATTTCCTTAGTAATCTTAAGTGCTCATCTTAGGGGGAGTGAATCTATGTCTTTGATTTTCAAATTGCTACAATGTGATTTTTTAGAGCAGATGCCCAATTAGGCTAACAAAGGTTTTGGCCTTATTTTGAAGTAATTGGATGTGAATAGTTGCAAAATCAATGAACTAGTGATATTTATAGGAAGTCTTAATAAACATTTCTAAGTTTTGTAGATTAAATGATCAAAAACATAATCCACCTTAGTTAAGTGTCTTCTTGTATGGTACACATTTATGCATGTGTATTGTTTAGTTTGTTAGCCATATGATTGTAAAATCCATGCAAAACTTTTGCAAGGCATCTTTACAACATAATAAAGTAAATGTATGGGTATGTTCATGGAGTAAAAGCATTTAATGATCTGCAACCATTTATTAGTATTCAAAATGTATGTGCATAACCCAAGATACTTGTACATCTTGAAAGCACGGTCTTTTGTAATATCTTGATTAAGGTATCAACGCTAGTTTCCATTATTACATCTTTTGTATGAACTTGGACCCTCTTACCCAATTGGATAAAGGCACTAGTCTACTATTGACTCCATCTCCCCATCAATGCCAACACACTCAAAACAAACTAATATAATCATCTTTTTAGTTTTATCTATTTTAGTGTGTTTTTATTGTCATGTCTAAATACATATAATAGCATAATGGTTTATTATACAATAATTTCTGGACATTCATATGGCATGCAATCTACTTTAATAAGTTGCCTAGTTTTGAATTCCCCAAACCAACAAATAGACATTAAGTGACAAAAAAATAGGGGTGCAGTATGTGAAGAGTTTGGTTTGTGTTAGGGTGTGTTTTTTTTTTATGTTTGTGTGTGATATATATGTTGCACCACCTTGGGAAAAGCCTTGATTGGTTTAGTAAAGTCCAAAAGGGAAGGATGTCTTACCCATCTCAATAATTGGTTCTCAATTGCCCAACTTGAATATATACTTGTGGTGTTCTTCTCAAGTTTGACACCCCTAACTCCTAATAGACTATCCAACCTTAAGGGATTGAAAACCTACAACTTAGATAACCAACAATTGTGACATGTCTTTATAAGTCCATTATAATTATATCATACTATTTAAAATGCCTTTTGATAATCTTACACTATATCTTTTGAGCACATGATTTTATATTGCTATATGAATGTTAAGAACTTATCATTGATCTCTTACATTAAGCTTATATTATCAAATAACATGTCTTGATCCTATCATGTATTGTGCCTACATGGATATACCATTCAATTTGTCTTGATCCTATACGTTGTACTATGATTTCATGTATTGTTACACACTTTATCATATTGATCCTACATTAGGGCCACCGTATTTTTTGCCTTTATCATATTGAACTCTATTGTCATGTACTTGATTACACAAATCTATTATCACTTATATGATGATCATATTGCCTCCTATCATTAATCCTTTGATCATATTAGACTTCATGCCCCAATTGGGCTTTAAGCCATTGATCTTGCCTTAATAACAATCTTACTCACGGATTCCACATTGGTCATTTTATTATACTTTCATGGATGTTCTTTCTTATATAGGCCCACATTATTATTTTCTTAACCCTGTTTATCCTATTGATGTGCGCTCGTGCTTATAGATGTTGTGTCAGGGCCATTTATTATACTTTCACGGGTGTTATTTCTTATATAGGCCCACATCACCATTATTTTAATCATATTTATTCTATTGATGTGTGCTCATGCTCGTAGATGACACATTACACACATTTATTATACTTTAATGAGTGTTTTTAGCCTTCAAAAGCCACATTGCCATTATCATGCCCATGTTGAAGGTGCAACAACCTTATCTTTGATAGACAATTGGTATACTTCTTATGATATGTTCTTCTAGCTATGATTTCCATATTTTAACACTTGAATGATTATGTGCTCATATGCTTACAATTTAATAGATTTTTCACATGGCTATGATTATGATTATGATTATCTCATGATATATTTTATTATCAATCTATTCTGGCATGCTCATTCTTATTATTCATATATTGACTAAGGTCACCCTTCATCCAATTATAATGTATAGGGCAATCAATTGATCTATCTTACGAGTTAGAAGCAACTCACCAAATCTTTTTTCCTTGTCTTGCAAGATTCATGGAAAACACACGTGAAAGAAAATAACATGGAAGAAGAATCTTTATCCTTTACAAATTGCAAGTTCATTTGTCCACAACATTTAATTTATGCAATCTTGAGAGTGAGCATACTTAGAAATGTTTGATTCATAGTTAGAGATATACTTCTAGTTCATAGTGAGGGCAAAATGTATCCTTGACATGTTTCCTTTTTTTGTGTGTGTTTGGATGATATCTTAATGTGGCTATATAGCTACAATGGACACATTTTATGCATGGTTGGGGTTGCAAACCTAGCTCGTCTTGAACATATCCCTATCCCTATTTCTTATCCTCGTGATTCTATGCATGCAATTCCAATCCAATTACATTGTATGTCAGAAATTGATCCATATTCCAACTTTCTTGGATATTGATCCAACCTCGCTATATGACCCAAGTTTGCAATATTGATCCTTTTAAATGTAAAATTTAAAGTTAAACATTTAGTAGATGGGCTTTCTCTTACACTTTGGTCCAAGGTTGACTTTGCACAAATAGTAACAACTTGGTGTTATGTTTCTCTATAAAGACATTCATTTGCACCCATTTTGATCAATGATATACCAATGAAACATATAATTGAAATGGGTGAACCCACAATAATGGGTTACACCTTTTTAGAGGAAGGAATTTGGCAGTTTCAGCCAAATTGTGATTTTTGCCACTTTCGATCAAAAGCCAAAAATGGTTTCAATTGAAAGGTCTCATGCCTTGACTTTTGATCGAAAGTATTTTTTTTCAATTTTATTCATTTATAAGACATGGGTTTCAATCAAAAGGGGATTTCGATCAAAACCCCTTTAACTAAGGTTTAAAAAAAATTTTATCCCTTGGACTTTTGATAGAAAGGGGTTTCTATCGAAAGAGGGGTGGGGGATTTCTATCTAAACCCCTTTCTATCAGAATCCCTTGTAAAAAATGATCCCCCAAAACTCTCTTAATTTCTACAATTTTCTAGTCTTTGTAGGTCAAACTGAGGGATCAAATGGAACAATATTGACCAACCCAAATGCATGACAAAAGTACTTGGAACGAGCTTTCCAATGGTTATGATTTTAATATATAGTGAGTTTATTATGAATTATTTTCTAGATTAATTAAATATAGGTTTCTCACCAAACATCGACCTCAATTCTCAATGCTTATGGAAAAATAGTAAAGAAGTGAAAAAAAAAATTGAAAAATATCTACACACTAGGTATTGAATTCCTCTTTCTAATTTTTTTTTAAAAATTTGACACATACACAACAAGTTACAATTGAACAAATGAACATATGTCAAAGTTACAGTTAACTCAACTTCAAACGTTGATAAAATATGAAATAAAGATGATAAAGTCATCAAACCAATTGTAAACATTAGATATGGATGTTACAAAACTAAATTCGAAAGAATCACATTCATATCTATTTTAGAAGAAAAATTATGCTTGAACAAGTGAATGCCACTCTATAAAAATACTGTTTACAACAAAAAACTAGTTTTCGAGGAAGAGAAAAATAGATTCAAATCAATTCCAAAAAAATTCAAAAAAATATATTTAGAATCTACACATAAAATGCTAAAAGACTCCAATTTACATTATCTTCAAATTTGTAACGATTTAGCGGCAATAGGCATATGAATGTAAAGTTGTTTTTCAACATGTACATTTCAGTGTCAAAGTTTGCAAAAAAGTGTAACCCACTATTGTGGGACCACCCAAACCTATTTATTCACAATTAGATTTAAATAGAAGGAGTCTGGCACATCCAATATCACTTATTCTAACACATGAATTAACTAACACTCATTCTAGAATTCATGCACATGTTTGGATCTTGTTATTTATCAAGATAATTTAAAATTCTACCAACTTAATAAAAAACCCAAAGAGTGATAGAGAATATCATTATCTAGAAGTATATTTATGTGAGAAGTCACATGATAGCATCAAGAAGTCAACAAGGATTGGGTTCTTGGCCATAACGTGAGGGTATGCCTATGAATTTGTTTTAGAACAACAAACTTGACTTGACACAAAACAAAAAAGGTGCATGAATCTTATTACCTTTAGTAAATGACAATTATTGATATATTACATGATTCAACAATTTCTAACCTCACTATTACTAATTATAGCTTTATTATTTTTTCTATTTAATTTCACCTAAACTATTTCATATCAAGTTCAACAATCGCTAAAATAAATCTGAATTGATTTAAGTTATAAATTTCAATAAAAAAGAATTTTCTTTTTTCTTTAGTAATCTAGCAAAGAAACATCTCTATTGAGTTCTATCTTCCATATAAAGTTTTAAATATTATTACACTCATGAATATTTAATTTTTCAACTTTCATAAGTCAAATCCAATTAGATAATCACAACTTTCTTAGTATTTTACTTTATTTCATCTATTATTTAATTCTTGAAATAAGTAAATTATGCACACTTGTTGGACATTAATTTAAAATCCAATCTTAGCTTAATCAAATCAAACACATGTTAACAAAAAATAAAGAGATGAAAAGGAGTGTGAAACTAAATAACCTTTAGTATAAAAGATATCATTCTTAATGTGAAATGATTAAAGTTTCCTTTCAAACTTTAAAAGGGGAAAAAGCATCATTTAGATTCATTCAAGCTGTTGAAAATGTAGGGAAGGTATCATTTAATTGAAACTCATTTTTTTTACTAAATTTATCATAATTACAAACATGTGTATAAAACAATCTCAAGTGTCGATATATTATAGTTAATATGATACCATTTCGCATTAAAATAGTCTATATTATAAAATATCGACATATTAACCATAACATATCAACAATTTTAGATGTACTTAGAATCTTAAAAGAATCCTCACCCCTTTACCCCTCTGAACAAGTTCCTTTATGGAATAAACATCCTTTTCTTGTCTACCCTAGCAAAATGGTGCTTTTCAATGCCTTATGGGGACAAGAAACCCATTATGCCTTTCATTCTCTATACATTTTTGGAATCTTGTCACTTTCTATGTTTTAAGGTGACAAGTAATGTAGTGTTTGGCGTTTGCAACAAGGAAAACCCTAATTTGTTGGATACTTAGGAGGATGCTTGCAACAATGAAATCTGATAGCTTTCTATGGTGGTCCCGTGAAGGATTAAAATTGTGACTTTTAATTAAAAACAAAATTCTTTATCATCCATTTTTTAGAACACAAAAAGGACCAAATTTTAAGTAATGATGTCCAACTCAACCTCCTTTTACTAATCTGCTCTTGTGGACGTTAACAAAAATCATGTCACTTTTGGTACGTGTGTTGGACTTTGCCTTTGGTTTGATATTTTTTTATATTGAATATGTTTGTGGACCCTATTAATAAGCATGGAAAGAAACATTTGTCATGTTCATTATAAAAGACTAAACTTTCTTTCTTCTTTTACTTAGTTCCCTTTGAACTACTTTGATTTAAAAATAATAATATAAAGACTAAGCAATTAAGTGTCAATAGTTTGGGAAAACAAGAATTATTATGTTCTAGTTGTAATTTCAAGAATATTATTATTTGTAAATTAATTATAATCAATAAAATAATTATAAATTGTAAGAAATATTTTACTTGATGGTATAGAAAGTATTATTGGTTAGCATCATAGAATAATGATAGATGTTTTGATAGTGAGGGAAAATGTGATTTTTCTAGAATGTGGGAATTAGGTAGTTTTCTATAAATTACAAAGTATTTGGTAAGCTTTTTAATGTGATCAATGATGCTGGTGTGACCTCATGCCTACCACAAGAAGCTCTCACCAATCAAACCAACCCCAACTGAAAGAAAAATGTGATTGACTGCTCAAGTAAAATGTGCATTTTAGGTCTATAGGAGAAAATGAAAAATCACATATTCAAACATAATAGTAATTGAGGGAGTTCATAAACATTGCACATATCAAGGTATGAAATCTACAATATTATACAAGTGAAGCCACAATGGAAATCCAAGAGCCACTACTTGGAATTCTAACTTATGATGTCGCTTTGGGGATCAAAACATGGATCTCCATATTGAGAACCTTATGACCTTTCCATTTAACACAATCCAATTGACTTGTTCTTTATGTAATTGCTATTATTTAGTGATTACATTTTAACATAAAGTTGGTGGATAACCTAATGCCTACTAAATTCTATTTTTATACATTCCCAAAGACCAATTACGATTCTCTAATAAATCCATTCATTATATTGAGATAAAATTGTAGCTGCAAAACTAACCTAGTTCAATTTTCCAAAGTGTAAAGATGATTATCAAATTCACAAAGTTAATTTTATAAGTTGGAAGCAATTTGAATTCATCTAACTAGCAATTATGTGTGAAATTAAGTGTGAGATTTATTAACTTTTGTGCCAGGGCATTGTATTCAAGGATAAACCATAAATTCATTTCTCCACTTTGAGTCGTATCTCTTATGCTAGTTATCTAGATTCACTTTAATATTCACATGTTTGTCCATGATTCATATTTATTTTCATATTAAATGATCATCATATTTTATCATATGCTTATGCTATTTTTAGATAAAGATGATTACATGTTCACTTGTGCTTTCCATGATTACATCTTATGGTCTTATTCTTACACATGTTTATGTTTCTCATATTTACACCTTATGGTCATATGTATATGAGAATTACACTTTATCAAGTTTACCATGACATCTTACATTTATATGCTTACATGTTTCTTATCAAAATTCATGGCTTTTAGCACTTGCTATTTCCCCTCAATCTACATGGGGCATCTCATTTCCTCTTTCACATATAATTTCATTATCAATCTTAGTATGTTGCTATTATCAATCTTACTATGTTGCTACATGTTTCTCATATGATGATATCTTTATATTCTTGCATGTTCATTTGAATTTGCATGATCATATCTTTTGTCCTTTCCTTCAATTATTTTCATCCCTTATATGCACCCAAGTGGAGGGGTATATAATATCACTTCTGTTTTATTATTTTTAGTATGGTTTATATCATGATCCTTTCTATTTTATGTCAAAGAAATCATTTGTTTACCATAAAAAATCTTATCTTTGTACTATGAAGAATCTATTAACTCTTTTAGTTTTACAAATCCATCGTCGACATTTTAAGCAATTGTAGTTAATTTCTATTTCAAATTCTTGAAAAATAATACTTATTGGAAAGAAAAGATGGAGAACCTAAGAATGTGAGATGATGAGAATGTTAGAGCATATGTGCAAAGGGTAACTGAGGTTGTTATAGGAATTAGAAATTCTGGAGGCACATGTACTGGGGAAGAAGTGATCACAAATATTATGAGATCCTTGACACTAGTTTATAAGAAAAAATTAGGTGATTGAGGAAGTCATTCCACTCATTACAAACTTCAACAGAGAGATGCTAATTGCTAAATTAACCACCTTTGAAGCCACATAGCTACATGAAGCATTACATAAAGTGGAAATATTAGTTAAGGCTATTGTTCACAATGACAAGAGGATTATCTAGCCTTGCGAGAACTAGTAGAGGTAACAGACATGCAGAGCTTGGAGAATACGCTGATGATTGAGCTGAAATAGAGGAAGATGAGAGAAAGCTAGATGAGCTTGTAGCTCTAATCAGAAAGTGGGAAAAGAGAGGTAAGGGTAAGTTTGAAGGAAAGTTGACCCTAAAATGTTTTTCTTGCAATAAAATTGGTCACTTTGCATCCAGATGTCCTACTAGAGTTCCTAAGCACAAACCTAAGTTTTTCAAGAAGGATAAGGAATGTTATTATGCTAGTGATGGTGTTTCTGATGATTCTACAAATGATGAAGATGATATTGGATTTGTTGCAATTAAGGATGAAGAACTTGTTCATGAAGAGAATGCTTTAGTGTCACATGTGGAAAAGAAATCAAAATGAATTATAGACAGTGGTTTCTCTCATCATATGATTGGTGATAAAGACAAGTTTGTTCAGCTAAAAAAATATGATGGTGGAGTGGTCAGATTTGGTGATAACACTCCTAGATTGATCATTGGTAGATGATCAATCTCTCTTGATGGAAAAACTAACACTGGTGATATTTTGTTTATTGATGGACTTAAACATAACTTGTTAAGTGTTGGACATCTTGTAGACAAGGGTTACCACTTGCAATTCAAGGATGGTAAATGTACTATTAGAAGTGAGACAAAAGACTTGATCGCATTAGACACAAAAATAAGAGGTAATGTGTTTCAATTGATTATTGCAGAAGCTAGTTTCTTTGTAGCTAAGGTAGATGACAATTGGTTATCACATAGAAGATTATGTCATATCAATTTTGACAACATTGTGAAGGCCTGTAACACAAATGCAGTCAGAGATTTGCCAAAGATTATCAAGCCTATTAACACTTTGTGCAGAGAGTGTGTAATGAGGAAACAAACAAAGAGAAGCTTTCAGAGAAAATCATTTTTAGCAAAGGGGAAGCTAAATTTGGTGCAAACAGATTTGTGTAGTCCTACAAAGACAAGGTCCTACTATGGTGAAAGGTATTTCATTCTTTTTATTGATGATTATTCCAAAATGACATGGGTTGCTTTCCTTAGAGAAAAGTATGAAGTTTTTGATAAGTTCAAGATTTATAAGGTAAAAATTGAGAATGAGTTAGGTCTAAAGATAAATTCTTGAGGTCAGATAGACGTGAAGAATTCACATTTGATTCATTTAATTCATATTGCGAAGAACATGGCATATATAGAAATAATTCTACACCTAGAACTCCATGACAAAATGGGATAGCATAGAGAAGGAACAAAACCATATTGGATGTTGTGAGGACTGTGTTGATTGAAGGAAATGTGGCACACATGAATTGTAGGGAAGCAATTAACAATGTTGTCTACACCTTAAATTGCATTTAGATAAGAGAGAGTACTGGTAAGAATCCCTATGAATTGTGGTTTGGTCATACTCCTTCTATGAAGTATTTCAGAATTTTTGGTAGCAAGTGTTATATCAAAAGAGATGATAAAATAGGAAAGTTTGATGCAAGGAGTGATGAAGGTATTTTTCTTGGGTATTCCACCAAAAGTAAGGAATATAGATGTTTCAATATGAGATTGAGGAAAATAATTTAAAGTGCTAATGTGAAGATTGATGAGAAGTTTAAGATTCAAGAAAGGATGTACGAGTGTGATCCAATCCTTGAGAACAAGACTAAGAATAAAGAGGCATGATAGTTTTTTGAGATTGACAATGGTATACATGTTTTCTTAGACAAATTGGTTATGACAGGAACAAGTAAGTTTGACAGAGTGGTATAGACATTGTACAAAATTCCAGGATATGCGAGCTTAGATTTGTAATGAAGGATGTGTGTATACCTTATGTCTAAAGTTGTAGATCATTATCTATTCTTTTACAGAAGTTATGACTATTTTGGTGAAGCCTGGTCACAATGTAGTAACAGAGGATTATGACATAGATGGTCTCCGAGTTTTTAGGATAACTTGAATGTGAGCATGAATTGTGGTATGCAAGTTTGAAACTTGACAAAATACACATGGAAGAGCATTATGTGATATTCTTGGGTCGTCAGGATCTTGGTGACGTTAGATGAAGTGTGTGGTCTTTCAAAGACCTATTTGGGGCTAACCAAAGGAGATAACGTGTTCAGAAGGTTTCTAGCATGGATTGTGGATCTTGGCATGCATTTGATAATTTTTATTTGTTGTATACTTATTTACAATACCATGTGTATCTTAGCAAGGGTCTATGTATTTATTTTTGCATTGGGGAAGTCCTAATAGGCCAACCTAATTGCTTATTGTAACTTGTATAAAGGAAAGTCATTCCTTGAAATTGTAGAGGGTTATGGGTGTTGTGAACTTTTTTTTGAAAGGTCTATTGGATGTAGAGCATAAATAATTTGTTGAGCACTTCATTGGAACTATTTGGGCAAAGCTAGTGTTGTAAGTCATTTCATTACTTTTATTGTATATACTTATACATTTATTTGGACAATGGATCCAGAAGGTGGGTTTAACCTTCAGAAGGTGGATTTAACCTTCACTTTGAGCAGTGTGCTCAAGCAGTGAGCCTATCCTTGTAATAAACTCCTAACAGGGTTGGAAAGACTCCTAACAGGGTATGTCCTTTAACATGGACTTGTATTGAATGTAATAATCAACTCCTAAAAGGGCTAGGTCTCCTAATAGAGACACAATATTTTAGTGTATCATTAGTGGGTTCCATCTCCACCGGGGTTTTTCCCTTAATAAGGTTTTCCTCAACATCAAATCTTTGTGTTATGGTGTTTTGATTTTGTGATGCTCTTATGGTTACATTACTGTCTCAGTTTGTTTAAAGTAAACGGTTTATAATGAATTTAAGTTTTAAGATTTGGCACACAACTGATTCACCCCCCCCCCCCTTCTCAGTTGTGTTAGTGCATTGTTATTGCTGACAAAATCATCAAATATATTGATTATATATATCCACTACAATGAATTCATCATCCATAGGTCGACTTCAAGAACATTTCATAAAATAATAAAATGTGTATAGTTAATCGACTAGATCTGCATGTAAAACATAATGTTGGACCAAAAATAATTCATCACATGCTATCTCCCATGTCAAGTCAATATCCTAGAACTAAAAAGTAATCATCAATATTGATCTCATATACCATCATAAGGATCTACTCTACCCTATTGTTGTTCTTCATTGTTCTACCAAAAACGGATACACATAATTCCATATATCAAACACAACATAGAGTTAGACCTTGCGAATCTGGGATATGATAAATTATACCTTTATGTAGCTTCCACTAGGTTCACACTACAAAATACCAAACTAGGTGTACAAACTAGACCATGTACCAAAAACTATCAAGTACTCTATACTTTGCCAGACTTAGCCAAATCTTCATTATGACTTCCGGTTATATCAAACAATGATATGAGAACATGTGCATGATGTTACTTTCCATCAATGACAACATCTAAACCCTCTTGCCAGTGTCTCTTGCCAACAACTCCTTGTGGTGTGGATCCTAGTGATAGTATTGCCTAGATAGTTGTCTGATGATACGAAAAATCATTCTTTAGCTTCTCATTCTCCTCCCCATGTTGTAGGTGAGCTATCTTCCCACTCTTGAGGTGAGATACTAACTTTTCTGCTAGAAAGTTGTTTATGACCTATCCTTAATGTAACAACTAGCACCTTTATTGTTAGTGTTTTTTTTAATATCTCTTTTGATGCCTATGGGTTGTGGTTGTGTAAGGGACAACACCCTTGTTTTGATATTGTTTTATATAAAAAAACATACATAATTAATGTCCCAATATCTCAACACCAAATTAGTATCATGTAGAACAAAGGTAACCAAGGATAACATGTATATTTCCAAGACTTAAACACCAGGATAAATGCTAAAATTGATTCCATAAACAAATCCATATAAGAGTACACATAGATCAATAAGAAAATTCCAAACACCCAAGTGACAATCTATAATCATTTCCATTCCAAAAAGTTGTAAGAGTTTAAACATAATATTTCCACATATCTACAAATTTGAGATTTTGATTAACATAAAAAAACTCACAAAACCATCTCTCTTTAAATCTAAATCCACTACACCCAAACATTCATAACATCAAATAATCTAAACCAATGGAATATCATAGATCTACAATCCACAAACCTTTTAGAAAAAGAAAAACTACAAAAGCTACAAAGGAACCAAGTTGTCCAAGAGAATTCAAATAATAAAATGACCTACTCCATAACTCACAATGAAATAGAGGAAATAAGTTTTCTAGAAGCTTACAAAATGTAAACATACTAGTTTCACAACCCATAAAAATCAATGGCTAATCATCCAATGTTTCATGTAACCAGGGACTAAAACCATGAACCCAACATGAGCACTTCATATCATAGTACAAATAGTATAGTTTTTCCCATGTTACTAGGGGCCTAAATCACCCACCCAAAATGAACACCCTTTCACTCCGCATGACCACCCTTTTACTATAGATAACCACAAAGGAGATGAACAAAGATACCATACAAGAGGAGTGTTGCATATTGCCCATAGGAGCTCCATCTCACCACCATGTAGAGAGAAAACACATGAATAGCTTCACAAAATATAAGATCCTCTTCTACAAACTTCCATTGCTCATTATAAATCCCATTGCCAATATCCATGTAAGAGATAGATGCCACAACTTCCAATCTCATGAATATACAAAATAATGTTAAAACACAAAACATCCATTGAAGTTCGGAAGCCTCCAATAACTCTTTCTTATAAAAATCAAGCTCTAATACCAGATGTTGGTTTTTTTTTTATAAAAACTCTAGTCTTATTGTTAACCATCAAGGCTCCATTCATGCTATGATATCAATTCATGGGATATAAGACTTAAACTACTAAAATATGAATATCTAAAAATTGTATGCAAATAAGAAATAAGTTGCCTTAATATAGAATTACCATGTAGAGATTCAGCTTCTCTGATGCTTAAATCAACCACTTCAACATGCTTGATAAAAAACAACTTAAATGGACTTTAAAAAACAATAAAACAAAGATAACATCACCATAAGAAATCAGCAATAAAAAGTCACAAATCAACAAGCATTAGGGAATCACCTTACAACACAAGATTTACATTTGAGAAAAAACTCTACTAACAAGAGAGACCAAACATGTATTATTATCTTCAAATGCAAGATTACAATACCTTCATTTCCATCACCCTTTTTATGTCTTCAATTCAATATCACCTGTGTAGAGAGTTTTCACTCTAATTCATCAAATTCTATTTTTACCACCATTACCTCTATTTATATAGCATTTCTACCCTTTAAATGGGGCACCCTAATTGCTTATCATATTCCAACACCTCCCTTAGATAAATCTAAATATTGATGTCATAAAAATAATTTGTTGTGACTGTTGTAGCCACCTATCTGATTGTTGTTGCTTATCATATCCCAACACCTCCCTTAGATAAATCTAAGTATTAATGTGATGCAGGAGCATCCTGGGTGTAAGAGCAATCTTGCATCACCCAAAAATATTTTTGTTTTTGTATTCAATAAGGGCTATTTTGTGCAGAGCTGCTATTTATGGAAAGTTACTATTTTTGGTAATTTTTGCATGTGCTCAGAATGATCTTATTTCTTTCTTGGAGGTTCATTTTGGTCATATAAGTCTGCCAGTAAAGTTTCATTGCCAGATCAAGTGTATATTGGAAGATATTGAAGATTTTCGGTATTGGCAGCAGGGTACAAAAATTTTGAACTCAGTTTTGAAGGCTTTAGAGGCCCCGGATGAGGTCAAAAATTTGGGTGACGGGTGCTTGCGTAGGTCAAGCCTGTAGAGCACTTCGTGGCATTTCCGAAATGAGGTTATAATAGCCGAGCGGGTCAACTGGTGATGACTTATGGTCTTTGAAAGTTGGGCCACCTGAAATGGCGAAAAATAATTTTCTTCAAAATTTATGTTCGAGTTTCAAAGGTTATCTTGAGCCGACTATGATGTAATAAAATGTAAAATAAAATAATTCTAAGTTGGTCGGCCTTATTGGCTAAAATTCTGGAACCTTCCTAGGCGGTGGAAAATTGCCTATATAAGGAAGGCTGTATTATTGTCTTAGGCAGTTCAGAATAGTTCTGGGTAGTAGATCTGGGTATTGATTCGAGACTTTATCCTACAGAATATTGTAAGGGAATGCCCATGTGGCTTTGCATATTGTAATTCTGAAAGTTTGTAATTCCACATTTGTGGAGATAATAAGAAGTCAATTTTCTGTTCTTGCATATTGTTGTTGTTTCTCTATTTCTGTTATGTGTTTGTGGTATTAAGGGGAGCACCCTTCATCAGGTGGTATCAGAGCAGGAGTTCTTGAGTGTGTAAACAGATCACCGACTGTGAGGCAGTTTGCACCAGCACCGTGGCTAGGGTTTCAGCGCGCATCACGAAAATGCCTCCACGAAGGGAACGTGGCGGAAGAGCTGGTGTTGTAACACCTGAGGTTAGAGAGCTGCAGAGACAAGTGCGAGCATTGCAAGAAGAGATTCACAGAGGAATGAATCTTAATGTCAGATACGAAAGCGAGGATGAAGCTGAAGAAAAATATCAAGAAGGAGAAGTTGAAATTGTGAACCAGGAGGAAGAAAGACATTTTCGGGCGATTTCCAAGATTGGAAAAAGACCTAAGATTGCGGTTCCTACATTTTCTAGAAATCTTAACCCAGAGGAATTGATCGACTGGATCAATGAATGTGAAGAATATTTTGAGTATGAAGATGTTGAGGATCCTGATAGGGTCAAATTTGCGAAGGCCAGACTGAAAGGTCATGCGAAGATATGGTGGCAAGAGATTCAATTGGAACGAAATAGAAGTAGAAAGGAGAAAATCACGAGATGGGATCGGATGGTGGATAAATTGAAGCGACAGTTCATTCCTGTTGATTATGAGCTTGACCTACTGAAGAAAATGCAGAGTTTGAAGCAAGCAGGAAGATCTGTTTAGGAGTATACAGAAGAGTTCTATCGACTTCTCATCAGAACGGGCCATGCAGAAGCTGATAAAGAGAAAGTTGCCCGATACCTTAATGGGTTAAGGCCAAGCATTCAGGAGGAGCTGAATCTGGTTTGAATGAACAGTATTGAAGAGGCATACCAGTTTGCCCTAAAAGTAGAGGAAAAGCTGAACAAGAAGTTTGAGAGCAGACAAAACGGAAGAGGTCGTGGTGGACGATCTGGTGGACGGTCATATGGTGGCCGAAATGAAGATTTGAAAAAGAAGGATGAGGCCAGTAGCAGTTAGAATCAGCGTGGAAATAATTCCAATCGCTTCGAGGATCAGAATAATAGAGATCAGATAGGAAGAGGAAGAGGACAAGGATCTGGAAGAGGAGGCTTCCGTGGAACATGTTTTCACTGTGGAGAAGAAGGTCATAGGGCATTTGAATGTCCTCAGTGCCAAGGCAGAACAGATAGAAGAAATGAAGGCCAGGCCAGAGTTGCACATGTAGATGAAGATGCCACATCATCAAATTCTGAAGATGCTGAAAGAGGAGAAACGTTGATTAACAGAAGAGTCCTGTTGAGTGGTGAGAATGAACCTGAGCAAAGGAGGAGCCTGTTTCGCACCAGGTGCAAGTGTGAAGGTAAATGTTGTGATGTGATCATTGATAGTGGAAGCACTGACAATTTGGTGTAAGAAGAGATGGTGACAAAGTTGAAGCTCAAGAGATAGAAACACCCACATCCATATCAGATTGCCTGGGTACAGGATGACCACAAGGTCATGGTCAATGAACAAAGCCTGGTGAAGTTTAAGATTGGTGGATACCAAGATGAGGTATTGTGTGATATCATATCTATGGATGCATGTCATATGTTGTTGGGTAGACCATGGCAGTTTGACAGATGTGCTGTACATGATGGTCGTGCGAATACCTATTCCCTGACAAAGGATGGAGTGCGGCATAAGCTAAAACCATTGAAGGAGACTGAAGAAAAGGTATGTGGTAATGCAAGGATAACTTTTGTTGATGGAAGAAATTTCCTAGATGGTATGAGGCATGAGCATGTATGTTTTGCTTTAATTCCAAAAGCTGGTAAAGAGAAAGTAGAAGATGTTCTTGTAGAAGTTGCAGATTTGTTGAATGAGTTTCAGGATATTGTATCCGATAACGTGCCTGATGGATTACCACCGGTCAGGAAGATCAGTCATCAGATGGACTTGATCCCAGGAGTGAGTTTTCCGAATAAGGCAGCACACAGAATGACACCTGCAGAAAGTGAGGAGTTGAACAGACAATTACATGAACTGTTACAGAAAGGATTGATCCGTGAGAGTCTGAGTCCCTGTGCTGTACCAGCGGTATTAGCACCAAAAAAGAATGGAGAATGGAGGATGTGTACAGATTCCAGAGCAATAAACAAGATCACAATCAAGTACAGGTTTCCATTACCACGAATGGATGATATTATAGACTGTTTGAGTGGAGCTGTGTATTTTTCAAAGATAGATCTGAAGAGTGGATATCACCAGATTCAGATCAGAGAAGGAGATGAATGGAAGACTGCCTTCAAGACAAAGGAAGGACTATATGAGTGGTTAGTCATGCCTTTTGGGCTAACCAATGCACCGAGCACTTTCATGCGGCTCATGAAGGAGGTTCTGAAAGAATTTTTGGGTAAGTTTGTCATTGTTTACCTAGATGATATTTTGATCTTTAGTAAGACATTGGATGAGCATATGATGCATATTCGTATGGTATTTGAGAAGTTGAGAGAAGAGAAATTGTTGATTAATTTGAAGAAGTGCAGTTTTGTGAAGAAAGAGTTAGTGTATTTGGGATTTGTAGTTTCAGCAGAAGGTCTAAAAATGGACCCAGAGAAGGTACAGGCTATCCTTGAATGGCCTACTCCAAGGAGTGCTACTGAGGTAAGATCTTTTCATGGTCTAGCTAGCTTTTACAGAAAGTTTATCAAAAATTTTAGCAGTATTTGTGGACCCTTGACTAAAACAATGAGAGGGGATAGAAAAGAGTTTAAGTAGACTAAAGGAGCAGAAAAGAGTTTTCAATTATTGAAACAAAAAGTTACAAAACAACCTGTTTTAGCACTTCCAAATTTCAATAAGGTGTTTCAAGTAGATTGTGATGCTAGTGGTACTGCAATAGGAGCTGTTATGAGCCAAGAAGGTAAACCTGTTGCTTATTTCAGTGAGAAGTTAAATGATGCCAAGAGGAAATATTCTGTTTATGATCAAGAATTTTATGCTATAGTTCAGACATTAAAGAAGTGGAGACATTATCTACTTCCTAAGGAGTTTGTTTTGTATACTGATCATCAAGCTTTGCAATATTTGAATAGTCAAGGAAAATTTAATCAAAGGCATTTGAAATGGGTTGAGTTTTTGCAGAGTTATACGTTTGTTTTGAAACATAGGAGTGGAAAGTCTAATAGGGTTGCAGATGCTCTTAGCAGAAGGCAACTATTGCTGACAGAACTGCAGATTGAAGTGGTTGGGTTCAAGGAACTCAAGAATTTGTATCCAGATGATCCTGATTTTGGTGAAGCTTGGAAAGCTTGTACAGAACCTGTTACTCTAGACAGGACGAAATGGTTGGATTTCATCATCCAGGATGATATGCTATTCAGAGGGAGTCATTTGTGCATTCCACGAAGTTCTATGAGGGAGAATCTCATCAAGGAGAAGCATAGCGGAGGATTGGTTGGACGTTTTGGTCGTGACAAAACCCTTGGTTTGGTTAATGAGAATTATTATTGGCCACAGTTGCAGCAAGATGTGAAGAAGTTGGTACAGAGTTGCAGAGTATGCCAGATGGCAAAAGGAGTGAAGCAGAATACAGGGTTGTATCAGCCATTATCTGTACCAGAGAAGCTTTGGGAGGATATCATTATGGACTTTGTTCTTGGTTTACCGAGGACACAGTGGGGACACGATTCAATTTTTGTGGTAGTTGACAGATTTTCAAAGATGGCACATTTTATTCCCTGCCAGAAGACTAATGATGCTGTTCATGTAGCAGAATTGTTTTTCAGAGAAGTAGTGAGACTTCATGGTTTTCCAAAGACCATAGTTTCAGATCGGGACACTAAGTTTGTTGGATATTTGTGGCGTACATTGTGGAAGAAGTTGAAGATAGATTTGAAGTTTAGTTCATCACATCATCCACAGACTGATGGACAGACAGAGGTGGTGAATAGGAGCTTGGAAAATTTGCTGAGATATTTGGTGGGAGATAAGCCAACAGGATGGGATTTGATTTTATCACAGGCAGAATTTGCAAACAATAATTCTGTCAATAGAAGCACTGGTAAATCACCATTCCAGATTGTATATGGAAGTAGTCCAAGAAATGCATCTGAATTGAGGAAGATAGATAAAGGAGAAATAAGTAGTGCTGAAGCTGAAGATTTTGCAGAACACTTGAACAACATCCATGAGGAGGTGAGGAAGCATATTACCAAGATGAATGTACAGTATAAGGCTAAGGCAGATGAGAAAAGGATGTATAAGGAATTTCAGGTTGGTGATGAAGTCATGGTTCATTTGCGGAAGGAGCGGTTTCCAGTTGGTACATATAACAAGCTGAAAATGAAGAAATTTTGACCATGTAAGATACTAAAGAAACATGATTCAGGAAACGCATATGAGGTAGAATTACCTACCGAGCTAAATATTTCGCCAGTGTTTAACATTTCAGATCTGACAGAGTAACATGAAGGAGGTGTTGAAGATGAGATCACAGTAGCACAGTGGGGTATTCCAGTAACTAGATTAGACACTAAGGAGATCGAAGATATACTGGACAGTCATGTTGGCAGAAGCACAAGGAACATGACATATGAAGAATATCTGGTCAAATGAAAAGGACGACCTATTGAAGATTCATCATGGCTGACAAAGGAGGAGGTTAGCCGTCTTGGTTTTCCTCTGCACACCTGAGTCGTGATAGGGTCACTTCTTAAATTACCCCAGGTGTCTGATGCAGGAGCATCCTGGGTGTAAGAGCAATCTTGCATCACCCAAAAATATTTCTATTTTTGTATTCAATAAGGGCTATTTTATGCAGAGCTGCTATTTATGGAAAGTTACTATTTTTGGTAATTTTTGCATGTGCTCAGAATGATCTTATGTCTTTCTTGGAGGTTCATTTTGGTCATATAAGTCTGCCAGTAAAGTTTCATTGCCAGATCAAGTGTATATTGGAAGATATTGAAGATTTTCGGTATTGGCAGCAGGGTACAAAAACTTTGAACTTAGTTTAGAAGGCTTTAGAGGCCCCGGATGAGGTCAAAAATTTTTGTGACAGGCGCTTGCGTAGGTCAAGCCTGTAGAGCACTTCGTGGCATTTTCAAAATGGGGTTATAATAGCCGAGCGGGTCAACTGGTGATGACTTATGGTTTTCGGAAGTTGGGCCACCTGAAATGGCAAAAAATAATTTTTTTCAAAATTTCTGTTCGGGTTTCAAAGGTTATCTTGAGCCGACTATGATGTAATAAAATGTAAAATAAAATAATTCTAAGTTGGTCGGCCTTATTGGCTAAAATTTTGGAACCTTCCCAGGCGGTGAAAAATTGCCTATATAAAGAAGGCTGTATTATTGTCTTAGGGAGTTCAGAATAGTTCTGGGTAGTAGATCTGGGTATTGATTCGAGGCTTTGTCCTACAGAATATTGTAAGGGAATGCCCATGTGGCTTTGCATATTGTAATTCTGAAAGTTTGTAATTCCACATTTGTGGAGATAATAAGAAGTCAATTTTCTGTTCTTGCATATTGTTGTTGTTTCTCTATTTCTGTTATGTGTTTGTGGTATTAAGGGGAGCACCCTTCATCAGGTGGTATCAGAGCAGGAGTTCTTGAGTGTGTAAACAGATCACCAACTGTGATGGAGATTGCACTAGGACCGTGGCTAGGGTTTCAGCGCGCATCACAAAAATGCCTCCACGAAGTGAACGTGGCGGAAGAGCTGGTGTTGTAACACCTGAGGTTAGAGAGCTGCAGAGACAAGTGCGAGCATTGCAAGAAGAGATTCGCAGAAGAATGAATCTTAATGTCAGAGACAAAAGCGAGGATGAAGCTGAAGAAGAATATCAAGAAGGAGAAGTTGAAATTGTGAACCAGGAGGAAGAAAGACTTTTTTGGGTGACTTCCAAGATTGAGAAAAGACCTAAGATTGAGGTTCCTACATTTTCTAAAAATTTTAACCCAAAAGAATTGATCGACTGGATGAATGAATGTGAAGAATATTTTGAGTATGAAGATGTTGAGGATCCTGATAGGGTCAAATTTGCGAAGGCCAGACTAAAAGGTCATGCGAAGATATGGTGGCAAGAGATTCAGTTGGAGCAAAATAGAAGGGGAAAGGAGAAAATCACGAGATGGGATCGGATGGTGGATAAATTGAAGTGACAGTTCATTCCTGTTGATTATGAGCTTGACCTACTGAAGAAAATGCAGAGTTTGAAGCAAGCAGGAAGATCTGTTCAGGAGTATACAGAAGAGTTCTATCGACTTTTCATCAGAACAGGCCATGCAGAAGCTGATAAAGAGAAAGTTGCCTGATACCTTAATGGGTTAAGGCCAAGCATTCAGGAGGAGCTGAATCTGGTTCGAATGAACAGTATTGAAGAGGCATACCAGTTTGCCCTAAAAGTAGAGGAAAAACTGAACAAGAAGTTTGAGAGCAGACAAAATGGAAGAGGTCGCGGTGGACGATCTGGTGGACAGTCATATGGTGGCCGAAATGAAGATCTGAAAAAGAAGGATGAGGCCAGTAGCAGTCAGAATCAGTGTGAAAATAATTTCAATCACTTCCAGGATCAGAATAATAGAGATCAGAGAAGAAGAGGAAGAGGACAAAGATTTGGAAGAGGAGGCTTCCGTGGAACATGTTTTCACTGTGGAGAAGAATGTCATAGGGCATTTGAATGTCCTCAGCACCAAGGTAGAACAGATAGAAGAAATGAAGGCCAGGCCAGAGTTGCACATGTAGATGAAGATGTCACATCATCAAATTCTAAAGATGCTGAAAGAGGAGAAACGTTGATTAACAGAAGAGTCCTGTTGAGTGGTGAGAATGAACCTGAGCAAAGGAGGAGCCTGTTTCGCACCAGGTGCAAGTGTGAAGGTAAATGTTGTGATGTGATCATTGATAGTGGAAGCACTGACAATTTGGTGTTAGAAGAGATGGTGACAAAGTTGAAGCTCAAGAGACAGAAACACCCACATCCATATCAGATTGCCTGGGTACAGGATGACCACAAGGTCATGGTCAATGAACAAAGCTTGGTGAAGTTCAAGATTGGTGGATACCAAGATAAGGTATTGTGTGATATCATATCTATGGATGCATGTCATATGCTGTTGGGTAGACCATGGCAGTTTGACAGATGTGCTGTACATGATGGTCGTGCGAATACCTATTCCCTGATAAAGGATGGAGTGGGGCATAAGCTAAAACCATTGAAGGAGACTGAAGAAAAGGTATGTGGTAATGCAAGGATAACTTTTGTTGATGGAAGAAATTTCCTAGATGGTATGAGGCATGAGCATGTATGTTTTGCTTTAATTCCAAAAGCTGGTAAAGAGAAAGTAGAAGATGTTCCTGTAGAAGTTGCAGATTTGTTGAATGAGTTTCAGGATATTGTATCCGATAACATGCCTGATGGATTATCACTGGTCAGGAAGATCAGTCATCAGATGGACTTGATCCCAGGAGTGAGTTTTCCGAATAAGGAAGCACACAGAATGGCACCTGCAGAACGTGAGGAGTTGAACAGACAAGTACATGAACTGTTACAGAAAGGATTGATCCGTGAGAGTCTGAGTCCCTGTGCTGTACCAGCGGTATTAGCACCAAAGAAGAATGGAGAATGGAGGATGTGTACAGATTTCAGAGCAATAAACAAGATCACAATCAAGTACAGGTTTCCATTACCACAAATGGATGATATTATGGACTGTTTGAGTGGAGCTGTATATTTCTCAAAGATAGATCTGAAGAGTGGATATCACCAGATTTGGATCAGAGAAGGAGATGAATGGAAGACTACCTTCAAGACAAAGGAAGGACTGTATGAGTGGTTAGTCATGTCTTTTGCGCTAACCAATGCACCGAGCACATTCATGCGGCTCATGAACGAGGTTCTGAAAGAATTTTTGGGTAAGTTTGTCATTGTTTACCTAGATGATATTTTGATCTTTAGTAAGACATTGGATGAGCATATGATGCATATTCGTATGGTATTTGAGAAGTTGAAAGAAGAAAAATTGTTGATTAATTTGAAGAAGTGCAGTTTTGTGAAGAAAGAGTTAGTGTATTTGGGATTTGTAGTTTCAGCAGAAGGTCTAAAAATGGACCTAGAGAAGGTACAGGCTATCCTTGAATGGCCTACTCCAAGGAGTGCTACTGAGGTAAGATCTTTTCATGGTCTAGCTAGCTTTTACAGAAAGTTTATCAAAAATTTTAGCAGTATTTGTGGACCCTTGACTGAAAAAATGAGAGGGGATAGAAAAGAGTTTAAGTGGACTAAAGGAGCAGAAAAGAGTTTTCAATTATTGAAACAAAAAGTTACAGAACAACCTGTTTTAGCACTTCCAAATTTTAATAAGGTGTTTCAAGTAGATTGTGATGCTAGTGGTATTGCAATAGGAGCTGTTATGAGCCAAGAAGGTAAACCTGTTGCTTATTTCAGTGAGAAGTTAAATGATGCCAAGAGGAAATATTCTGTTTATGATCAAAAATTTTATGCTATAGTTCAGGCTTTCAAGAAGTGGAGACATTATCTACTTCCTAACGAGTTTGTTTTGTATACTGACCATCAAGCTTTGCAATATTTGAATAGTCAAGGAAAATTGAATCAAAGGCATTTGAAATGGGTTGAGTTTTTGCAGAGTTATACATTTGTTTTGAAACACAAGAGTGGAAAGTCTAATAGGGTTGCAGATGCTCTTAGCAGAAGGCAACTATTGCTGACAGAAATGCAGATTGAAGTGGTTGGGTTCAAGAAACTCAAAAATTTGTATCCAGAGGATCCTGATTTTGGTGAAGCTTGGAAAGCTTGTACAGAACCTGTTACTCTAGACAGGATGAAATGGTTGGATTTCATCATCCAGGATGATATGCTATTCAGAGGGAGTCAGTTGTGCATTCCACGAAGTTCTATGAGGGAGAATCTCATCAAGGAGAAGCATAGCGAAGGATTGGCTAGACGTTTTGGTCGTGACAAAACCCTTGGTTTGGTTAATAAGAATTATTATTGCCCACAGTTGCAGCAAGATGTGAAGAAGTTGGTACAGAGTTGCAGAGTATGCCAGATGGCAAAAGGAGTGAAGCAGAATACAGGGTTGTATCAGCCATTATCTGTACCAGAGAAGCCTTGGGAGGATATCAACATGGACTTTGTTCTTCATTTACTGAGGACACAGCGGGGACACGATTTAATTTTTGTGGTAGTTGACAGATTTTCAAAGATAACACATTTTATTCCCTGCAAGAAGACTAATGATGCTGTTCATATAGCAGAATTATTTTTCAGAGAAGTAGTGAGACTTCATGGTTTGCCAAAGACCATAGTTTCAGATCAGGACACTAAGTTTGTTGGATATTTCTGGCGTACATTGTGAAAGAAGTTGAAGATAGATTTGAAGTTTAGTTCATCACATCATCCACAGACTGAAAATGAAGAAGTTTGGACCATGTAAGATACTAAAGAAACATGATTCAGAAAATGCATATGAGGTAGAATTACCTATCAAGCTAAATATTTCACCAGTGTTTAACATTTCAGATCTGACAGAGTATCATGAAGGAGGTGTTGAAGATGAGATCACAGCAGCACAGTGGGGTATTCCAGAAACTAGTTTAGACACTAAGAAGATCGAAGATATATTGGACAGTCGTATTGGCAGAAGCACAAGGAACATGACATATGAAGAATATCTGGTCAAATGGAAAGGATGACCTATTGAAGATTCATCATGGCTGACAAAGGAGGAGGTTAGCCGTCTTGGTTTTCCTTTGCACACCTGAGTCGTGACAGGGTCACTTCTCAAATTACCCCGGGTGTCTGATCCAGGAGCATCCTGGGTGTAAGAGCAATCTTGCATCACCCAAAAATATTTTTATTTTCTTATTCAATAAGGGCTATTTTGTGCAGAGCTGCTATTTATGGAAAGTTACTATTTTTGGTAATTTTCACATGTGCTCAGAATGATCTTATTTCTTTCTTGGAGGTTCATTTTGGTCATATAAGTCTGCCAGTAAAGTTTCATTGCCAGATCAAGTGTATATTGGAAGATATTGAAGATTTTCGGTATTGGCAGCAGGGTACAGAAACTTTGAACTCAGTTTTGAAGGCTTTAGAGGCCCCGGATGAGGTCAAAAATTTGGGTGACGAGCGCTTGCGTGGGTCAAGCCTGTAGAGCACTTCGTGGCATTTCTAAAATGGGGTTATAATAGCTGAGCGGGTCAACTGGTGATGACTTATGGTCTTCGGAAGTTGGGCCACCTGAAATGGCAGAAAATAATTTTCTTCAAAATTTCTGTTCGGGTTTCAAAGGTTATCTTGAGCCGACTATGATGTAATAAAATGTAAAATAAAATAATTCTAAGTTGGTCGGCCTTATTGGCTAAAATTTTGGAACCTTCCCAAGCAGTGGAAAATTGCCTATATAAAAAAGGCTATATTATTGTCTTAGGCAGTTCAGTATAGTTCTAGGTAGTAGATCTGGGTATTGATTCGAGGCTTCATCCTTAAAAATATTGTAAGGGAATGCCCATGTGGCTTTGCATATTGTAATTCTGAAAGTTTGTAATTCCACATTTGTGGAGATAATAAGAAGTCAATTTTCTGTTCTTGCATATTGTTGTTGTTTCTCTATTTCTGTTATGTGTTTGTGGTATTAAGGGGAGCACCCTTCATCAGGTGGTATCAGAGCAAGAGTTCTTGAGTGTGTAAACAGATCACTGACTATGAGGCAGTTTGCACCAGGACCGTGGCTAGGGTTTCAGCGCGCATCGTGAAAATGCCTCCACGAAGGGAATGTGGCAGAAGAGCTGGTGTTGTAACACCTGAGGTTAGAGAGCTGCAGAGACAAGTGCGAGTATTGCAAGAAGAGATTCGCAGAAGAATGAATCTTAATGTCAGAGACGAAAGCGAGGATGAAGCTGAAGAAGAATATCAAGAAGGAGAAGTTGAAATTGTGAACCAGGAGGAAGAAAGACTTTTTCGGGCGATTTCCAAGATTGGGAAAAGACCTATGATTGAGGTTCTTACATTTTCTGGAAATCTTAACCCAGAGGAATTGATTGACTGGATCAATGAATGTGAAGAATATTTTGAGTATGAAGATGTTGAGGATCCTGATAGGGTCAAATTTACGAAGGCCAGACTGAAAGGTCATGCGAAGATATGGTGGCAAGAGATTCAGTTGGAGCGAAATAGAAGGGGAAAGGAGAAAATCACGAGATGGGATCGGATGGTGGATAAATTGAAGCGATAGTTCATTCCTCTTGATTATGAGCTTGACCTACTGAAGAAAATGCAGAGTTTGAAGCAAGCAGGAAGATCTGTTCAGGAGTATACAGAAGAGTTCTATCGACTTCTCATTAGAACAGGCCATGCAGAAGCTGATAAAGAGAAAGTTGCCCGATACCTTAATGGGTTAAGGCTAAGCATTCAGGAGGAGCTGAATCTGGTTCGAATGAACAGTATTGAAGAGGCATACCAGTTTGCCCTAAAAGTAGAGGAAAAGCTGAACAAGAAGTTTGAGAGCAGACAAAACGGAAGAGGTCGCGGTGGATGATCTGATGGATGGTCATATGGTGGCCGAAATGAAGATCTGAAAAAGAAGGATGAGGCCAGTAGCAGTCAGAATCAGCATGAAAATAATTCCAATCGCTTCCAGGATCAGAATAATAGAGATCAGAGAGGAATAGGAAGAGGACAAGGATCTGGAAGAGGAGGCTTCCGTGGAACATGTTTTCACTGTGGAGAAGAAGGTCATAGGGCATTTGAATGTCCTCAGCACCAAGGCAGAATAGATAGAAGAAATGAAGGCCAGGCCAGAGTTGCACATATAGATGAAGATGCCAGATCATCAAATTCTGAAGATGCTGAAAGAGGAGAAACGTTGATTAACAGAAGAGTCCTGTTGAGTGGTGAGAATGAACCTGAGCAAAGGAGGAGCCTGTTTCACACCAGGTGCAAGTGTGAAGGTAAATGTTGTGATGTGATCATTGATAGTGGAAGCACTGACAATTTGGTGTCAGAAGAGATGGTGACAAAGTTGAAGCTCAAGAGAGAGAAACACCCACATCCATATCGGATTGCCTGGGTACAGGATGACCACAAGGTCATGGTCAATGAACAAAGCTTGGTGAAGTTCAAGATTGGTGAATACCAAGATGAGGTATTGTGTGATATCATATCTATGGATGCATGTCATATGTTGTTGGGTAGACCATGGCAGTTTGACAGATGTGCTGTACATGATGGTCGTGCGAATACCTATTCCCTGACAAAGGATGGAGTGTGGCATAAGCTAAAACCATTGAAAGAGACTGAAGAAAAGGTATGTGGTAATGCAAGGATAACTTTTGTTGATGGAAGAAATTTTCTAGATGGTATGAGGCATGAGCATGTATGTTTTGCTTTAATTCCAAAAGTTGGTAAAGAGAAAGTAGAAGATGTTCCTGTAGAAGTTGCAGATTTGTTGAATGAGTTTCAGGATATTGTATCCGATAACGTGCCTGATGGATTACCACGGGTCAAGAAGATCAGTCATCAGATGGACTTGATCCCAGGAGTGAGTTTGCCGAATAAGGCAGCACACAGAATGACACCTGCAGAAAGTGAGGAGTTGAACAGACAATTACATGAACTGTTACAGAAAGGATTGATCCGTGAGAGTCTGAGTCCCTGTGCTCTACCAGTGGTATTAGCACCAAAGAAGAATGGAGAATGGAGGATGTGTACAGATTCCAGAGCAATAAAGAAGATCACAATCAAGTACAGGTTTCCATTACCACGAATGGATGATATTATGGATTGTTTGAGTGGAGCTGTGTATTTCTCAAAGATAGATCTGAAGAGTAGATATCACCAGATTCGGATCAGAGAAGGAGATGAATGGAAGACTACCTTCAAGACAAAGGAAGGACTGTATGAGTGGTTAGTCATGCCTTTTGGGCTAACCAATGCACCAAGCACTTTCATGCGGCTCATGAACGAGGTTCTGAAAGAATTTTTGGGTAAGTTTGTCATTGTTTACTTAGATGATATTTTGATCTTTAGTAAGACATTGGATAAGCATATGATGCATATTCGTATGGTATTTGAGAAGTTGAGAGAAGAGAAATTGTTGATTAATTTGAAGAAGTGCAGTTTTGTGAAGAAAGAGTTAGTGTATTTGGGATTTGTAGTTTCAGCAGAAGGTCTAAAAATAGACCCAAAGAAGGTACAGGCTATCCTTGAATGGCCTACTCCAAAGAGTGCTACTGAGGTAAGATCTTTTCATGGTCTAGCTAGCTTTTACAGAAAGTTTATCAGAAATTTTAGCAGTATTTGTGGACCCTTGACTGAAACAATGAGAGGGGATAGAAAAGAGTTTAAGTGGACTAAAGGAGCAGAAAAGAGTTTTCAATTATTGAAATAAAAAGTTACAGAATAACCTATTTTAGCACTTCCAGATTTCAATAAGGTGTTTCAAGTAGATTGTGATGCTAGTGGTACTGCAATAGGAGCTGTTATGAGCCAAGAAGGTAAACCTGTTGCTTATTTCAGTGAGAAGTTAAATGATGCCAAGAGGAAATATTCTATTTATGATCAAGAATTTTATGCTATAGTTCAGGCATTCAAGAAGTGGAGACATTATCTTTTTCCTAAAGAGTTTGTTTTGTATACTGATCATCAAGCTTTGCAATATTTGAATAGTCAAGGAAAATTTAATCAAAGGCATTTGAAATGGGTTGAGTTTTTGCAGAGTTATACATTTGTTTTGAAACACAGGAGTGGAAAGTCTAATAGGGTTGCAGATGCTCTTAGCAGAAGGCAACAATTGCTGACAGAAATGCAGATTGAAGTGGTTGGGTTCAAGGAACTCCAGAATTTGTATCCAGAGGATCCTGATTTTGGTGAAGCTTGGAAAGCTTGTACAGAACCTGTTACTCTAGACAGGACGAAATGGTTGGATTTCATCATCCAGGATGATATGCTATTCAGAGGGAGTCAGTTGTGCATTCTACGAAGTTCTATGAGGGAGAATCTCATCAAGGAGAAGCATAGAGGAGGATTGGCTGGACGTTTTGGTCGTGACAAAACCCTTGGTTTGGTTAATGAGAATTATTATTGGCCATAGTTGCAGCAAGATGTGAAGAAGTTCGTACAGAGTTGCAGAGTATGCCAGATGGCAAAAGGAGTGAAGCAGAATATAGGGTTGTATCATCCATTATCTGTACCAGAGAAGCCTTGGGAGGATATCAGCATGGACTTTGTTCTTGGTTTACCGAGGACACAGCGGGGACACGATTCAATTTTTGTGGTAGTTGACAGATTTTCAAAGATGGCACATTTTATTCCCTGTAAGAAGACTAATGATGTTGTTCATGTAGTAGAATTGTTTTTCAGAGAAGTAGTGAGACTTCATGGTTTGCCAAAGACCATAGTTTCAGATCGGGACACTAAGTTTGTTGGATATTTCTGCCGTACATTGTGGAAGAAGTTGGAGACAGATTTGAAGTTTAGTTCATCACATCATCCACAGACTGATGGACAGACAGAGGTGGTGAATAGGAGCTTGGGAAATTTGCTGAGATGTTTGGTGGGAGATAAGCCAACAGGATGGGATTTGATTTTATCACAGGCAGAATTTGCATACAATAATTCTGTCAATAGAAGCACTGGTAAATCACCATTCTAGATTGTATATGGAAGTAGTCCAAGAAATGCATCTGAATTGAGGAAGATAGATAAAGGAGAAATAAGTAGTGTTGAAGCTAAGGATTTTGCAGAACACTTGAAGAACATCCATGAGGAGGTGAGGAAGCATATTACCAAGATGAATGCACAGTATAAGGCTAAGGCAGATGAGAAAAGGAGGTATAAAGAATTTCAGGTTGGTGATGAAGTCATGGTTTATTTGCGGAAGGAGCGGTTTCCAGTTGGTACGTATAACAAGCTGAAAATGAAGAAGTTTGGACCATGTAAGATACTAAAGAAACATGATTCAGGAAACACATATGAGGTAGAATTACCTACCAACCTAAATATTTCGCCAGTGTTTAACATTTCAGATCTGACAGAGTAACATGAAGGAGGTGTTGAAGATGAGATCACAGCAGCACAGTGGGGTATTCCTGCAACTAGTTTAGACACTAAGGAGATCGAAGATATAGTAGACAGTCATGTTGGCAGAAGCACAAAGAACATGACATATGAAGAATATCTAGTCAAATGGAAAGGATGACCTATTGAAGATTCATCATGGCTGACAAAGGAGGAGGTTAGCCGTCTTGGTTTTCCTCTGCACACCTGAGTCGTGACAGGGTCACTTCTCAAATTACCCCGGGTGTCTGATGCAGGAGCATCCTGGGTGTAAGAGCAATCTTGCATCACCCAAAAATATTTCTATTTTTGTATTCAATAAGGGCTATTTTGTGCAGAGCTGCTATTTATGGAAAGTTACTATTTTTGGTAATTTTTGCATGTGCTCAGAATGATCTTATTTCTTTCTTGGAGGTTCATTTTGGTCATATAAGTCTGCCAGTAAAGTTTCATTGCCAGATCAAGTGTATATTGGAAGATATTGAAGATTTTCGGTATTGGCAACAGGGTACAGAAACTTTGAACTCAGTTTTGAAGGCTTTAGAGGCCCCGGATGAGGTCGAAAATTTGGGTGACGAGCGCTTGCGCGGGTCAAGCCTGTAGAGCACTTCGTGGCATTTCCAAAATGGGGTTATAATAGCCGAGCGGGTCAACTGGTGATGACTTATGGTCTTCGGAAGTTGGGCCACCTGAAATGGCGGAAAATAATTTTCTTCAAAATTTCTGTTCGGGTTTCAAAGGTTATCTTGAGCTGACTATGATGTAATAAAATGTAAAATAAAATAATTCTAAGTTGGTCGGCCTTATTGGCTAAATTTCTGGAACCTTCCCAGGCGGTGGAAAATTGCCTATATAAGGAAGGCTGTATTATTGTCTTAGGCAGTTCAGAATAGTTCTGGGTAGTAGATCTGAGTATTGATTCGAGGCTTTGTCCTACAGAATATTTTAAGGGAATGCCCATGTGGCTTTGCATATGGTAATTCTGAAAGTTTGTAATTCCACATTTGTGGAGATAATAAGAAGTCAATTTTCTGTTCTTGCATATTGTTGTTGTTTCTCTATTTCTGTTATGTGTTTGTGGTATTAAGGGGAGCACCCTTCATCAGGTGGTATCAGAGCAGGAGTTCTTGAGTGTGTAAACAGATCGCCGACTGTGAGGCAGTTTGCACCAGGACCGTGGCTAGGGTTTCAGTGTGCATCGTGAAAATGCCTCCACGAAGGGAACGTGGTGGAAGAGCTAGTGTTGTAACACCTGAGGTTAGAGAGCTGCAGAGACAAGTGCGAGCATTGCAAGAAGAGATTCGCAGAAGAATGAATCTTAATGTAAGAGACGAAAGCGAGGATGAAGCTGAAGAAGAATATCAAGAAGGAGAAGTTGAAATTGTGAACCAGGAGGAAGAAAGACTTTTTCGGGCGATTTCCAAGATTGGGAAAAGACCTAAGATTGAGGTTCCTACATTTTCTGGAAATCTTAACCTAGAGGAATTGATCAACTGGATCAATGAATGTGAAGAATATTTTGAGTATGAAGATGTTGAGGATCCTGATAGGGTCAAATTTGCGAAGGCCAAACTGAAAGGTCATGCGAAGATATGGTGGCAAGAGATTCAGTTGGAGTGAAATAGAAGGGGAAAGGAGAAAATCACGAGATGGGATCAGATGGTGGATAAATTGAAGTGACAGTTCATTCCTGTTGATTATGAGCTTGACCTACTGAAGAAAATGCAGAGTTTGAAGCAAGCAGGAAGATCTGTTCAGGAGTATACAGAAGAGTTCTATCGACTTCTCATCAGAACAGGCCATGCAGAAGCTGATAAAGAGAAAGTTGCCCGATACCTTAATGGGTTAAGGCCACTAATACATTTGGGGTGAAATTGTGACGGCAATTTGTGACGGCAGGCAAATGTCATGCAGTTTTGGCCTTTTTTTTTCGAATATAGCCCGACACTGTCGCAAGTTGCGATGACAATACATTTGTCACTATCACAATTGCGACGTTGTCGGGATATAAGCGCAAAATTAAAAAGGAACGTTGTCATTTTTGTTTTCAACAGCGCTGTAACCCTCCGTGAAATCACATCAGGATATAAGGGCAAAAAAAATAAGAACATTGTCATTTGTGTTTTCAACAATGTCGTAACCCTCCGCGAAATCACATCGGGATATAAGGGCAAAAAAAACAAGAACGTTGTCATTTGTGTTTTCGACAGCGCCGTAACCCTCCGCGAAATCACAGCTACAATTTCTGAGTACGTTGGGTTTATTTTTCTTTTGTCATTATTATGTAATCTGGTATTCAGCTGTTAGAGAGCTAAAATACCCAGAAATGAGGACATATCTATGTTGAATTTATTGTTAGCAGCTTTGGTTATTTAGAAGTTTAATTTTATTTGTTCATCTTTCAAGCACAAACATTTTGTGGACCGTAACGTCTTCATTGTTTCGGGTATGCAGTGAAACAGCCCTAACTTGCAATTGCGATGTTGTCAGGATATAAGGGCAAAAAAAAAAAGGAACGTTGTCATTTGTGTTTTCAATAGCACCGTAACCCTCCATGAAATCACATCGGGATATAAGGGCAAAAAAAACAAGAACGTTGTCATTTGTGTTTTCAACAGTGCCGAGAGAGATTCCCTCCGCGAAATCACAGCTACAATTTCTGAGTACGTTGGGTTTATTTTTCTTTTGTCATTATTATGTAATCTGGTATTCAGCTGTTAGAGAGCTAAAATACCCAGAAATGAGGACATATCTATGTTGAATTTATTGTTAGCGGCTTTGGTTATTTAGAAGTTTAATTTTATTTGTTCATCTTTCAAGCACAAACATTTTGTGGACTGTAATGTCTTCATTGTTTCGGGTATGCAATGAAACAGCCCTAACTTGCGACTACCTTCACGGTACTTGTGTACATTATCATGTTGTCTTTACAGTGACTGTCCTCATTCAAGTGGCAATTACACAAGGGACAGTCACTGTGAGATGTCCTCATTTGTGACAAGGACAGTCACACTTAGGACATCTCATAGTGATATTCCCTTGTGTAATTTCCACTTGAATGTATTGCTATTGAACCACATTAATGCTTTTCTTCTTCAACAAATGAGGACAGTCACTGTAAAGACAACATGATAATGTACACAATTACCAAAAAATGATCTTGTTAATTGATGTAACACTTTGTCTTGCTCACTCCCTATCCTTCACTAGGGTCTCTATAGGCCAATGTTTTGACTTGATAGGGTACTTAACTATCCCTACACTCTTTAGGTATCTCTACCCAAGATCCCACTCCTTCAACTAGTGCACACCAACAAGAAATACAACGAACTCTACTCAATACCAATCTAGCTACTAGGACACTCCTAGTCTTGTCTTCACAAATTGAAACACATTCAACTAGAACTTTACTCCATGGAGAGGCTGGCCACTAGGACCTCTATTGGTTTCAATATTACTCCTTCACCTATACTTTTCATCAGTACTTCAATCCGGTTCATCAAACCATGCCAATTGCACCCAAAAATAGGCTGCTAGCAATTAGGCCTTTGTCAAGCCTTTTTGTTTATATTAAGCCACCTAAAGGGCTTAGGATTCAGATGCCCTTTATTGAGAACTCCAAGATATCTAAGGTCTTCTCCTCCTAGATTTTTTGTACACCAACTGCTACAGCCATGCCTAAAAACAAGTATTTTGACACAACTTGGACAGTCTGACTAAGAGTTTGTTTTCTTAGCAGCCAAAGAAACTCACCCAATCTTCTAATTTGACTTGGGGCTTCTTTAGATGTGTGTCTACCTCTCCATGAGATTTTAGTTGAAGCAACCAATGCATTCAACTTGTTGTAATCTTCTTGTAATGATTTGTCATCCCTAACTGTGCTCAACTGACTCACCTAGGACATCATTGCAAACATAGAAAATGAGCTTCCCAGGGCCCCTCCTTCCAAACATATAGTACATGGAGTCTCCTCACCCATTCCAAGAGCCCGTACAAAATTGACAATGGAATGATGAGCTAAGACTCCATTTGTTCAACCTGCCTGGTTCAAACCAATGATAGGGTACTTAACAAAAGAATTAACAAACTAGTTGGAATGCTTCAAAACTCAAAAAAAACACAACACAGAATAAAAAAACAACTTGTACTAACTTTTCCAATAGACACTGCGAGCTATCTAATCCATTAATCAACTGAAAACAAAGAAACAAAAAAACTCAAGAATTCACTAAAACCGTGTTACTCTACAAATATTCTTAATTCCAAATGTTTTTCCCCCCAACCTTTTGCACAGATCGATGGAGGCCTCTTATAGTTGATCTGATTCCTAATTCAATGGTTTCATATAGTTACATAACCATCTTACTCGAAAATGCTCCCTTGCACAAATGTTGTCAATGTTGTGAATGACAACATTGACAACTTGTTACAACCTTTGGGATTTTGGTTCAAAACTTATTTTTCAAACACCATAAGACCCTAACCATGACTTAGTTAGGCTATTTAGACCTCACATAGGCCACTTCTACACTTCTTTGCCCAATTTGACCCCTAAATGCTTCATTCCCACTTTTGCCACAATATTGGTAATTTGGGTACAAATTGGCACTTGCCTTCACAAAGGTCACACATGAGGACATCTCATAGTGATCGATTGTCCCTTGTGTAATTGCCACTTGAATGTATTGCTATTGAACCACATTAATGCTTTTCTTCTTCAACAAATGAGGACAGTCACTCTAAAGACAACATGATAATGTACACTCACTGTAAGGACAGTCACAAATGAGGACATCTCACAGTGACTGTCCCTTGTGTAATTGCCGTTTGAATGTATTTCTATTGAACCACATTAATGCTTTTCTTCTTCAACAAATGAGGACAGTCACTCTAAAGACAACATGATAATGTACACTCACTGTAAGGATAGTCACAAATGAGGACATCTCACAGTGACTGTCCCTTGTGTAATTGCTGCTTGAATTACACAAGGGACAGTCATTGTGAGATGTCCTCATTTGTGACAAGGACAGTCACACATGAGGACATCTCACAATGATTGTCCCTTGTGTAATTGCCACTTGAATGTATTGCTATTGAACCACATTAAAGCTTTTCTTCTTCAACAAATGAGGACAGTCACTCTAAAGACAACATGATAATGTACACTCACTGTAAGGACAGTCACAAATGAGGACATCTCACAGTGACTGTCCCTTTTGTAATTTCTGCTTGAATTACATAAGGGACAGTCATTGTGAGATGTCCTCATTTGTGACAAGGATAGTCACACATGAGGACATCTCACAGTGATTGTCCCTTGTGTAATTGTCACTTGAATGTATTGCTATTGAACCACATTAATGCTTTTCTTCTTCAACAAATGAGGACAGTCACTCTAAAGACAACATGATAATGTACACTCACTGTAAGGACAGTCACAAATGAGGACATCTCATAGTGACTGTCCCTTGTGTAATTGCCGCTTGAATTACACAAGGGACAGTCATTGTGAGATGTCCTCATTTGTGACAAGGACAGTCACACATGAGGACATCTCACAGTGATTGTCTGTAATGTCCCCTTTTTGGCTAACTTGGAAAACAGGAACAATTACTCCACTTCTCAAACTTACTCTATCAGATACTTACAATTAAACTAAGTAATGGAGGTTACTTAAGATATCAACCGCTATTTCAGATTCAATCACAATATGTGTGCAAGATGATATTGATACCAATATGTTTAATAGCACTGTCGGATATAATGATATGAAATATGCTATGAATATGATGTTTCCTATCACTTATAGTGATAGTATAATGATGGTATGTCTGATATAAACAATATCGATATACAATCAATAAGTATTGCTTACAGCAATGTATTTGCTGTGTCTGATATGATGATGTAATTATGCAAATGTGTAATATCGCTATGAGTGATATGTTGCTATTTCAGATTCTGAATTATATGCTTGCAACTTCAAATATTGATGCTATTTCTGACTATCCTTTCTATCTGTGCAATCATGGTGTTGTCTCTGATCTGCAATGATAAACTTGAAACCAAACTGCCAAAGGCAGATGCTCTATTGAGTATATCCAAATATGGATAAGTAAATAAAGTTCTAATGATGCCTTGAGTGATTGACGAGAATGCATTCTTATATTGTCTTTAACAAATGAAGAGATGCTATGAATGAGACGTGTCTTGTTTCTTCCTCCATGTCCCTTTGTTAATCACACCTTTCCATAATCCGACAGTTCACATAATATTATTTCATTATTTTCTGATCATAGATAACTCCCAGATTGACTCAATATCAAATCTTTTTATGAAGGTAATCTTCCCTAATTGGTAGTGCAACTAGTAGTTAACATCCATTGTGTTTGTATTAGTTTGGTCTAACTATCATTAGTATTTAGTCAATCGATATTAACTCTTGCCTTATCCCATATTGTTATGATGATATCCAATCTTTCTACTCTGATATAAGTCGATATCATTTTCTGATAATTGTCCATTTATTGGTTGATTGCTGGTAATGGAGTTTGATGTTCAAATTGACTTCCATTCCTGTTAATACTTAAGGATACATTGTACTTATTATCCATGACTGATGCCTCATTCATCAATAGCTTGTGATATAATCACTGATGCTTTTGTGTTTCTACAAGATGTGGTTTATCTCAGACAATCGATAATCTTTCAATCCTTTAGTCGATATCCTCCTATGTGGTGTCTATTGATATAGATAGTAGAATTCAATCTAGTTTATGTTATTGTCATGATAACATAGGAAGTGATGGTGCATATTTGCTAGCGGGTCTTCATGTTTGATATTGCTTTATCGGATATGTCATTGTCTAAACTTGTGCAATTAATGATTATTTATAATATATGAATGGTTATCCTTCTTGCTTATCAATACATCTTCTGAAACACATAGCGACCTATCCCTTATTCATATCATGTTGATCTTGACTTCATAGTATTTGGTTCATTAATCATCCTCTCATGGTATCGATGTGTAATGACTAGTGATTGTTGTATCACTTCTTCATTCCTCATCGTGATAGATAATGCAGATGTTTAATGTAGATGTATATCGATTACAGATATTCGATATTGCTTTAAACGTTATTATTATTATTATTATTATTATTAATGTTATTGTTATTATTAAATATTATAATTAATGATGTTAGTAATATTAATAATATTATAATAAATATTATTATAGTGATAACATATTGTTTTATATTGAGAGGTTTATTAATATTATTTATATATTAAAATTATTATATCAATAATTGATTTAATATTATTACTTAATATATTATTATAATATAATATATATAATTTATTAATAATTATTTATTATTAATTTATATTATAATTATAATCATAATTATATTATTTATTAATATTTTAATATTATTTAATTAACATATTACTTATTATGCTAACTATATATTATTGTTATCTTTTGATAATAATTATATATTATTGTTATATACCGTTAATAATAGATTATTATATATCATCTAATCATTTTATTATTATACTAAGTTCAATATGTCACGGCTCATGACATTGTCCCTTGTGTAATTGCCACTTGAATGTATTGCTATTGAACCACATTAATGCTTTTCTTCTTCAACAAATGAGGACAGTCACTCTAAAGACAACATGATAATGTACACTCATTGTAAGGACAGTCACAAATGAGGACATCTCACAGTGACTGTCCCTTGTGTAATTGCCACTTGAATTACACAAGGGACAGTCATTGTGAGATGTCCTCATTTGTGACAAGGACAATCACACATGAGGACATCTCACAGTGATTGTCCCTTGTGTAATTGCCACTTGAATGTATTGCTATTGAACCACATTAATGCTTTTCTTCTTCAACAAATGAGGACAGTCACTCTAAAGACACCATGATAATGTACACTCACTGTAAGGACAGTCACAAATGAGGACATCTCATAGTGACTGTCCCTTGTGTAATTGCCACTTGAATGTATTGCTATTCAGCCACATTAATGCTTTTCTTCTTCAACAAATGAGGATAGTCACTCTAAGGACAACATGATAATGTACACTCACTATAAGTGTACATTATCATGTTGTATTACAAATGGACCTTATGTTGGTTGGGATATAAGTGCAAAAAAAAAAAGGAACGTTGTCATTTGTGTTTTCAACAGCGCCAAGAGAGATTCCCTCTGCGAAATCAAGCGGGTTATCATTTGTGTTTTGAACAAAGCGGGTTGTCATTTGTGTTTTGAACAGCACCGAGAGAGATTCCCTCCGCGAAATCAAGCGGGTTATCATTTGTGTTTTCAACAGCGCCGAGAGAGATTCCCTCCGCAAAATCACAGCTACAATTTCTGAGTACGTTGGGTTTATTTTTCTTTTGTCATTATTATTTAATCTGGTATTCAGCTGTTAGAGAGCTAAAATACCCAGAAATGAGGACATATCTGTGTTGAATTTATTGTTAGCGGCTTTGGTTATTTAGAATGCTTCCCCACAATACTTAATTACACAAGGGACAGTCACTGTGAGATGTCCTCATTTGTGACAAGGACAGTCACACATGAGGACATCTCACAGTGACTGTCCCTTGTGTAATTGCCACTTGAATGTATTGCTATTCAACCACATTTATGGGCCCGTTTGGACCACGACACACAGTAGCATCTACAGAGAAGAATATCCCAGGTGTAACAAGTTGTAAGAATATACCAACAGTTCTAAGAAGTTCCCTAGCACGTAGTAGCATCTACAGAGAAGAATATACAACATGAGGGCAGCCACTGTAAAGACAACATGATAATGTACACTCATTGTATGTGTACATTATCATGTTGTCTTTACAGTGACTGATCGACCTCATTCAAGTGGCAATTACACAAGGGACAGTCACTGTGAGATGTCCTCATTTGTGACAAGGACAGTCACACATGAGGATATCTCACAGTGACTGTCCCTTGTGTAAGCCACTTGAATGTATTGCTATTCAACCACATTTATGGGCCCGTTTGGACCACGGCACACAGTAGCATCTACAGAGAAGAATATCCCAGGTGTAACAAGTTGTAAGAATATACCAACAGTTCTAAGAATTTCCCTAGCACATAGTAGCATCTTCTAATTGTCTATACCACTTCACAAGGTATTGTTTACACACATTGTTTTTGGTTCTTTTGATGACCCTTGTTTTGAAATTGCTATTAGGCCTTGTAGCTTATATGTTTTGATTGCTGGAGAGCTTCTAAAGCTAAGCAAGAAGACCATTGCACGAGTTATAGCCGCGCACTCAGGTTTGAAAATTGTATATTTTTTAATCTAATGTATATTTTAACTAGACTTTTAGCTTATTTTTGCTGTATATTTTAATCTAAAGGGAATCATGGATGTGAACTTGAAAGAATTTTGTACTTAGTTCTTATGGAGAGAATAGTAGTAGTTTACGGTCTAATATCAAATAGAGTTTTCCAATTACAGAAAGTTAATGAATTCTAATAGCTTATATGTTTTGATTGCTGGAGAGCTTCTAGAGCTAAGCAAGAAGACCATTGCACGAGTTATAGCCGCGCGCTCAGGTTTGAAAATTGTATATATTTTAATCATTTTGCCATGTCATGTAATATGTCTTGCCTTGTAGCTTATATGTTTTGAAATTGTTGTTAGGCCTTGTAGCTTATATGTTTTGATTGCTAGAGAGCTTCTAGAGCTAAGCAAGAAGACCATTGCACTAGTCATAGCCGCGCGCTCAGGCATGAAAATTGTATATTTTTTAATCTAATGTATATTTTAACTAGACTTTTAAAATATTAAAGGATTTAACTAGGTCTAAGAAGATTTGTGAACTTTTGACAATTTTGCTTAGTCACTGAAAGTTGTAGACCAAAGTTGTCATAGCCCAATTTTTGCTTCCTGTGAAGAACGATCATGTCAGATAATATAAGTGAAGAACAAAATAGGGAGACAATCGCTAGATTGTGGTCTAACTTGAAAAGAAAAGGTGATGGAAAATGTTATTGTCCCTGCAAAATTTGTAAGGGCTTAAACCGTAGAAGATTGCTAATCAAAACAGTTAAGAGACATTGTAGGGAGAATGGTCACATTGAAGGGAGGCATGACTATCATCCACTGGTAAGTTGTTCATTATATCATTTTAATAATTTATATACATATGAAATCACTTGATGATGAGTTGAAGATCATGGTTTATTTATGTTAATCAATTTTATATAGGTTGATCTCCCCAGGGAAGTACATGATATGGAGGAACATGGGGGTGCGAATATCCAAGGTGAAGATAATGATCCCATGGAAGATGACGATCATGCACCAGAAAACACAATTGAAGATGATGGTATAAATACATTGATCCATGACACATTTAGTCCAAGCGGATTTGATCATGATGATGATGATAGCCTCGATGTACCTCTACTTGAGAAGGCATACGAGCCCCTATGCAAAGACTCCCAAACAACTCTTCTCTCTGCTGTATTGTTGTTGTTGAACTTGAAGGTTATGAATGGTTTATCCAACATAACAATGTCATGTATGTTAAGGTATGTCATATATGTCTTTATAGTTAACAAAGGGTGAATAATGTACCACTAATATTGTTTATATTAACAACTTATATTTTTTGCTGTAGATTGATAGGCGAGTTTTTGTTACCACCATCAAATATTCTACCTCGCTCATATCGAGAATTATCTGCTATTATGAAAGATATTGGAATGGAGTATCAAGAAATACATGCTTGTCCCAATGATCATATTATATATTATAAAGAACATGAATTTGCAACACAATGCCCTGTATGTCATATGAGTAGATATCGAACAGATCGAATAACAAAAAAGGTGCCTCACAAGGTTCTTCGTTACATCCCCATTATTCCACGGATGCGAAAATTATTCAGGTGTACTAGCTTGGCACAATTTATGGATTACCATGCACGCAATAGAAGTCGAGATGACATTATTCGAATCCCTGCGGATGGTTCGGCATTTATGCACATAGAGGAAAAGTGGCAACACTTCAAAGAAGAACCTCGTAATCTCAGGCTTTCATTGGCAGCGGATGGTGTCAATCCATTTGGAGAGATGAGATCTGTTTGCTCGGTGTGGCCTGTTTTTGTTATCAACAATAACATTCCTCCGTGGATGTCAATAAAGAGGGAGCACATTATGTTGGCAATGATTGTTCCAGGTATTTTATCATTTGATAGTTATTAATTTACATGTACTTACAAATCTTATAGTAAAATGGTCACAATAATTATGTAATGTTACTGTTCATTCAAGTAGGTAAATATCAAGTTAAAGATATGAATGTATATATTGAGCCTCTTATTGACGAGTTGGTGGAGTTATGGAACGGTGTCACTATGTATGACGTGTCTAGACCAATAGGACAAAGACAATTTCAATTCCATGCAATACTTGTAGTCAAAATGGTTATCTAGGTCCTCTATCCATTCCATAAGTTCTTCACCATTCAAACTTCCTCCATAACAAGGAATGTGCTCTAGGTTAGTCATGAAGCCTAGCATGGACTCTCTGTCAGATAGAGCCACTATTTCAGAGCCTTTTCTGTGCATTTCCTTCAAGCATTGTATAGTGTACGGATGTGAAAGGGAGGGCAGACCAGTGTGGAAGTTAGAGTATTTATATCTTATGCTTTGAGAGTTTATTTGGTAGATTCAAGACACCTTATATCAAAGTTATTCCTTTTTCTTATCTATTGTTCTGTCAAACCCTCATTTTTTGGGTTATTGCATTCAAATGGCCTTAACTTGCAAATAAACCATAGGATATCCTCTGTTCTTTGTAAAATGCAAGTTAAGGGGGTTTGTTTTCATATTTTAAAAGCTTTGGAATAGGATACTAAGCCAGAGAATTTCAAGAGCAAGCCCTAGGTCAAGAATCTCAATGTTCTTGACTAGGAGTTGATGGGTTATGCAAGATCAGAGGGTAGCGGCAAGTAAAGGACCTCAAACCTTGTTGAATACAGATCTTTAGAGCATGGTGGACATCTTCAAACTCTGATCTTGGTTTCATGCACCCATTTTCAATGCCTTGTTTTGGAACCCACACCCAAAGGCATGCATTAGGTCTGCGGACTCAATAAGGACATTGATATGCTGGAGTGGAGTCAGGGTCTGGGAGTTGGAGGATTGTTAGAACATCAAAAAGGGTACTCAAAAAACATATAAGTTCATAAGGTCCTTTGTCAAATTGAAGAGTTATTGCTGCAAAATAGGTTTTGGAGACCTACTAGAGTCACTAGGTCTATTTGGACCCGTTTGGACCACGACACACAGTAGAATCTATAGAGAAGAAGTTTGGTATGCAATGGTCTTGAAACCTCCTGAGAAATTCTTGGTATGCATTTGTGTGGTGCAAAAGCTTCGTTGAAAGAGAAAAAGAAGAAAATAATAGAAATGATTTTTTTTCTTTTTATGTCATATACTGTAACCAGCTACTTATAACTTGCAAAAATTATTATAACCATTTGAAATTGAAACTTAGTTTAATGTGAAACTGAGAACTGCTTTATTAGAGCTTTCTGTGATTTAGATTCAGACATCAAGAACATTGTTTGCCTAATATTGTGATTAATTTTTATTTATTAATATCTCATACTGACAAACAATTGATAATTGTAGGGAAAACGTCATTGGGGGTCTTTGAGGATCCACCAGAAGCCAAGGAGAAAATGTATTCAAATGCTAAAGATGGTGTAACAGTCCTTACAGCTGTTGAACCTTGCTGTGTAGATCATCTCCGATTCTCCAAGTTCAACAGTACTGTGGTATTCCTTTGGATACTTCTAATGGTAAATTTCAGACATCAAGTTCTTTTCGTATGAAACTACTACATTTGTAATCTGTAGTTTTAAACTTTTAGTTTATAAAAGTTCATCAGCTTTAGTTCGTATGCTGCCATTTCAAGTATGATTAATGAAGTTACCTTTATCACAGGATGAAAGTGAGCAGTCAGCATACTGGTACGGAGCTGGCAGCATTGATACGGTGACTAGGACATCGTTTAATGGTGGTATTGTGCTTTCCCGTATTTAGGGCATCGGCCTTTTGAAGCATTGCCTTCATCTTTCTTAAGTCTGAGTTTTAAGTTTGTTTATCTCTCTCGGCGCTGTTGAAAATACAAATGACAACGTTCTTGTTTGTTTTGCCCTTATATCTCGATGTGATTTCGCGGAGGGTTACGGCGCTGTTGAAAACACAAATGAAAACACAAATCCCTTGTGTAATTGCCACTTGAAGGAGGACAGTCACTGTAAAGACAACATGATAATGTACACTTACAGTGAGTGTACATTATCATGTTGTCTTTAGAGTGACTATCCTCATTTGTTGAAGAAGAAAAGGATTAATGTGGCTGAATAGCAATACATTCAAGTGGCAATCACACAAGGGACAGTCACTGTGAGATGTCCTCATTTGTGACTGTCCTTACAGTGAGTGTACATTATCATGTTGTCTTTAGAGTGACTGTCCTCATTTGTTGAAGAAGAAAAGCATTAATGTGGTTCAATAGTAATACATTCAAGTGGCAATTACACAAGGGACAATCGATCACTGTGAGATGTCCTCATGTGTGACTATCCTTGTCACAAATGAGGACATCTCACAATGACTGTCCCTTCTGTAATTGCCACTTGAATGAGGACAGTCACTATAAAGACAACATGATAATGTACACATACAATGAGTGTACATTATCATGTTGTCTTTACAGTGGCTGCCCTCATGTTGTATATTCTTCTTTGTAGATGCTACTATGTGCTAGGGAACTTCTTAGAACTGTTGGTATATTCTTACAACTTGTTACACCTGGGATATTCTTCTCTGTAGATGCTATTGTGTGCCGTGGTCCAAACAGGCCCATAAATGTGGTTGAATAGCAATACATTCAAGTGGCAATTACACAAGGGACAGTGACTGTGAGATGTCCTCATGTGTGACTGTCCTTGTCACAAATGAGGACATCTCACAGTGACTGTCCCTTGTGTAATTGCCACTGGAAGGAAAAAAGAATTAATGTGGTTCAATAGAAATGTATTCAAGCGGCAATTACACAAGGGATAATCACTCTGAGATTTCCTCATTTGTGACTATCCTTACAGTGAGTGTACATTATCATGTTGTCTTTACAGTGACTGTCCTCATTTGTTGAAGGAAAAAAGCATTAATGTGGTTCAATAGTGATGCAGAGTAGTCAGGGCTTTTAGAATATACAAATATACATCCTTAACTCTCATTCCACCAAGGAAGAAGGAATTCCAATGGTTGAAACGTGAGTTAAGGTCTTTACATCAGTCAAACCCTGAAAATGAGGGTTTGTAAACAATGCACAGAAAATTTGAAATAACTTAGATATAAAAAAAAGAGAATCAATCAAACCAACTTCCAAAGCATCAGATGTCACTATTACAACTTCCAGGCAAATTTTATCATCCAACCACCATCCGTACAGCCGTACAGAGTTCATTTTTCACCAGAAATGCACTAAAACAAGGTTATTTTTATTTTTTATGAAAGCAAAATGATTACAATACTGGTTCTCTGTCTGTCTTCGACCATTTGAAGCCTAAAATAGGCTCTCCAAACGTTGGTTCAACCATCTAGGTGGTTAGAATAGTTTATCCAACAAATGTCAACTTTGCTAAGCAACTTTTAAAGTTGCATTACAACTTTGCAAACAACTTTGCCGAGAAGGTTAAAAATGTGTTGTGAAACTTTAGGAACCTTATTAAAGTTATTTTGGACCTTCAAACTTCTTAACAACATCTAAAAGACACCTAATAAACACTTACTATGCTCATTTCATCCAAGGACTCAAAAGATGCCCAAGGTTTATAAGTCACCAAGGGGTCTTGTGTCCAACAAGTGGATGTTTATAAGGAGATAAAATCAATCCTTAATATTTACAAACCAAGAAAACATCTAAAACTCCTATTCTAATTTATTGTCATTCAAAAAGACTCTGATTTGTCATTCAAAAAGACTCTGATTTGTCAATCAAAAGGACCTTTCACCAGTCAATCCTTCAAAGCTCCAAGGTGAAAATCTTATGTTCCAATTGATAGGATTTGACTCCTTGGCTTCATGGCAACTTCCTTCAATCATGGTGTCTTTGGCTTGCATTAGGGATGCCCCTGCATCAAATAGCAATGCATTCAAGTGGCAATTACACAAGGGACAGTACATGCCCATTAAAGTTGGTGTTTTGTTATCCAGCATGACAATGGAGACAACATACTCTGTGTCAATTTTACTGATCAAATTTCCCCCTGCCAGGCAAAGCAACAATCTGGGTATGATAAGGTGAAATTTTGTAGTCCTTTTGGGTATGATAACAGTTCCAGTTTCCAATAAGATGGTTCATTTTTATAATCTAGCTTCAATTTCTCTTGTGAAAATCTTTTTTTCATTTTATGGGTGGTAAAATATAATTATTATGCTAGAGGTGTGTACTTATGGATGATAATGAAACAAAATGATAAGATTTAAGACTTGTTTTTTTTTTAAATAGCAATTTAAGTTTCCTTCTATTATAAATTACTGTTTTTCTATTTTTTAATGTATCTTTCCAGATCTTTTATATCAATTTTATTTATGAAATATAAATATATTAATAATGTTTTAGTGTTTTTAGGATTAGTTTATATCAATTCTATGTATCATCATTCGTCATTCAATTGTCAGTATTATTAATTTAGACTGTGCAATTGTAGAACTACTCGAATATGGGTTGGATGGATACTCAAGCAGGGGAACCCTCCTCAAATATCTCAAGCAGTGAACTTGGAAAAATGTGTCCTGAAGGAACCCTTTCCATCAGAGAGATAAAAGTACAAACAAGTAAAAGAAGCAGGCTCTGCAAATATGTTTTTGAGAAGAAAAATGATAGATTATTCGAGTATGGTTCATGAGGTATATCTAAAAAGACATTTTTTTTCTTATTATAATAAAAGAGGAAGTTGTGAATGTCAAAGTTGAGTGAAACAAAAATTATTTTCATCAAATTTTGTTAGGCTTGCTTTTGGGAATAGTTTCTTACAATATTGCTATTAAGATTTTTATTGTGTAGTTTTTAGATTAGGTTTATAAAATTATATTTCATGAGTAGTGATTCATATTAATCAATTAACGATACTTTTGGAAGGTATTTTCAATGTGTCAAATTTTGATATTTTTACAAGAATTAGATTGTGTAATTTTTTTAATTAAAGTCATTGACTCATATTTCATAAATAATAGTTCTCATGAATCCATCTCTTATAAGATTGAATAGTCTATTTAGGAAGTATTTCTGATAGTATGTCAAATTATGATATTACTATTACCATTAGATTGCATGGCTTTGAAGTCAACCTCGTTGACCCATATTCTTCTCTGGAGATGCTACTATGTGCTAGGGAACTTCTTAGAACTGTTGGTATATTCTTACAACTTGTTACACCTGGGATATTATACTCTGTAGATGCTACTATGTGCCGCGGTCCAAACGGGCCCATAAATGTGGTTGAATAGCAATACATTCAAGTGGCAATTACACAAGGGACAGTCACTGTGAGATGTCCTCATGTGTGACTGTCCTTGTCACAAATGAGGACATCTCACAGTGACTGTCCCTTGTGTAATTTCCACTTGAATGAGGACAGTCACTGTAAAGACAACATGATAATGTACACATACAATGAGTGTACATTATCATGTTGTCTTTACAGTGGCTGCCCTCATGTTGTATATTCTTCTCTGTAGATGCTACTATGTGCTAGGGAACTTCTTAGAACTGTTGGTATATTCTTACAACTTGTTACACCTGGGATATTCTTCTCTGTAGATGCTACTATGTGCTATGGTCCAAACGGGCCCATAAATGTGGTTGAATAGCAATACATTCAAGTGGCAATTACACAAGGGACAGTCACTGTGAGATGTCCTCATGTGTGACTGTCCTTGTCACAAATGAGGACATCTCACAGTGACTGTCCCTTGTGTAATTGCCACTTGAATGAGGACAGTCACTGTAAAGACAACATGATAATGTACACAAGTACCATGAAGGTAGTTGCAAGTTACGGCTATTTCATTGCATACCCGAAACAATGAAGATGTTACGGTCCACAAAATGTTTGTGCTTGAAAGATGAACAAATAAAATTAAACTTCTAAAAACCAAAGCCGCTAACAATAAATTCAACACAGATATGTCCTCATTTCTGGGTATTTTAGCTCTGTAACAGCTAAATACCAGATTACATAATAATGACAAAAGAAAAATAAACCCAACGTACTCAGAAATTGTAGCTGTGATTTCGCGGAGGGAATCTCTCTCGGCACTGTTGAAAATACAAATGACAACGTTTCTCTACATTATCATGTTGCCTTTACAGTGACTGTCCCTTGTGTAATTGCCACTTGAAGGAGGACAGTCACTGTAAAGACAACATGATAATGTACACTTACAGCCCGTGTACATTATCATGTTGTCTTTAGAGTGACTATCCTCATTTGTTGAAGAAGAAAAGCATTAATGTGGCTGAATAGCAATACATTCAAGTGGCAATTACACAAGGGACAGTCACTGTGAGATGTCCTCATTTGTGACTATCCTTACAGTGAGTGTACATTATCATGTTGTCTTTATAGTGACTATCCTCATTTGTTGAAGGAAAAAAGCATTAATGTGGTTCATTAGCAATGTATTCCCAGCATCTGTACCTACATCTCTCTTATATACTACAAGTTGCTTGCCATCAGAAATTGCAGTTCCCTCACGTGACATTGATGGTGAAGTGTTCTTTTCAAAACCATCATCTGTGGTTACCAATGCTCCTGTTTTAGGCAATAAGTTTGTTGCATTCCATGAGCCATTGGTCAAGTTTCTTCTACGAGCTTCTGATGCCTCAAATTCTAAGCAGCACCTACGCATGCCTCGTTGTGGTTGATTATCATTCTGCACATGAATTATAATGAGTAATCAGTTTTGGGCCTTGGAATCTTGTATGTAACATGCACAGGCATTTCATGGCTAAATGAATCTATTTTAAAAGCATCAACTTTTCTTACATGATGCTGGATACATAAGTAGAACAAGCGTATATCAAATTGGAAGCAATCAGAACTCCACAATGACATATTATTTAGAGTACTCTTCAGTTTAAGTAATAATGCATATATTGACACTGTAAAGACAACATGATAATGTACACTCACTGTAAGGACAGTCACAAATGAGGACATCTCACAGTGACTGTCCCTAGTGTAATTGCCACTTGAATGTATTGCTATTCAGCCACATTAATGCTTTTCTTCTTCAACAAATGAGGATAGTCACTGTAAAGACAACATGATAATGTACACTCACAGTGAGTGTACATTATCATGTTGTCTTTAGAGTGACTATCCTCATTTGTTGAAGAATAAAAGCATTAATGTGGCTGAATAGCAATACATTCAAGTGGCAATTACACAAGGGACAGTCACTGTGAGATGTCCTCATTTGTGACTATCCTTACAGTGAGTGTACATTATCATGTTGTCTTTATAGTGGCTGTCCTCATTTGTTGAAAGAAAAAAGCATTAATGTGGTTCATTAGCAATGTATTAAATAAATTTATTTTTTTAATCCCACCCACGGGCGTCGCAATTGCGACGGCAACCCATTGTAATGCGATGCAGGTGCCTGTCGTAATTGCTTGGGAGGCCCGTCACGATTGCGACGGCCCTCCAAAGCCATGCGACGGCGGGGCGACGCCCATGCCGCTAACAAATCTTAGTCACATTGCGACGAGATATGTGTCGCAATTGCGACGGCTACCCATAGACGTCGCAATTTGCGACTAAAAAATAGCGACGTCTATGGGTGTTGCTATTGCGACACATAGCTGTCACAATTGCGACACATAGCCGTCGCAAAATGCCCCCAAATGTATTAATGGGCCAAGCATTCAGGAGGAGCTGAATCTGGTTCGAATGAACAGTATTGAAGAGGCATACCAGTTTCCCCTAAAAGTAGAGGAAAAGCTGAACAAGAAGTTTGAGAGCAGACAAAACGGAAGAGGTCGCGGTGGATGATCCGGTGGATGGTCATCTAGTGGCCGAAATGAAGATTTGAAAAAGAAGGATGAGGCCAGTAGCAGTCAGAATCAGCGTGAAAATAATTCTAATCGCTTCCAGGATCAAAATAATAGAGATCAGAGAGGAAGAGGAAGAGGACAAGGATTTGGAAGAGGAGGCTTCCGTGGAACATGTTTTCACTGTGGAGAAGAAGGTCATAGGGCATTTGAATGTCCTCAGCGCCAAGGCAGAACAGATAGAAGAAATGAAGGCCAGGCCAGAGTTGCACATGTAGATGAAGATGTCAGATCATCAAATTCTGAAGATGCTGAAAGAGGAGAAACGTTGATTGACAGAATATTCCTGTTGAGTGGTGAGAATGAACCTGAGCAAAGGAGGAGCCTATTTCACACCAGGTGCAAGTGTGAAGGTAAATGTTGTGATGTGATCATTGATAGTGGAAGCACTGACAATTTGGTGTCAGAAGAGATGGTGACAAAGTTGAAGCTCAAGAGACAGAAACACCCACATCCATATCGGATTGCCTGGGTACAGGATGACCACAAGGTCATGGTCAATGAACAAAGCCTGGTGAAGTTCAAGATTGGTGGATACCAAGATGAGGTATTGTGTGATATCATATCTATGGATGCATGTCATATGTTGTTGGGTAGACCATGACAGTTTGACAGATGTGCTGTACATGATGGTCGTGCGAATACCTATTCCCTGACAAAGGATGGAGTGCGGCATAAGCTAAAACCATTGAAGGAGACTGAAGAAAAAGTATGTGGTAATGCAAGGATAACTTTTGTTGATGGAAGAAATTTCCTAGATGGTATGAGGCATGAGCATGTATGTTTTGCTTTAATTCCAAAAGTTGGTAAAGAGAAAGTAGAAGATGTTCCTGTAGAAGTTGCAAATTTGTTGAATGAGTTTTAGGATATTGTATCTGATAACGTGCCTGATGGATTACCACCGGTCAGGAAGATCAGTCATCAGATGGACTTGATCCCAGGAGCGAGTTTGACGAATAAGGCAGCACACAGAATGACACCTGCAGAAAGTGAGGAGTTGCACAGACAAGTACATGAACTGTTACAGAAAAGATTGATCCGTGAGAGTCCGAGTCCCTGTGCTGTACCAGCGGTATTAGCACCAAAGAAGAATGGAGAATGGAGGATGTGTACAGATTCCAGAGCAATAAACAAGATCACAATCAAGTACAGGTTTCCATTACCACGAATGGATGATATTATGGACTGTTTGAGTGGAGCTGTGTATTTCTCAAAAATAGATCTGAAGAGTGGATATCACCAAATTCGGATCAGAGAAGGAGATGAATGGAAAACTGCCTTCAAAACAAAGGAAGGACTGTATGAGTGGTTAGTCATGCCTTTTGGGCTAACCAATGCACCGAGCACTTTCATGCGGCTCATGAAGGAGGTTCTGAAAGAATTTTTGGGTAAGTTTGTCATTGTTTACCTAGATGATATTTTGATCTTTAGTAAGATATTGGATGAGCATATGATGCATATTCGTATGGTATTTGAAAAGTTGAGAGAAGAGAAATTGTTGATTAATTTGAAGAAGTGCAGTTTTGTGAAGAAAGAGTTAGTGTATTTGAGATTTGTAGTTTCAACAGAAGGTCTAAAAATGGACCCAGAGAAAGTACAGGCTATTCTTGAATGGCCTACTCCAAGGAGTGCCACTGAGGTAAGATCTTTTCATGGTCTAGCTAGCTTTTACAGAAAGTTTATCAGAAATTTTAGCAGTATTTGTGGACCCTTGACTGAAACAATGAGAGGGGATAGAAAAGAGTTTAAGTGGACTAAAGGAGCAGAAAAGAGTTTTCAATTATTGAAACAAAAAGTTATAGAACAACCTGTTTTAGCACTTCTAGATTTCAATAAGGTGTTTCAAGTAGATTGTGATGCTAGTGGTACTGCAATAGGAGCTGTTATGAGCCAAGAAGGTAAACCTGTTGCTTATTTCAGTGAGAAGTTAAATGATGCCAAGAGGAAATATTCTATTTATGATCAAGAATTTTATGCTATAGTTCAAACATAAAAGAAGTGGAGACATTATCTACTTTCTAAGGAGTTTATTTTGTATCCTGATCATCAAGCTTTGCAATATTTGAATAGTCAAGGAAAATTGAATCAAAGGTATTTGATATGGGTTGAGTTTTTGCAGAGTTATACATTTGTTTTGAAACACAGGAGTGGAAAGTCTAATAGGGTTGTAGATGCTCTTAGCAGAAGACAACTATTGTTGACAGAAATGCAGATTGAAGTGGTTGGGTTTAAGGAACTCAAGAATTTGTATCCAGAGGATCTTGATTTTGGTGAAGCTTGGAAAGCTTGTACAGAACCTGTTACTCTAGACAGGATGAAATAGTTGGATTTCATCATCCAGGATGATATGCTATTCAGAGGGAGTCAGTTGTGCTTTCCACGAAGTTCTATGAGGGAAAATCTCATCAAGGAGAAGCATAGCGGAGGATTGGCTGGACGTTTTGGTCGTGACAAAACCCTTGGTTTGGTTAATGAGAATTATTATTGGCCACAGTTGCAGCAAGATGTGAAGAAGTTCGTACAGAGTTGCAGAGTATGCCAGATGGCAAAAGGAATGAAGCAGAATACAGGGTTGTATCAGCCATTATCTGTACCAGAGAAGCCTTGGGAGGATATCAGCATAGACTTTGTTCTTGGTTTACCAAGGACACAGGGGGGACACGATTTAATTTTTGTGGTAGTTGACAGATTTTCAAAGATGGCACATTTTATTCCCTGCAAGAAGACTAATGATGCTGTTCATGTAGCAGAATTGTTTTTCAGAGAAGTAGTGAGACTTCATGGTTTGCCAAAGACCATAGTTTCAGATCGGGACACTAAGTTTGTTGGATATTTCTGGCGTACATTGTGGAAGAAGTTGAAGACAGATTTGAAGTTTAGTTCATCACATCATCCACAGACTGATGGATAGACAGAGGTGGTGAATAGGAGCTTGGAAAATTTGCTGAGATGTTTGGTGGGAGATAAGCTAACAGAATGGGATTTGATTTTATCATAGGCAGAATTTGCATACAATAATTCTGTCAATAGAAGCACTGGAAAATGACCATTCCAGATTGTATATGGAAGTAGTCCAAGAAATGCATCTGAATTGAGGAAGATAGATAAAGGAGAAATAAGTAGTGCTGAAGTTGAAGATTTTGCAGAACACTTGAAGAACATCCATGAGGAGGTGAAGAAGCATATTACCAAGATGAATGCACAGTATAAGGCTAAGGCAGATGAGAAAAGGAGGTATAAAGAATTTCAGGTTGGTGATGAAGTCATGGTTCATTTGCAGAAGGAGCGGTTTCCAGGTGATACATATAACAAGCTGAAAATAAAGAAGTTTGGATCATGTAAGATACTAAAGAAACATGATTCAGGAAACGCATATGAGGTAGAATTACCTACCGAGCTAAATATTTCACTAGTGTTTAACATTTCAAATCTGACAGAGTATCATGAAGGAGGTGTTGAAGATGAGATCACAGCAGCACAGTGGGGTATTCCAGCAACTAGTTTAGACACTAAGGAGATCGAAGATATACTAGACAGTCATGTTGGGAGAAGCACAAGGAACATGACATATGAAGAATATCTGGTCAAATGGAAAGGACGACCTATTGAAGATTCATCATGGCTGACAAAGGAGGATGTCAACCGTCTTGGTTTTCCTCTGCACACCTGAGTCGTGACAGGGTCACTTCTCAAATTACTCCGGGTGTCTGATGCAGGAGCATCCTGTGTGTAAGAGCAATCTTGCATCACCCAAAAATATTTCTATTTTTGTATTCAATAAGGGCTATTTTGTGCAGCGCTGCTATTTATGAAAAGTTATTATTTTTGGTAATTTTTACATGTGTTCAGAATGATCTTATTTCTTTCTTGGAGGTTCATTTTGGTCATATAAGTCTGCCAGTAAAGTTTCATTGCCAGATCAAGTGTATATTGGAAGATATTGAAAATTTTCGGTATTGGCAACAGGGTACAGAAACTTTGAACTCAGTTTTGAAGGCTTTAGAGGCCCCGGATGAGGTCAAAAATTTGGGTGAAGGGCGCTTGCGCGGGTCAAGCCTGTAGAGCACTTCGTGACATTTTTGAAATGGGGTTATAATAGCCGAGCGGCTCAACTGGAGATGACTTATGGTCTTCGGAAGTTGGGCCACCTGAAATAGCGGAAAATAATTTTTTTCAAAATTTCTGTTCGGGTTTCAAAGGTTATCTTGAGCCGACTATGATGTAATAAAATGTAAAATAAAATAATTCTAAGTTGGTCGGCCTTATTGGCTAAATTTCTGGAACCTTCCCAGGCGGTGGAAAATTGTCTATATAACGAAGGCTGTATTATTGTCTTAGGCAGTTCAGAATAGTTCTGGGTAGTAGATCTGGGTATTGATTCGAGGCTTTGTCCTACAGAATATTGTAAGGGAATGCCCATGTGGCTTTGCATATTGTAATTCTGAAAGTTTGTAATTCCACATTTGTGGAGATAATAAGAAGTCAATTTTCTGTTCTTGCATATTGTTGTTGTTTCTCTATTTATGTTATGTGTTTGTGGTATTAAGGGGAGCACCCTTCATCAGGTGGTATCAGAGCAGGAGTTCTTGAGTGTGTAAACAGATTGATGACTGTGAGGCAGTTTGCACCAGGACCGTGGCTAGGGTTTCAGCGCGCATCGCAAAAATACCTTCACGAAAGGAACGTGGCGGAAGAGCTGGTGTTGTAACACCTGAGGTTAGAGAGCTGCAGAGACAAGTGCGAGCATTGCAAGAAGAGATTCGCAGAGGAATGAATCTTAATGTCAGAGATAAAAGTGAGGATGAAGCTGAAGAAGAATATCAAGAAGGAGAAGTTGAAATTGTGAACCAGGAGGAAGAAAGACTTTTTCGGTCGATTTTCAAGATTGGGAAAAGACCTAAGATTGAGGTTCCTACATTTTCTGGAAATCTTAACCCAGAAGAATTGATCGAGTGGATCAATGAATGTGAAGAATATTTTGAGTATGAAGATGTTGAGGATCCTGATAGGGTCAAATTTGCGAAGGCCAGACTGAAAGGTCATGCGAAGATATGGTGGCAAGAGATTCAGTTGGAGCGAAATAGAAGGCGAAAAGAGAAAATCACGAGATGGGATCGGATGGTGGATAAATTGAAGCGACAGTTCATTCCTGTTGATTATGAGCTTGACCTACTGAAGAAAATACAGAGTTTGAAGCAAGCAGGAAGATCTGTTCAGGAGTATACAGAAGAGTTCTATCGAATTCTCATCAGAACAGGCCATGCAGAAGCTGATAAAGAGAAAGTTGCCCGATACCTTAATGGGTTAAGGCCAAGCATTCAGGAGGAGCTGAATCTGGTTCGAATGAACAGTATTGAAGAGGCATACCAGTTTTCCCTAAAAGTAGAGGAAAAGCTGAACAAGAAGTTTGAGAGCAGACAAAACGGAAGAGGTCGCGGTGGACGATCTGGTGGACGGTCATATGGTGGCCGAAATGAAGATCTGAAAAAGAAAGATGAGGCCAGTAGCAGTCAGAATCAGCGTGGAAATAATTCCAATCGCTTCCAGGATCAGAATAATAGAGATCAGAGAGGAAGAGGAAGAGGACAAGGATCTGGAAGAGGAGGCTTCCGTGGAACATGTTTTCACTATGGAGAAGAAGGTCATAGGGCATTTGAATGTCCTCAGTGCCAAGGTAGAATAGATAGAAGAAATGAAAGCCAGGCCAGAGTTGCACATGTAGATGAAGATGTCAGATCATCAAATTTTGAGAATGCTGAAAGAAGAGAAACGTTGATTAACAGAAGAGTCCTGTTGAGTGGTGAGAATGAACCTGAGCAAAGGAGGAGCCTGTTTCGCACCAGGTGCAAGTGTGAAGGTAAATGTTGTGATGTGATCATTGATAGTGGAAGCACTGACAATTTGGTGTCAGAAGAGATGGTGACAAAGTTGAAGCTCAAGAGACAGAAACACCCACATCCATATCGGATTGCTTGGGTACAGGATGACCACAAGGTCATGGTCAATGAACAAAGCCTGGTGAAGTTCAAGATTGGTGGATACTAGGATGAGGTATTGTGTGATATCATATCTATGGATGTATGTCATATGTTGTTGGGTAGACCATGGCAGTTTGACAAATGTGTTATACATGATGGTCGTGCGAATACCTATTCCCTGACAAAGGATGGAGTGCGACATAAGCTAAAATCATTGAAGGAGACTGAAGAAAAGGTATGTGGTAATGCAAGGATAACTTTTGTTGATGGAAGAAATTTCCTAGATGGTATGAGGCATGAGCATGTATGTTTTGCTTTAATTCCAAAAGCTGGTAAAGAGAAAGTAGAAGATGTTCTTGTAGAAGTTGCAGATTTGTTGAATGAGTTTCAGGATATTGTATCCGATAACGTGCCTGATGGATTACCACCGGTCAGGAAGATCAGTCATCAGATGGACTTGATCCCAGAAGCGAGTTTGCCGAATAAGGCAGCACACAGAATGACACCTGCAGAAAGTGAGGAGTTGAACAGACAAGTACATGAACTGTTACAGAAAATACTGATCCGTGAGAGTCTGAGACCCTATGCTGTACCAGCGGTATTAGCACCAAAGAAGAATGGAGAATGGAGGATGTGTACAGATTCCAGAGCAATAAAAAGGATCACAATCAAGTACAAGTTTCCATTACCACGAATGGATGATATTATGGACTGTTTGAGTGGAGCTGTGTATTTCTCAAAGATAGATCTGAAAAGTGGATATCACCAGATTCGGATCAGAGAAGGAGATGAATGGAAGACTGCCTTCAAGACAAAGGAAGGACTGTATGAGTGGTTAGTCATGCCTTTTGGGCTAACCAATGCACCGAGCACTTTCATACGGCTCATGAATGAGGTTCTGAAAAAATTTTGGGTAAGTTTGTCATTGTTTACCTAGATGATATTTTGATCTTTAGTAAGACATTGGATAAGCATATGATGCATATTCGTATGGTATTTGAGAAGTTGAGAGAAGAGAAATTGTTGATTAATTTGAAAAAGTGCAATTTTGTGAAGAAAGAGTTAATGTATTTGGGATTTGTAGTTTCAGCAGAAAGTCTAAAAATGGACCCAGAGAAGGTACAGGCTATCTTTGAATGGCCTACTCCAAAGAGTGCTACTGAGGTAAGATCTTTTCATGGTCTAGCTAGCTTTTACAGAAAGTTTATCAGAAATTTTAGCAGTATTTGTGGACCCTTGACTGAAACAATGAGAGGGGATAGAAAAGAGTTTAAGTGGACTAAAGGAGCAGAAAAGAGTTTTCAATTATTGAAACAAAAAGTTACAGAACAACCTGTTTTAGCACTTCCAGATTTCAATAAGGTGTTTCAAGTAGATTGTGATGCTAGTGGTACTGCAATAAGAGCTGTTATGAGCCAAGAAGGTAAATCTGTTGCTTATTTCAGTGAGAAGTTAAATGATGCCAAGAGGAAATATTCTGTTTATGATCAAGAATTTTATGCTATAGTTCAGGCATTAAAGAAGTGGAGACATTATCTACTTCCTAAGGAGTTTGTTTTGTATACTGATCATCAAGCTTTGCAATATTTGAATAGTCAAGGAAAATTGAATCAAAGGCATTTGAAATGGGTTGAGTTTTTGCAGAGTTATACATTTGTTTTAAAACACAGGAGTGGAAAGTCTAATAGGGTTGCAGATGCTCTTAGCAGAAGGCAACTATAGCTGACAGAAATGCAGATTGAAGTGGTTGGGATCAAGGAACTCAAAAATTTGTATCCAGAGGATCCTGATTTTGGTGAAGCTTGGAAAGCTTGTACAGAACCTGTTACTCTAGACAGGACGAAATGGTTGGATTTCATCATCCAGGATGATATGCTATTCAGAGGGAGTCAGTTGTGCATTCCACGAAGTTCTATGAAGGAGAATCTCATCAAAGAGAAGCATAGCGGAGGATTGGCTAGACGTTTTGGTCGTGACAAAACCCTTGGTTTGGTTAATGAGAATTATTATTGGCCACAGTTGCAGCAAGATGTGAAGAAGTTGGTACAGAGTTGCAGAGTATGCCAGATGGCAAAAGGAGTGAAGCAGAATACAGGGTTGTATCAGCCATTATCTGTACCAAAGAAGCCTTGGGAGGATATCAGTATGGACTTTGTTCTTGGTTTACCGAGGATACAGCGGGGACACGATTCAATTTTTGTGGTAGTTGACAGATTTTCAAAGATGACACATTTTATTCCTTGCAAGAAGACTAATGATGCTGTTCATGTAGCAGAATTATTTTTCAGAGAAGTAGTGAGACTTCATGGTTTGTTAAAGACCATAGTTTCAGATCGGGACACTAAGTTTGTTGGATATTTCTGGCGTACATTGTGGAAGAAGTTGAAGACAGATTTGAAGTTTAGTTCATCACATCATCCACAGACTGATGGACAGACAGAGGTGGTGAATAGGAGATTGGGAAATTTGCTGAGATGTTTGGTGGGAGATAAGCCAACAGGATGGGATTTGATTTTATCACAGGCAGAATTTGCATACAATAATTCTGTCAATAGAAGCACTGGTAAATCACCATTCCAGATTGTATATGGAAGTAGTCCAAGAAATGCATCTGAATTGAGGAAGATAGATAAAGGAGAAATAAGTAGTGCTGAAGCTGAGGATTTTGCAGAACACTTGAAGAACATCCATGAGGAGGTGAGGAAGCATATTACCAAGATGAATGCACAGTATAAGGCTAAGGCAGATGAGAAAAGGAGGTATAAGAAATTTCAGGTTGGTGATGAAGTCATGGTTCATTTGCGGAAGGAGTGGTTTCTAGTTGGTACATATAACAAGCTGAAAATGAAGAAGTTTGGACCATGTAAGATACTAAAGAAATATGATTCAGGAAACGCATATGAGGTAGAATTACCTACCGAGCTAAATATTTCGTCAGTGTTTAACATTTCAGATCTAACACAGTATCATGAAAGAGGTTTTGAAGATGAGATCACAGCAGCACAGTGGGGTATTCCAGCAACTAGTTTAGACACTAAGGAGATCAAAGATATACTCGACAGTCGTGTTGGCAAAAGCACAAGGAACATGACATATGAAGAATATCTGGTCAAATGGAAAGGACGACCTATTGAAGATTCATCATGGCTGACAAAGGAGGAGGTTAGCCGTCTTGGTTTTCTTCTGCACACCTGAGTCGTGACAGGGTCACTTCTCAAATTACCCCGGGTGTCTGATGCAGGAGCATCTTGGGTGTAAGAGCAATCTTGCATCACCCAAAAATATTTCTATTTTTGTATTCAATAAGGGCTATTTTGTGCAGAGCTGCTATTTATGTAAAGTTACTATTTTTGGTAATTTTCGCATGTGATCAGAATGATCTTATTTCTTTCTTGGAGGTTCATTTTGGTCATATAAGTCTGCCAGTAAAGTTTCATTGCCAGATCAAGTGTATATTGGAAGATATTGAAGATTTTCGGTATTGGCAGCAGGGTACAAATACTTTGAACTCAGTTTTGAGGGCTTTAGAGGCTCCGGATGAGGTCAAAAATTTGGATGACGGGCGCTTGCGCAGGTCAAGCCTGTAGAGCACTTCGTGGCGTTTCTGAAATAGGGTTATAATAGCCGAGCGGGTCAACTGGTGATGACTTATGGTCTTCGAAAGTTGGGCCACCTAAAATGGCGGAAAATAATTTTCTTCAAAATTTCTGTTCGGATTTCAAAAGTTATCTTGAGCCGACTATGATGTAATAAAATGTAAAATAAAATAATTCTAAGTTGGTCGGCCTTATTGGCTAAAATTCTGGAACCTTCCCAGGCGATGGAAAATTGCCTATATAAGGAAGGCTGTATTATTGTCTTAGGCAGTTCAGAATAGTTCTAGGTAGTAGATCTGGGTATTGATTCGAGGCTTTGTCCTACAGAATATTGTAAGGGAATGCCCATGTGGCTTTGCATATTGTAATTCTAAAAGTTTGTAATTCCACATTTGTGGAGATAATAAGAAGTCAATTTTCTGTTCTTGCATATTGTTGTTGTTTCTCTATTTCTGTTATGTGTTTGTGGTATTAAGGGGAGCACCATTCATCAGGTGGTATCAGAGCAGGAGTTCTTGAGTGTGTAAACAGATCGCCGACTATGGGGCAGTTTGCACCAGGACCGTGGCTAGGGTTTCAGCGCGCATCGCGAAAATGCCTCCACGAAGGGAACGTGGCGGAAGAGCTGGTGTTGTAACACCTGAGGTTAGAGAGTTGCAGAAACAAGTGCGAGCATTGCAAGAAGAGATTCGCAGAGGAATGAATCTTAATGTCAGAGACGAAAGCGAGGATGAAGCTGAAGAAGAATATCAAGAAGGAGAAGTTGAAATTGTGAACCAGGAGGAAGAAAGACTTTTTCGGGCGATTTCCAAGATTGGGAAAAGACCTAAGATTGAGGTTCCTACATTTTCTGGAAATCTTAACCCAGAAGAATTGATCGACTGGATCAATGAATGTGAAGAATATTTTGAGTATGAAGATGTTGAGGATCCTGATAGGGTCAAATTTGCGAAGGCCGGACTGAAAGGTCATGCGAAGATATGGTGGCAAGAGATTCAGTTGGAGCGAAATAGAAGGGGAAAGGAGAAAATCACGAGATGGGATCGGATGGTGGATAAATTGAAGCGACAGTTCATTCCTGTTGATTATGAGCTTGACCTACTGAAGAAAATACAGAGTTTGAAGCAAGCAGGAAGATCTGTTCAGGAGTATACAGAAGAGTTCTATCGACTTCTCATCAGAACAGGCCATGCAGAAGCTGATAAAGAGAAAGTTGCCCGATACCTTAATGGGTTAAGGCCAAGCATTCAGGAGGAGTTGAATCTGGTTCGAATGAACAGTATTGAAGAGGCATACCAGTTTGCCCTAAAAGTAGAGGAAAAGCTGAACAAGAAGTTTGAGAGCAGACAAAACGGAAGAGGTCGCGGTGGACGATCTGGTGGACGGTCATATGGTGGCCGAAATGAAGATCTAAAAAAGAAGGATGAGGCCAGTAGCAGTCAGAATCAGTGTGGAAATAATTCCAATTGATTCCAGGATCAGAATAATAGAGATCAGAGAGGAAGAAGAAGAGGACAAGGATCTGGAAGAGGAGGCTTCTGTGGAACATGTTTTCACTGTGGAGAAGAAGGTCATAGGGCATTTGAATGTCCTCAGCGCCAAGGCAGAACAGATAGAAGAAATGAAGGCCAGGCCAGAGTTCCACATGTAGATGAAGATGCCAGATCATCAAATTCTGAAGATGCTGAAAGAGGAGAAACGTTGATTAACAGAAGAGTCCTGTTGAGTGGTGAGAATGAACCTGAGCAAAGGAGGAGCCTGTTTCGCACCAGGTGCAAGTGTGAAGGTAAATGTTGTGATGTGATCATTGATAGTGGAAGCACTGACAATTTGGTGTCAGAAAAGATGGTGACAAAGTTGAAGCTCAAGAGACAGAAACACCCACATCCATATCGGATTGCCTGGGTACAGGATGACCACAAGGTCATGGTCAATGAACAAAGCCTGGTGAAGTTCAAGATTGGTGGATACCAAGATGAGGTATTGTGTGATATCATATCTATGGATGCATGTCATATGTTGTTGGGTAGACCATGGCAGTTTGACAGATGTGCTATTCATGATGGTCGTGCGAATACGTATTCCCTGACAAAGGATGGAGTGCGGCATAAGCTAAAACCATTGAAGGCTACTGAAGAAAAGGTATGTGGTAATGCAAGGATAACTTTTGTTGATGGAAGAAATTTCCTAGATGGTATGAGGCATGAGCATGTATGTTTTGCTTTAATTCTAAAAGCTGGTAAAGAGAAAGTAGAAGATGTTCCTGTAGAAGTTGCAGATTTGCTGAATGAGTTTCAAGATATTGTATCCGATAACGTGCTTGATGGATTACCACCGGTCAGGAAGATCAGTCATCAAATGGACTTGATCCCAAGAGCGAGTTTGCCGAATAAGGCAGCACACAGAATGACACCTGCAGAAAGTGAGGAGTTGAACAGACAAGTACATGAACTGTTACAGAAAGGATTGATCCGTGAGAGTCTGAGTCCCTGTGCTGTACCAGCGGTATTAGCACCAAAGATGAATGGAAAATGGAGGATGTGTACAGATTCCAGAGCAATAAACAAGATCACAATCAAGTACAGGTTTCCATTACCATGAATGGATGATATTATGGACTGTTTAAGTGGAGCTGTGTATTTCTCAAAGATAGATCTGAAGAGTGGATATCACTAGATTCGGATCAGAGAAGGAGATGAATGGAAGACTGCCTTCAAGACAAAGGAAGGACTGTATGAGTGGTTAGTCATACCTTTTGGGCTAACCAATGCACCGAGCACTTTCATGCGGCTCATGAAGGAGGTTCTGAAAGAATTTTTGGGTAAGTTTGTCATTGTTTACCTAGATGATATTTTGATCTTTAGTAAGACATTGGATAAGCATATGATGCATATTCGTATGGTATTTGAGAAGTTGAGAGAAGAGAAATTGTTGATTAATTTGAAGAAGTGCAGTTTTGTGAAGAAAGAGTTAGTGTATTTGAGATTTGTAGTTTCAGCAGAAGGTCTAAAAATGGACCCAGAGAAGGTACAGGCTATCTTTGAATGGCCTACTCCAAGGAGTGCTACTGAGGTAAGATCTTTTCATGGTCTAGCTAGCTTTTACAGAAAGTTTATCAGAAATTTTAGCAGTATTTGTGGACCCTTGACTGAAACAATGAGAGGGGATAGAAAAGAGTTTAAGTGGACTAAAGGAGCAGAAAAGAGTTTTCAATTATTGAAACAAAAAGTTACAGAACAACCTGTTTTAGCACTTTCAGATTTCAATAAGGTGTTTCAAGTAGATTGTGATGCTAGTGGTACTGCAATAGGAGCTGTTATGAGCCAAGAAGGTAAACCTGTTGCTTATTTCAGTGAGAAGTTAAATGATGCCAAGAGGAAATATTCTGTTTATGATCAAGAATTTTATGCTATATTTCAGGCATTAAAGAAGTGGAGACATTATCTACTTCTTAAGGAGTTTGTTTTGTATACTGATCATCAAGCTTTGCAATATTTGAATAGTCAAGGAAAATTGAATCAAAGACATTTGAAATGGGTTGAGTTTTTGCAGAGTTATACATTTGTTTTGAAACACAGGAGTGGAAAGTCTAATAGGGTTGCAGATGCTCTTAGCAGAAGGCAACTATTGTTGACAGAAATGCAGATTGAAGTGGTTGGGTTCAAAGAACTCAAGAATTTGTATCTAGAGGATCCTGATTTTGGTGAAGCTTGGAAAGCTTGTACATAACCTGTTACTCTAGACAGGACGAAATGGTTGGATTTCATCATCCAGGATGATATGCTATTCAGAGGGAGTCAGTTGTGCATTCCACGAAGTTCTATGAGGGAGAATCTCATCAAGGAGAAGCATAGCGGAGGATTGGCTGGACGTTTTGGTCGTGACAAAACCCTTGGTTTGGTTAATGAGAATTATTATTGGCCACAGTTGCAGCAAGATGTGAAGAAGTTGGTACAGAGTTGCAGAGTATGCCAGATGGCAAAAGGAGTGAAGCAGAATACAGGGTTGTATCAGCCATTATCTGTACCAGAGAAGCCTTGGGAGGATATCAGCATAGACTTTGTTCTTGGTTTACCGAGGACACAGCGGGGACACGATTCAATTTTTGTGATAGTTGACAAATTTTCAAAGATGGCACATTTTATTCCCTGCAAGAAGACTAATGATGCTGTTCATGTAGCAGAATTATTTTTCAGAGAAGTAGTGAGACTTCATGATTTGCCAAAGACCATAGTTTCAGATCGGGACACTAAGTTTGTTGGATATTTCTGGCGTACATTGTGGAAGAAGTTGAAGACAGATTTGAAGTTTAGTTCATCACATCATCCACAGACTGATGGACAGACAGAGGTGGTGAATAGGAGCTTGAAAAATTTGCTGAGATGTTTGGTGGGAGATAAGCCAACAAGATGGGATTTGATTTTATCACAGGCAGAATTTGCATACAATAATTCTGTCAATAGAAGCACTGGTAAATCACCATTCCAGATTGTATATGGAAGTAGTCCAAGAAATGCATCTGAATTGAGGAAGATAGATAAAGGAGAAATAAGTAGTGCTGAAGCTGAGGATTTTGCAGAACACTTGAAGAACATCCATGAGGAGGTGAGGAAGCATATTACTAAGATGAATGCACAGTATAAGGCTAAGGTAGATGAGAAAAGGAGGTATAAGGAATTTCAGGTTGGTGATGAAGTCATGGTTCATTTGCGGAAGGAGCGGTTTCCATTTGGTACATATAATAAGCTGAAAATGAAGAAGTTTGGACCATGTAAGATACTAAAGAAACATGATTCAGGAAACGCATATGAGGTAGAATTACCTACCGAGCTAAATATTTCGTCAGTGTTTAACATTTCAGATTTGACAGAGTATCATGAAGGAGGTGTTGAAGATGAGATCACAACAGCACAGTGGGGTATTCCAGCAACTAGTTTAGACACTAAGGAGATCGAAGATATACTGGACAGTCGTGTTGGCAGAAGCACAAGGAACATGACATATGAAGAATATCTGGTCAAATGGAAAGGACGACCTATTGAAGATTCATCATGGCTGACAAAGGAGGAGGTTAGCCGTCTTGGTTTTCCTCTGCACACCTGAGTCGTGACAGGGTCACTTCTCAAATTACCCTGGGTGTCTGATGCAGGAGCATCCTGGGTGTAAGAGCAATCTTGCATCACCCAAAAATATTTCTGTTTTTGTATTCAATAAGGGCTATTTTGTGCAGAGCTGCTATTTATGGAAAGTTACTATTTTTGGTAATTTTCGCATGTGCTCAGAATGATCTTATTTCTTTCTTGGAGGTTCATTTTGGTCATATAAGTCTGCCAGTAAAGTTTCATTGCCAGATCAAGTGTATATTGGAAGATATTGAAGATTTTCGGTATTGGCAGCAGGGTACAGAAACTTTGAACTTAGTTTTGAAGGCTTTAGAGGCCCCGGATGAGGTCGAAAATTTGGGTGACGGACGCTTGCGCGGGTCAAGCCTGTAGAGGACTTCGTGGCGTTTTCGAAATGGGGTTATAATAGCCGAGCGGGTCAACTGGTGATGACTTATGGTCTTCGGAAGTTGGGCCACCTGAAATGGCGGAAAATAATTTTCTTCAAAATTTCTGTTCGGGTTTCAAAGGTTATCTTGAGCCGACTATGATGTAATAACATGTAAAATAAAATAATTCTAAGTTGGTCGGCCTTATTGGCTAAAATTCTGGAACCTTCCCAGGCGGTGAAAAATTGCCTATATAAGGAAGGCTGTATCATTGTCTTAGGCAGTTCAGAATAGTTCTGGGTAGTAGATCTGGGTATTGATTCGAGGCTTTGTCCTACAGAATATTGTAAGGGAATACCCATGTGGGTTTGCATATTGTAATTCTGAAAGTTTGTAATTTCACATTTGTGGAGATAATAAGAAGTCAATTTTCTGTTCTTGCATATTGTTGTTGTTTCTCTATTTCTGTTATGTGTTTGTGGTATTAAAGGGAGCACCCTTCATCATAATGTCATAAAATAATGTGTTACGATTGTTTTACTCTACTATGTGAGTGTTCTTAGTTTCTAGGTGGTTATTGTTTACAACCACAAGGTGTTTTTACTTTGATAATAGCCACACAGTGACAAAACAGCCTCATAGCAACCTCATGGAAAGTTGGGCAGCCGAAATCAATATGTCCTCCAAAACTCTTATCTGATAAATAATAAATCTTCATTGATAAGATTTAGTTACCAATATCTGATTAAAAAATAATTACCATTCCAATAAACCTTAATTGCCTTAATAATTAAACTCTGATGATAATAAATAACTATTGTTGATAGTAAATCCCTCATCCTTATAAATGATTTATAAACCATATAAAGAATAATTATATTACATAAGATTTACAAGACTGATGGCACCTTAATCCTAATAGGAACCATAGCTTAAGATATCTTAATGCAAAAGCACCATAGCATAGATTGAAATGTTTCATAATAAAGGAAATATCTCGTGTCTTTTATGTGGAATGTGTTACTGTTAACAGATAAGTTTCAACATATTGAAAATCCATCAGTTTTTCTAATTATTAGAGAAATATATTATATTGATGGAGAAATAAAAGTCTGTCATTGAATAATACAATTTGAAGACGGTGACTAGTTAACAGAGATTAATGGTACAATATAACTTGACAGTTTCTAGACCCTGGTTTTATGCAGATTTGTCATATGTCCCTGACTTAACATATTGCAGCCTGCCATCTGCAAAGTACCTGGTAGAAAATACCCTCACCCTGTTTTCATTTACCACCCAGCTCACATAGTATGAATGAGCTTTGCCTATTGCAGGCTCTAAAGGAGCAAAAACAGTGAATCCATAAGGAAGGTGTACGAGAATATACTTGCAGTCCATGGCACTTTCATCTTCTTCACTCAGTCCACCCCTGAAGCCTTTCCAAACTGCCCTTCTACTTGACATTTCAAGATGTGTATTGATGGTCATTTCTGTCCCAACAAAGGTTCCCTCAGGCTCACTTCTGCTTTCTTCAAGAGGGGCTCTGTGATGCTTCCAAATAGTTCCCTGCCATGAAGGCTCTGGTCTCTTATCATTTTCCCTTGTCTCCTCAAGCATTAAAGCTACCCCCATCTTGCCTTCAAAGTCATACCCAAGAATAACAGGGGCCCTGGCATCAGGAGCTGCAAGCAAAAACAACCAAATGATTGAGTTTTGAAAGGTGTTTCTTAAAATCAACATGGCAAGCAGGTCAAAATTGAAAACTAGTTTCACAGAATCAGATTTCTTGCAGCTCACACGCCTAGTTTGATCCTTTCCAATTTACAACTAGCATGAGTCAAGTTTAAAAGTTACATTTTCCTTTTCATTTGAGAAAGAGGTTCAAGCATAGAGTTAGAAAAAGTAGACTATAATTTAGGTGCTCTATATTATGAAGAGGAAGAAGAAAAGATTAACATTAAAGGATATCTACATATTTTCAGGCCTATCCCAAAGGAATGGTGCAGGAGCCGTAGAAATTCACATGATAGCATTCCACTTACAAAGCACTGATATGTCAAACTAAAAATGTAAATGACATTCAATTACTCATTTTTAAAACCGGAAAACTCAAACTTAGAAAAAGACAGCAAGATATTTGTAAACTCTGAAGGGGGAAAAAATATTCAAACATCATGCCCAATAAATTGAGCATATATGAAATTTGTTCAGTGTTGCCACTTACAAATTGTAAACTGGAAGCTTTACAAGCAAGGTTGTCAGTTGCCATAAAATGATTCAGCATGGAGACGAGAGCATGAAAAGTTAAGCATTTAAGACCCTATGGAGAGAGCTTATAAAAGCTATTTATCAGCAGGTGACAAAAATCAGAACAGAATTCTCAGGGTTTGAGGGCAATCCTCACACAGAGTTAATTTTCGAATTGATTCAAGAGCTGGAAAAGGATGGTATTGTGGGCAACGTCTATCCAGGATGGTGGATGCACATTTTACCAAATTAATTATTATTTAGACTTATCTTGTACTGTATTTAAAGACTTAATGTTTAATCTGGTGAAAAGTGCATCCAGGATGCCGGATGGACACAGGTGGTACTGTGGTGGGATAATTTCCAAAAGCGCTTGTGTAATATGTATTTCCTCCAATAGAATCTAAGTAGAGACCATTCTGGTTACGGTTTTTGATTATTCTTATTACCATTAGAAGGTTACCACGTGTTTCTGTTGGTGGAGGCTAGATAATATGTGAACGCCTGACAGCCAAAAATGTGAACAAGTGTGTCCAATTCATCTCGTGTCACAGATGTTGTAGTAGAGAATTTGTTCTTAAAACTTTTGCTGTCAATCAATTGGTTTATGGGATCATAGAAATACATTTTTCAGTATTTTGAAGCCTGAGCTATTCTAGTTCAATGTGTTGCAGCATGAGGGGCTTGTTGAAGAGTGTGCTGAAGATGAAGAGTGGCAAGTTGGGCTTGAAGAATAGCCAGGTTCATTAAACATCCCAATGAGTGAGGCCAGGATGATTTGATTCCTTAATGATAGTCTAGTTAGGAGAGACTTGCATCCGATTGGATTAAGACAGAATTAAAAGCAGCGGTGGATTTTAAAGCATTTGTTTGTGACTGCCCTAGCAAGGGTTTTGAGAGCACGTCTTGGTTCCTTTGTTTCAGTGGTATTATAATTGTTTCCAAGAGGAATAGGCTTGCTATAAAACTCGCATGATAGAAATGTCAAAAGGTGATGGGTGGAGATGTTTGTGGGAGTGCTATGAAAAATAAAGGGTGAAGGAGTTGTAACTGGAAGATGAGGGATGGTGGGAGAAAGAGAAAGGGATGATAGACAGGATGAAGAAACCCTTTTATCAGCAAGGGAGTATACTTTAGTTGCCTGATCTGGTGGGTGGGAAGGGACATTAGAGAAAGTTTGACTTTGAAATGTGTGCAGCTAAAAAATGTGCTTTGGAAAAGGAAGATGCCATCTTATGTAGTTGCTTATCCTCTTCATCATTCAATTTTATGAATTTCAGCTGTCAAATATTGAGTTTGGCTATCTTCTGAGCATTCCACTGAGAGTTGATGGCCATTGAGCTTCCTTTAACTAACCTTCGTTTGTAGACATGTTCAGGTTAATTTCAGACTCTGGTGATGTGAGCAATGGCTTGTATCAATTTTTTATAGAAATGATGGACTGAAGTCATGTAGTTCTTATATGCATTGCAAAAATATTTGTCATTAAATTTGGAATGTGTAGATGTGAAATGAGGTGTGGAAGAGGGGGAATGATGTTGGTGGATCTTGCATGAGGGATAAGGATTTGGTGGCTGTAAGAGGGGGTATTTCAGAAGTTTGAATACAAGTGGCTGAAGCAGATTAAGTGAAGAGCACAGGAACAAGAAGAGGTGCTGTGGAAGAGAAGAAGAAAGCCTTATTTGGGAAGCTGTTGGAGCAAAGCACCACCAATAATTCAACCAAGATCTTCACAAAAATGGGCTTTATGAAATTGGCAACAGAAGAATAAGATGTTCATACAAAGAAAGAGAACAGGCTCAATCGAATGAAGAAGTTAATTTTATTGCATAGATCACATATAACAATAGTCTCAGAAACAACTTTAAAGAAGCTAAAAATAATAAAGAGTGGAGGAATGCTATGCAAACTGACTATGATGCTCTTTGAAAAAGTAGAATGTGGGAGTTAGTTAATCTTCCATGATGTTGTAAGCCTATTAGCTGCAACTGGGTCTTTCGAAACGAGTATAAAGCAATTGGCTCACTTGACAAACAATATATTATGAAGAAACCTTTGCACCTATAGTGGAATGGATTATCATTCATACTTTGATGTCCCTGTCAGCATATAATATATAGAAGGTTCATCAAATGGATGTGAAAATTGCATTCTTGATTAGTGCTCTCAAGGAAATCCAAAATAGTATATATTACTCAACTAAAGAACACCCTGCATACAAGTTTATCCAATTTTTTTATGGTTTGAAGCAAGTCAAAAGAGCATGGTATAGAAAACTCCCCCAAGCACCTCCTGAAGATGAATTTCAAGCACTTTGAATTTGATAATCAAAAGGTTGACAAAACAGTTGTATATCTAGTTGTTTATGTGAATGGTTTGTTCATAACAAGTAACAACGAAAGGCATATTATGACTATGAAAGAAGAATTGAAGAAAGGGTTTGAAATAACTAACTTGGGATACCTTTATTACTATTTGGATATTTAAGTGATTTAAAAACCAAAGTATATCTTCATCACCCAACTAAAATATATTGGTGAATTTTCAAGCCAATTTGTAATCCTGGGCTGCAAACCGCTTAGTACTCTTTTGGAGCAAAGGTTGAAACTCAAATCAGAGCAGTCTGTAGCATTTGTTGGTGCAACTAAGTATAGGCAGCTTGTGCGAAGTCTGATTTATGCAACAACAAGAAGACCAAAATTCGTGCAACAACCTATAGCATATCATTGGGCAGCAATAAAGAGAAAGCTGCAATATCTGAAAGGAACTTTGACCTTGGGGCTCAAATACTTGAAGGCAAGAGATTTCACACTAGTTGAATATTCAAGTTTTGAACATAAAAGTGACTTTTAAGACAGAAAATCTACTTCAAGTTTCCTTCTGCATCTAAGGCTCAGTAGTCATTTCAATCAGATCTAAGAAGCAGCTAGTGCCAATGCTTTCCTCAGCAGAAGCAGAGTATATGTCAGCTTCCAAAGCAATTAGGGAAACATTATGGCTTAGAAATGTTCTTAAAGATTTGTAGAAACGACGAGCTTCCTCAAGTCCTCGCCTAGTTAACAATGGGTTCTCATTCTTAAGCAATCAATCTGAACAGCCTAAAGAGACAAACCTTAAAAAGCATTTTATAATAAGAAAACTCCACTCACATGCCATGAAATGCATCTCGTTGAAAACAACAGATTTGGGGTCATTGGGCTTGAGAGCCAGCTGCACCCAACCAAGATCTCCATTAGGGAACTGAATAATTCTATGGTCAATAGAATTAGGATGCCAAATGCCATCTTGCAGGCTGTGCTTGAATTCATACATAGCCCAGGGTCCTCCCTCCCAATTAACATCAGGCCCCTCTCCACTGCTCTCATACCACTGATTCCTGTGATACAAATGCACATGCTCCTTATCCACAGGCCACAGAGACCTCACAGACTTGTAAATCTTGGCAATTTGAGGGCCCTCTGTGGGCTGCCACATGCTCCACAGCCCATGCCAGTGTTTCCAGTGATGTCGCGAGTTCCACTCCCACTGCTCATGTGGGGTGAGCGGCTGCACTTCAGTTTCACCATCAGTTCCTTCTGTGTCAGCCACTTTTTCCAGTTGCTGTGACATGTTAAGTGCTCTTGGAAGATGGGAAAGAACTGTGTCTGTAGGCTTCAACGAAATGGGTGGAATCGTTGATACCTTGATGGAGGATTCAGCTGCTAATCTGAATTTGGGGGTTGTCCTGTGAGTTTGGAAAGAACCCACAATCTGAGTTGGGAAATCGAATGATTTTGAACCCCGGAAGATTTGTACTGGGAATTGCATAATTGTGTTAACTGTATTTGTACCGCTTGCAATACGTCGATATCGTCTTCCCAAAACCTACAGTGTATCAAAGCCGTACACATAAAAGAACTTTCAACCATCTAACCATCTTCACTAAAAAGTCAGTAGGTATGTTGATATTATCATCATCAAATAAAATCTTCAATTTATATTCATATTATCAACCTGTGAAGTCAGTAGGTATGTTGATATTATCATCAAATAAAATCTTCAATTTATATTCATATTATCAACCTTCAACCTGTGTCTCATACTGTGTACAGATATTTTCATAAGCGGTCCATTTCATAATAAAGTGTATCCCATGTTCTTATGGCCCCATAAATTGATTTCCTTCTTTTTAATTTACCTTCACAAATTGTTCCTAAAAATTTTAAACCGCCGCTGATGGTCAAAATAAGCTTAAGCAGATTTATGGAGACCTCCCCTTAGGGCAGGTCCCCATCCGGCTGCTTAGCTTATTTTGGCTAGCAGCGACTGCTCAATATTTTAAGGAACATTTTGTGGAGTGGGCCCCATGAATACTATTTTTTTTGCAGCTTAAAATTAATTTTTAATTAATTATTATACATTTTAACATACATAATGAAAGTAAATAGAAAAAAAAGAGGGAAAATTTTTTATGCACCCACTTGTCATTTTTTTTAATATGGCTTATTTTGAGCCCCTCCTTTTTTTGACAGTTTATTTATTTTTTATAAGTAGCAACTCCTCCATGAAAATAAGAGAAGATTCCAAATTTTCCTTTGCCGGTTATTAAAATATTACATAGGGACACTTGCATAGCTTATTTTTAAGCGGATAATAGATTTAAGCAGCCGCATGGAGACATGGGGTTATTCTCACTATGCCTTCTTGCATAATATTAAAATAATACAAATTTAATTTTAATTATTTTTTATTATATAATATTTATTTTAAATTTATTTAATTATTATATTATGTACTATTATTTAAATTCATTTATTTTTTTTATTTTTAATGATATTTTGTTTTATAATTTTTTATTTTTTTTATTTTTTATAAACTATCATATCACATATATTAAAAACAATTATGTAAATTGTATCAAGAGATATTAATTTTTTAAAGATAATTGTTGAAGATTAATATGATCTAATTGAATGTAGTTCTACCTTCATGAATGGTTACACAACATATTGTTCTCTCATTTAAAACTCTCGGTAATTGATGTTAAGAATTCGTGTGAATGGTCACTTAACTTGGAAGAAAATATAATGTCAATCTATGTTTTTTTTATGTTGATATTCAAGTTTACAAGAGATGTGTTTTTCACACTCTTTGACATTAAAATCATATTTGTATCAATCTCATATGCTATGTAATTAGCGTAACATGTTAAAAAATATTTAGCTAACATGTAATCAATGGATTTGTTGAAAAGGCCTTATAAACTTTCAAACAAATACAATTAACAGTTGCAGAGCAAAATTTGTGGCCTAATGCTTAATGACTTGACTCGAGTCATCTCAAAATTAGTGGAAAGTGATGATCCTATTGATGTGTGTTTTGTGACCACTCCAACAAGCAGAATAAAATATTAAGTATCATATCATCTCGTGAACAAGGAAACTACATTGTAACAAATGTGTGGCCAAATGAAACAACCCCAAGGTTTGTAATGTGAACAAGAAACTTTGTGTTGGATTTAACTTAGTTGAATTTGATGCAACATTGATGGTAATAAAAAAGGGACTTCACTATTCTTTGGGGACTTTACCAATTCTTCTCCCTCAAAGTGGTTGGAACTTGAACTCAACTCACTTGAACTTCAAATAAAGATAAAAAGGACAAAAGGTTTAGAGAATCTAAGCTACTTTCTAAGGACAATGATATCAATAGATGATGCTTGATGAGTAAGTTCCTTAACCAAGCTTTTCTTCGCCAAATGAAACAACTACACAAAGAAAATGCAATCTCCAAAGGTAACAAAGGATTTTCATATTACAATCATTCATCCAAATCCCCAATGCTGGTGCAATCCAAATGAACATCCACAATCAAACTTAATGCTTAAAGTGAGTTCAGACTAACCATGCACCGCTTTTTTCAATCAACAAACAACAAATGACATGAACACAAAATTCATGACATGTCTTCACACTTCTCCATTTCAAGAAATTAACTTTAACTAAAACTTGAAGAAGTAGAAACCACACAACATGTTGAGACAATACATAAAACTTCACCATATCTTCAATAAAAGTCATATATTGAATTCAAACACAGTCTTGGAAAAATTCTCTGATGTCCTCCTATTGTTACTCCTACTTGCTTGCTCCTAATACTAATGACTAACTGACTAACTCCTTACAAATGATAAGGCCAAGTCTTTTATAGACCTCTTAGTTATAATGAAGGACCTAGATTGATTTAAAATCAATTACCAAGATAATTCCAAGAAAACCCTTATTAGGGTTTCTTACAACCACCACTTACAAATATTTAATGTCATATAATGCGAAAATTCATTATGGTAATACATTAAATAATTTTCACACATCCACTTGTGGGTGAATTTGATTAGATGAACTTGGACATATTGACTTGGAATAACTTGATTGGTAGAAGATGATTGGCATAATCCTTGTACTTGTACTGCTCGCAACACGTCGATATTGTCTTGCAAAGCCTATAGTGTATCAAAGCCATACACATAAAAGAACTTTCACCATCTAGCCATCTTCACTAAAAAGTTAGTATGTTGATCTTATCATGTATCAAATAAATGGTGCAAGTTGCGAATCTTCAATTTATATTCATTTTATCAACCTCCAAGTTGTGTCCATATTGTGTACAGATATCTTTATAAGTGCCCCATTTCATAATGAAGTGTTATTCTCACTATGACTTCTTGCATATAATATTAAAAGAATACAAATTTAATTTTAAATTTTTTTATTATGTAATATTTATTTTAAATGTATTTAATTTATTTATTTTTAATGATTTTGTTTTATAATTTCTTAATGCTTAATTCTTTCTTGATCATATCCTTGAATCCATAAAAGTATGATTCTAGTCTTGCAAGTACTATTGGTATATGTATATGTGAAAAGGAAAATTTACATTGTAAAGCTAACTCCAATATTGAAAAAAATGTCAAATACATCTCATCATGTCTAGTGGTGTTATGAATAGTGCACTCTCTTAGTAATCCAAATTGAGACAAATTTTGTGTGTGTAACTATTCATTCAAAGCTCGCCAAAACTAAAGGATATCAATTTGATGATCATCTTGGCCACACAAACCATGAAATAGTTTCCCCTCCATTGAGAAATCTTTCTTTATTGGATTTTTAGATTTTAATTTTTTTAGATTTTCTAATGAGAATAATAAAGCTAAGAGATTATTAGAGATCATGACTCAAATTTGTTTGAGTTAGTGAATGCTAACTCTTTTAGGAAAAATGATATTACATTACTTTCGTTGATGATATCTATAGATACATTTGGAATTATTTATGCATACAAAATTTGAGGTCTTCACTAAGTTGAATGAATTTAAAGCCTTAGTTGAAAAATTCTCAGATTATACGATAAGGCTGTTGAGATTTGACAATGGAGGGTGAATATTAAATTCTAGGGAATTTGACAAGTTCTATAAGCATGCAAGTTTTGTTTTATAAAAGACTACTCCTTATACTCCTCAATAAATTGAGGTAGTAGAAAGTATAAACCAAACCTTGATGGAAAGACCTAGGAGTATGTTGAGTGGTAGTAAGCTTGACACATATTTTTGTGTAGGAGCTATAAGCACTGCATGCTATTTGATTAATAAATCTCCCTTTTTACCTCTTGTTGATAAAAATTATTATGAATTTTGGATAGGTGGAAAACCTTCTATTTCACATTTAAGGGTCTTTGGTTGTGAGGATTTTGTTCACGTGTCTCAATATAAGTGATTTGAATTAGATCCAAAATCTTATCAATGCATATTATTGGTTACAATAAGAATTTAAAAGGCTATAAACTTCAAAATTTTAATCCAAAAAACTATTTTTTCTAGAGATGAATTGTTAGGGAGTTTAGAACTTATTCAAGTGAACAAAAAATAAAGAAAAAAGAAAAGTCTAAAGCATTACAATTTGATACAAAGATAGAGAAGTAGGATGATGTAGATGTGGAAAAAAAATAGATGGATTTGAAGATGAAGAAAAAGAAAAGGGTTTAGAGAGCCCACATGATGTGTAGTGTTAGTTCCCAAATCATCAGATTGAAAAATTCTATGAGCATGCCTAAATTAATTCTCAAATTTTTGAAGCGATTTGACCAACTAACGAGATCAATCAGATTATGGTTGTATTCCCTTTCTCTTCAGGCTCTGCAAGACCTAGGTAGGTAAACCTTCTCATTAAATGTCTCTCCAGGCTAGTATCTTTTATAGCAAATTGTACTATGTTTATATCTAACTATTATATGATCTATCAAGATGACATTAATGTCTTGAATTAGATCCAATTGTGTATTTCTTCAGAACTATTGCTTATTATCTTCAATGACTTGATTTGATATATTTGGTTTATTGTTTTAGATTTGATTGCTTTTATGAATAATTCTTTCTAACAGAGACTTCAGTATAATTGTAGACCAGTGCTTTCTTCCTATTGGGAAGCAAATTTAATCTTCTCCTTGAACCTATGTATAACCCTCACGAGACAATTTTTACATTCACCACTTGGATGAATCTATCAACTAATCTGACCTTTTGTGTCTTTCATTATTTGATCACACCACAACTAGTCCTATTGAGTTTAACTTTTGCTTGAAAAGACCAATAAGAAAAAATAAATATGGACAACACATTGCATATAAATTATGATAATCAAATTAAAATGTAATGGAAATAACTTCTTCACATGATGACTCTAGATAGCTTCTATTTTCTTGAAAAAAAAAATCACAAAGGAAGTGATCAATTTAAAGAAAAGATGTCTTTATTATCTAAACATGAAAATATATTACATTGTGTTATGACTCATCATTTTTTATTCGGTCTTGATTTCCTTTTTACAATTGCAAGGGGGCATTTTAGATTGTTAAAATACTTCATAACAAAAGCCGCTTTACCCTAAAATATTTAATAAATCCTTTGTCATATAATTTCCTTTGATTTCTTTTCCATGAATATTCCAATAGGAATGTATCACATTACAAATTAAATATTATTTAGTTTGATTACCCAATGAAAACACTTCTTGTGAAAGAATATTCACCAAATGCATTCAAATTTTATATATTTCTTAAAGAAATATATTTCTTTCTTCAACTCACACCAGGTTCTCATCCACATATCATATTGTAATAAATAACTTTGAATGTAGGCCATTAAATTTGTCAAAAATAGCCCTTTTATGCTCTTAAAAATATTTTTGATGAATAGTGCCCTTTCTATTAAAGTTTAATATAAAGTACATATTCACAAACAAAGTCAGGGGATACGAGATCACCTTGTGAAAGTCACTCGGCTAGCGACCAGAAAAAGTAACTATATCAACTATTCATAAAAAAAAAAGAAATAACCCCTCAGACAACCAAAGCCATAGGAGCCAAGGGGGAGGATCCTTATCATCTAGATTTACCCCATACATCAGTAGGGCTAGGGGTAGGGTTTGGAATAGACCACCCATCACCATCATTCTCTGTTTCTTTTTCCATTTCACCTTCCTCCCTCTTGGGAGAGATAGCCAAAGCCAATTGAGGAAACTTGGCCAAAGAAGCAATAGGCCAAGCATAATCTCTTCTAGTGTTAGGCCAACCAGAGTCACCAGGAACAGGAGTAGTAGCATGCCAATCCAGGGCATGAAGACCACAATGTGGTGGGGAAGCTAAGTGGCACCTCTAGGCATCACCACCGCCAGAGAATCAGTTTGGATCCTAAGACTGAGGAGTTTGGGAACACCTAGGGAAGGAACTACAACCACGACGACGACCATAGGGTGGAGTGTGGTCGACAAAAGTAGAATCTAGTGGCACTCTAGAAACTATATAGGAGGAATTTCCCCAATGCTACAAAAGCTCATGCAAGTGGGCCACCTTGATAGCCTGGACTTGTATCTGCATAATTACATTATTACAAATGCATGCTTTAGTATACATTCAAACATTAATATCAAGAAAGTTGTGAGTGAATAAAACAACATTTTTGTCCTTCTAAAGAGTGAATAAAATCTCCATTCTGAAAGCATGCCATATCTTGGAAAAATTGAAAGGGATTCTAGGCAAATCACCTAGCAAAGCCATGTGCCAAGAAAAGGGTTATGGTCTAAAAGGACTGAAAAAGTCATGAATCCAACTCCAATATTGTTGAGCTCGTTGACAACAGAAAATGTACATAAAAATTTATGGAATCCCACAGAAAGGGTACCTAGAGTTAGGGACTCCTAAATGCTTGAGCTTGGTGCCCAAAAACCCCTAAAAAAGAGCACACCAAGCAAAGTGAGAAATTTTTGGCTCTGTGATGGTAGACCAAACAGTGAGAAAGTAGAACCTCCAAGTCTTTTGAGAAGATTGCAAATGCCATCTTTGATTAAGATTGTCAAGCATCGACATATGGGGAACCAACCATTCATAACCCATCTTGGGTTTGTAACTAGAGAGAGGAGTCCAAGGATACCATTTCCAGTCCTTCTACTAGGGCTTGACAGACTGAATGCCAGGATTATGCAACATGTGTGAAGGTAAATCAAAGATCAACATATCAAAAGTCTGTCGATCTAGGCGTGATAGATGAAACTGGACCTGCAAGTCCTCCCACAACCGAAGACTCATAGTGGCTCTGGAAAAAAAATCCTTAGGGGTTCTAATTCTATGTTTATGAAGACACAGAGCACTAATCCCCTAGATTTTGGAAAGAGGAATCCCTTGCTGATGAAAAAGTGGTGACCACCAAATATTGTGCCGATTAATAAAAATATCATCCATAAATCCATCTCTAGCCCATCAAAGCCAAGGATTGACAACTTCCCAAGCTCTCTAGATAATTTTAGCAATAAAAGTACCTTGGATTTGAGCTGGGTCTCTCATGATAAGAAGGGTTTGGAAACCAATCCCCTTCCAGGAAGGTCTTTGAATAGGAAAGCCTAAAGAAATATAAAATCTCAATAAGATTTTCCAAGCCTCAAAACCAATCAAAGCCTAGATGACCCATTTGGCACACATGGCCAAACCCTATTTTTGAGTGGAAATAAGGCCAAGACTACCATAAGCCTTGGGAAGGCAACATTGCTCCCAGGAAACCCTGCGAAAGCCGTGATGATCAGCTCTAGAAGCCCACAAAAAAGTCATACAGTAATTTTTCAAGCTTCATGTAAGAGGCCTTGGAAGGAGCCCAACATGATGATTAATAAACATGGGTGGCCTCCAACACTTCAGAATAAATATGGAATTTACCAGCCAAAGAAAGAGGCTTGGTAATCCAATATGATAACTTTTTCTCGATTCCGACTAAGACTGCATTCCAGATATCCACTGGAAAAGCTTGGAAGGAAAAAGGAATGCCTAAGAAGTGAAATATCTCATTGTGTTGTAACCACTTCTAGTTGTACTAAAGAATTCGGGCCAGAGCTAGAAGAAAAGATTGCATGTAACATTGAGTCTTGTGCCATTGAATGGTAGAGACCAAGGCTAAACAAAAAATGTCAAAGCATTGTAAGGAAACTTCAACATTTTCTTCCTCTTCAATGAGAGTGAGGAAAGAATTATCAACAAAGTGTCCATTGACAAGTTGAGCAGGTGACTCAAGTAGGGAAATTCCTCTAACCTTAAAAAATGTATCAAACTGATTTTTGAAGCTCTGAGATTTTCTATGGGAGCACGCTTTCACATAAATAATTTTCAAGACCAATCCTTTTGACATGATATTCATCCAACTAAGAAATATAAAAATTCAACGTAGGCTCCTCACTAGCTTCACCATTTTGCAAGTGGAAAACCTACATAAACTGCAAATGGTTTTGGCTTGGAAAAAATACCAAATGAATGTTGGGATTGTGAAACTTTTCACATCAGTTCTTTGTAGTATAGGGAATTGTAGAGACCATCTGGTTAGGTGTAGGGATGATTTGAGTTCAAAATATTAATTTATGAAAAAGGGCTACCTGGATTAATTTCACAATGTGTAGGAAAGATTTTAAATAAATTACAAATGGAATGGGCATGGAAAAATAAGAAAATGAGGTTGCAGGGATTTGCATATTAGAAAAGGAGAAGCTTTCCATGTAGAGAATTATGAGAATAGTTTGTTTGATGTAATGTTTGTCCAACTAAGAAATATGATTCTCCAAAGTAGGCTTTTGACTGATTTTGTAACTGTGCAAGTGAAAAACTTTCTACAAACTGCATTTGGCTTAGGTCTTGGAAAAATAGCCAATGAGCTCATAGGACCTTAGAAATTGGCATAGGGATTGTTATGTGGATTCAAATTTAGCAAGAAAGATCATAAACTTTGAAAATTTGAGTCTAAAAAATGGCTACTTGAAAGGGTTGTGATATGCAAACCATCTACATACCCTAAAAATTTATCATCTAATAGATATGTCAATTTTGACTTTGTTAGGCTGAAAATGAAAGTATATGCTTATTTATGATTTCATGGGAATTTTACTCATTGAGTATGAAATTTTAGGGGCTATTTTTAGAGTTTCTACTTTATATGGAACTCTAAATTTTGCAAAAATTTAGAGCTACAACGTGTAGGATGGGTGTTAGGATTAACAAGATAGAAATAACAGTTACATGCAAATATAACCAATATCAGAAAAATAATAAACCATAGAGAAGAGAACACAAGACACAAATATTTAACATGGTTCACCCAATCCCTGGGCTACGTCCACCAACAACGAGTCCAATATTTTATTATCCAGTGATTACAACCTAATTACAATTTGTAATCCCTTACAACTCAATACCGCAACAAGTACTAAAACCATACATAATTATGAAATCCCTAACCCTAAGCTGTTTTATAGAAGCTTTTTCCGCTTTAGGGTTAGAATTGGTTACAACATATTGGCCGAAAAAATAGCCAAAAAATATTAGCTGGAAAAGTAGGCCAAAAATAGGGCCAAATTTTTTTTTCCTCGAGGGTTGCCACCCCCAAACCCCCGCGTCGTCCCTAGCGTGACCCCCAACCCTGGTGAGGGTCCCTGGATAATCTTTAGTACTTTCTTGATCAATCACCACAACATAACAATCTCTCACTTGGGGATTGATTAGGCTCCACACAAAATAACAATCTCCCACTTGGAGACTGATCTTGTAGCTAAACCACTACCCTGTGAAGCTCCCACTGGATCCAACCACCCTAGACTCTGTTGTTCCTTTATTCTGTTCAGTCTAGTAGACCAACCGAAGTTGAACAAGAGTTCAACTTCTCCCTTGTAACTACCTTTGTAAACATATCTACTGGATTATGGGTAAAAGCACAATCAGGTGTCACCTTTTAGGCTAACTTATCAGCACAGCTGAATTTTAGTATTTCTAACTAAAAATTAATTTTGGTCAATCATATGGTCTAGCTAGATTCATTCTAGCTAAGTTAGATAAGTGATTTAACTTTTCCAATTGAAAATGTCTATTAAATGCATGTTTTATACCATTTTGGGTCCAATTACCATAAAAATAAAATTATTTCAGAAAAGTGGCGTTTCAATAACTCCTAATATTTTTAATTATATTTTTTTAAAAATAAAAAATACCCTTTTGTAGAGATCAGAGTCAAGAATATCCTCATATATATTTTATAGTGTTTTAATTAGACATTGTTTATTATAATTAAAAAAATATTACAAGTAGGTATTTTAACAATCAAGGAGATGTTGATTCGGAGAAAGAAAAAAATAGTAAATCATATTAAATAAATTTGAAAAATATATGGTGCACTAGAGGAGAGAGTCCTCTTCAAGAATATATATATTTTTTTTGATTGGGATAGATTTGTTATGAAAAATATGTTGAGAGATAAAAACTTTTGATTTCAGTGAGTTGGAATTTGAATTGTTATAAAAGAGAAAATATAGGTCACAAACCAATTTGTATTTCTTCATGCACTAGCTATATATGTCATTTATGACATATTTTGAAATTAGGGAAAAAAATATTTATTTACATGTAATTTTTTGGTGGGAACTAGACCCCTAATTTTCAGCAACTGAAAAATCATCTTTAAAAATTAAAAAAATATATAAATTATTATTCAAAAAAATTATTAAAAATATTAATCATAAACTTCATCCATTTTATCACATTTGATTAGTTTACATCATCTTCAAATTTCAAACATAATTATCATTTTTATACTATTGAAGTTGAACAACTTTGATTTTGTTAGCCTTTTCCTTTGTAAAAGGGTGACAACTTATTGTGCCTTTACCCTTATCATCTATATCTATCTTTTCTAGCTTTAACTGCCCATCATCCAAAGCTAACTGAATGAAATGGTACCGCAACTGTATGTGTTTTGTCTTAGAGTGCAAAACAAAATTCTTTGCAAGATGAATGGCGCTCTGGCTATCTGTCTATAGAAAGTTATCTGTCTGTGGATGTCCCAATTCTTTCATAAAGAATTGAAGCCATATCATCTCCTTAGCTGCCTCTGTAGTAGAAACATACTCTGCCTCGATAGTGGATAAAGAAACCACCTTTTGTAGTCGAGAAACCCAACTCACTACTGTCCCACCAATAGTAAATACATAGCATGTAGTACTCCGCCTGCTATCTATATCTCTTGCCAAATCTGAGTCAACATAACCTTGTACAAAAGTAGTAGATCCCCCAAACTATAAACACTTACTGGATATACCTCTCAAATATTTGAGAATCCATTTGACTGCATTCCAATGCTCAATCCCAGGGTGACTCATATACCAGCTAATGACTCCCACTGTGTGTGCAATATCTAGCCGAGTATATACCATAGCATACATTAAGCTCCCTATAGATGAAGCATAAGGTACCTTGGACATTTTAGCCTCCTCTTCTAGTGTCTTAGGACACATCTCCTTAAGAAATTTCAAATGACCAGGCAAAGGTGTGCTGACAGCTCTTGCATTTTCCATAGAGAAACATTGCAACACCTTCTCAATATAATCAGCTTGAGATAAAGTTAATTTCCTATTTTTCCTATCTCTGTAAATTTTCATACCAAGGATTTGTTTTGATGCTCCCAAATCCTTCATAGAAAATGAATGTGCTAACTATTGTTTCAACCCCTTAATGTGATCCATGTTAGATCCAACTACAAGCATATCATCAACATACAAACATAAAATAATGTAGTTGTCATCATCCAACTTCTTAAAATAAACACAATGGTCAAAATGACACCGAGTGTATCCATGCTCATTCATAAAAGTGTCAAATTTAATGTACCATTGCTGAGGTGCTTGCTTCAAGCCATATAAACTTTTCTACAATCTGCACACCAAATTCTCCTTACCCTTGACCTCAAATCCTTGTGGTTGTACTATGTATATTTCTTCATCCAAATCACCATGAAAAAAATTTGTTTTAACATCAAGCTACTCTAAATGCAAATCTTCAGTAGCCACAATACTTAAAACAGTATGAATAGAAGTCATTTTAACAACTAGAGAAAATATCTCATCAAAATCAATACCTTTTTTCTGTGCAAATCCTTTTATGATTAATTTGGATTTAAATCTTTTCTTACCTTCATCCTCTTCTTTCAGCTTGTAAACCCATTTATTATGTAAAGCCCTTTTACCTACATGTAACTTACATAAATTCCAAGTTTGATTTTTCAACAAGGATTCCATTTCCTCTGTCATTATAGACTCCCACTAAAGATTTGTATCCACCTGCACAACTTCATTATAACATTCAGGTTCACCAGCATCTATTAATAAAATAGAATACAAAGAGGGAGAGAATCTTTCTGGAGGCCTACTTAGCCTTGTTGACCGTCTAACATTCACTAGGGTTTGTGGTATTTTTTGTTGATGTTTTTGCAGAGCATAAGGAACTATTGGAACATCATCTTGTGGAGTATCATCCAGTACTACATAATCATTTTCTTTCTTCTCATGTTGTTGCAACAGATCTTTGTACAACACTTTCTCATTGAGTATGACATCCCTGCTTCTTACAATTTTATGATTTTAAAAATCCCAAAGCCTATAACCAAATTCATCAATGTCATATCCAACAAATACATATTTGTTTGACTTAGCTTCTAGCTTGGTTCTATTTTCAAAATCTATATGTAGGATTTGAGCAATACAAATCCACAAAACCCGAAGATCACCTGCATACAAAAACCTGTTACAAGGAAGTAGAGACAAGAAGAGGGCAAGGGTTTGACTCAGAATATTGAAGAAGAAAATATCCTCAAATAATGAATGAATTGAATGTACAATGGATCATCCTTATAAAGGAGATCGAAAGCCTTGAAAGGCAAAGTTTAGTGCATGTAATAATCAGTTTAACTATTACATGACTAATGCATGAGTTTAGAACAACTAGTGCATGTGCTTTTAACTAAAGCAAAAGGAAGTTGACATCTTAAGAAGGGAGTAAAGTTAATTAATATAATTAATACTTTACTCTAACACCCCCTCTTAAGATGAGCAACAATGCATCTACAAACAATGCAAAAAGAAAGGAAAGGAAACTACAGTGCTGAAAGCGTAAAAATGGGTCCCGGCAACATGGTCTGATGAGGTACCCAGCACAACCAAATCTTTGTAAAATGGAGAAGTAGAGAAAACCCAGTGGGAAAAAAATCTACTCCAAAAAGACATAGAAAAATGCAGAAAAATAAATGGCTCAAGAGACTCTCTCAAAACCATAGGTACAACTAGCCCCCCCATGAGAGAGGGGTGAGACACCAAAGCCCCCCTAGAATGATGGAACCCCTATGGAAATGATCGAACCAATGCAACCCTAATGTGGAATAAACAAAGGCACGGAACAAGGAAACCCCTGAATGAGAGGTGAAATTGGAAGGCCTAACTGATGCTCAAATGAGAAAACATGAGGATCCTAAAAGGGAATCCCCAATGTAGGCGGTGGGACAGGTGTGCTGACATTGTCATGAAAGAGGAGATGAACGTCCTTTATAGAATCCTCAATAAGTGCACCTGGTGGCTCAATGAATGGAGCTAGAGGGTCAGGCAGTGCTAAAGAAGAATCCTACTAAAGAGAAAAGACCTCAACAGGATGTGGTGTGGCAGTCATAGTAGTGATCTCAGGAACAATGCAAAGGTTCAAGCGACCTGACTGCACCACATGAGGCTCTCGTGAAAGAGGAGAGCTATTCTCCGACAATGGAGATGGTGGACCAAAGTGTGAGAAGGTGTAGAGACGGGTGGAATGATCAACTGTCCCTATAGCAACAATACCTCCTGTCATACTATCTCGAATGAAGACTGAATCTGCAGTGAACTCAACTATCTTCCCTGAACCACTGTGTGTAATCTGATAAATCGAGAGAAGGTTTACAAACAGAGATGGAACATACAATACATCACTGAATGTTCCATCCTGAATACTGACTGAACCTTTCCTACAGACTGTCAGGACAGTGTTATTCCCCATGAGAATATGAGGAATGGGAGAAGCCTCAATAGTAGAGAAGACCCCTTGAGAAGATGCCATATGGTGAGAAGCACCTGAATCCAGTATCCAAGGGACCTGTGAAGGGGATGCAATGGATGCCCGTAATGCATGACCCTTTCCAAAATCCTATCCAGATGTCGAAGATGTGGAGGAAGACTGAAAAGCAGACCCCTGTGAGGTAGAAGAAGATGGAGAGGAAACAATGGTCTTCTAGAGAAGAACTTGCAAATCTGCAATCTGTTTCTCATAGCCATCAAATTTCTTCTGAAAATAATGTGACTCATCATGAGGTCCCTTCTGACAATAGGAACATGTAGGTCTCTCAGTCTTCTATTTCTCCTTCTTAGAAGAAGATGGTGGGCCACTAGAGTGCTGAGAAGAGGAATCTGATATCTGTTTTGGCTTCTACTTCTTCTTTTCTTTGGATGGTTGGGCAACCAATGCATGGTTCTTTGATCCTGTTAGAGAGTCCAACTGAGTAAGCTTGGCCTTCTCTCTAGTCAAACGATCACAAAACACCTCAAAAGTGGGCATGGTGAATGTAGGTCCCAAAGCATCCATGGTAGAATGAAAGGTAGAAGAGAAGATCTGAAAGTTTCCCCTAAGCTTAGACAGAATCAGATAAATACACTCTTTATTATTCTTTTTCTTTCCACATCCATGTAACAAAGATCTCTGTTGTTTAAACTTCATTAGAAAGTCCTCAATAGAGGGAAAAGAATCAAGTACAAGAGAGGTAAGCTCTGCCTCAATCTGAAGTGCTCTGAACTCATTCACTGTACCAAACAAGGTGTTTAACTTGGTCCACATAGCTAGAGGGGTATTGCACCCATCAAGATGAAACTGCAAGCTATCTGATACCTGTAAAGCAATCAACCCCATAGCCTCATCCATCTTGTTTCAATGCTGCATGATCTCAAAGGGCCTCTGTAATATTGGTTGCACTGCATCTAGAAAAGACCAGAGCCCTTTTGAATGGAGAAGCCATGTCATCAGGGTTTTCCATGTGTGATAATTATGTGGGGTCAGAAGTTCTAGACAAGAGGAGGTCTTGGCCATATTTTTTAGAAGGGGTTTTGTTTTGACAAATAACATGTTTAACTAAAAGAAACAAGAAAATAAGACCCCCCCACAATCCAAATATCGAACCCCCAAGCCTAAAATGATATGCTTTATCAAGAGAAGAGCAAAAAAGCTTTAGATCTGAATCTTGTGTACCTTGAAAAAAATATGATAAAATAGGCAAAAATCTGGATAGTCCTCAAGAAGAGCTTTCTGGTGCTTCTTCCAGATTGAAAAATGGAGCTAATTTGAGCAAATTAGCCCCTTGGAATGTAAAAAAGATAATCTGGTATTGACAGCAAAAAAGCATGCTATATGGAAAAAAATACTAGATTAACCTCCATGAGAGCATCGGGCTTAGAACCAACTTTCCGATGATATCTCGTTTGTTAAAAAATGATGCCCGAAGCTCCCGGAAAGCCAATTTTAGTGAAAAGGCTCCAAATGGCAAAAAAAAACCAAAAATGAGAAGGTGCCAAGGCGCTTAGCCCCTGGTCACATGGGGCTCTGTCGCTAGTGGCTCCAACTAACCACTAGCGATCTGCTGGTGGTTACGGTCACCATGGTGGTGGGCTCGATGGACTCGGTGGAGCGGTAGCGCGGCATGGGTGGAGCGGCCGAGGCGAGCTCGGGCGAAGTGGCCGAGGCGGAGCAGTGGGCTGAGGAACCCTAGCAGAGCGGTGGACCGGGCAAAGCGTTGGGCACTGGGCGGTGGCCACTTGGTGGCTTAGGGGTGGCCGGTGGGTGGCGCTCCCATTTTTCTTTTTTTTATATATTTTTTTTGAAAAAATCACCGTACCTTCCTCGATCTGCATGTCAGGGCCATACAACCCTAGTATGGCAAAAAAAAATTGCCTCTCCGTGCAACGTTGTCCAAATTGGACGTGTTTTATATCAAAATAGGGGTTTTTGGGTGCTGCGAGCTCAACGGTGAGGTCCGTTTGAGCTCAAAGTGCACCAAAATTTAGGGACCCCCTAATTTTAATTAAAAAAACACAAAAAAGCCCTAAAAAGAAACAAAAAATAACATCCTACAGAGAATACCAGATCTGAGAAATATAACCAAAACCTCTCAAATCTGCCAAAAAATCCCTAATTTGAATCCTTCAAATGTGAACAAGCTATAGCAGATTAGGCTCTGATACCATGTAGGATTTGAGCAATACAAATCCACAAAACCTAAAGATCACCTGCATACAAAAACTTGTTACAAGGAAGTAGGGACAAGAAGAGGGCAAGGGTTTGACTCAGAATATTGAAGAAGAAAATATCCTCAAATAATGAATGAATTGAATGTACAATGGATCATCCTTATAAAGGAGATCGAAAGCCTTGAAAGGAAAAGTTTAGTGCATGTAATAATCAGTTTAACTATTACATGACTAATGCATGAGTTTAGAACAACTAGTGCATGTGCTTTTAACTAAAGCAAAAGGAAGTGACATCTTAAGAAGGGAGTAAAGTTAATATAATTAATACTTTACTCTAACACTATACATGCAAAAGCTACACAACCGAAGGTTTTGAGAAAAGAATAACTCACCTTCTTACTAGTCTATACTTCCTCTGGAATACCATAGTCCAAAAGAGTAGAGGGGCCTCGATTGATTAAATAAACAAAAAATTTTACAGCCTCTTCCCACATGTTTAAGGGCAGCCTAGCATGCAACCTCATACTCCTTGCACACTCCATTATTGTCATGTTCAGGCATTCAACCACTCCATTTTCTTGTGGAGTCCTTGGTATAGTTTTTTGCCTACGAATACCATTAGAGGAACAATAATCTTCAAATTTTGTGCTGCAATACTCACCACCATTATCAGATCTGAGACATTTTAGCCTTTTACCAGTCTCATTCTCAACCAAGCATTTCCATTTCTTAAAATTTTGAAATACATTAGAATTCTGTCTAAGGAAATAAATCCATACTTTTCTTGTTGCATCATCTATAAGTGTAACATAATACAAAGAGCCACTAAGGGAAGATACCCAAGCTGGTCCCTATACATCTGTATGTACAAGCTCTAATTTCTCATTTTTTCTTTTCCTTCCCACTCTTTACAAAACTAACTCTCTTTTGTTTTCCATACACACAACTTTCACAGAAATCCATGTTGACACATTTCAAACCAGGTAAATTTTTCTTTGAATGAAGTAATTTCATACCTTTTTCACTCATGTGCCCGAGTCTGTTGTGCCAAAGTGATGTGTCAGAATCTACAGCAATGGTTTGATGTTCTTCTTACTCAACTACAGCAACTGTTCCTGAACATTCATTTTCTTCTGAAACAATTAAAGTAGAAGGAACAGTATGACCTATACAAAGATATAAGGTGCCTACTTTCACACCTTTTGCTACTACTAAGGAACCTTTTGAAACCTTCCAATTTCTATCATTAAAAGTAACTATGCAACCCTCATCACCCAGTTGCCCTGCTGAAACTAAATTCCTACTCAGCCTTGGAACATGTCTTACCTCTTGTAGTAGCCAATGATTCTCATTCTGCAACTTAATCTTAATTTTTCCCTTTCCAACTATCTGACAGGGTTCATTATCTCCCAAATAAACTAGCCCAAAATCCCCTTGGACATAGTCAAGAAAATAACCTCTATGGGGTGTATCATGAAATGAAGCCCCAAAATCTAAAACACATGAATCATAAATACTTTCTAAAGAAAGAATCAAAGCATCCTCTTCAGATTTATTACTTACCACATTTGCCTCCTTGTTACCTTCTTGTTTGTCTCCTTCTTTATTCTTTCGAGACCAACAATCTTTCTTCTTATGGCCTGGTTTTCCATAGTACCAACAATCATTTGGCCCTTTGGATTCGAACCTCTTTCCCTTTGATTTTCCATGATTTTCAGAATTGTTTCATCTCTCATTGGTTTTACCTCTGCTTTGTGTGTTTAAGACACTACCTGATGTGGATTCACTTGAGCTTTTCCTACGAATTTCCTCACTCAGAATAACACCAACAACATCATCAAATTTTAGGATATTAAAACCAAAAATAGAGTTACTAACAACCATTACCAAGCCATTCCAGATTTCAGGCAAAGAACACAAAATCAAGAGAGCCCAGACTTCTTCATAAAAATAACATTAACAAAAGATAATTGACTGGTAACTGTATTAAACTCATTTAAATGATCAGCAACTGACCCACCTTCTGCCATCTTCATATTAAACAAACGTTTCATTAGAAATACCTTTTTTTGAAGCAGAGGGCTTTTCATACAACTTCGCTAGGGTTTGCATCAAATATTTAGTCATCTTTACTTGTGTATATTGAATGCCACTAATTGTGCCAAGCATAACCGAATACTACCAAGAGCCTTTCTATCAAGAATATCCCAGTCCTCCTCAGTCATTGCTGATGGTTTCTTAGATTTTCCTTCCAATGGCTGCCATAGATCCTTCTAATAGAGATAGTCCTCCATTTGCATTTTCCATAACTGAAAGTTTTTCCCATTAAATTTTTCATCCTTTAGCCTACCCTCGTCTGCCATTTCTCCCACTCAATCATGAGACTCCCACTAAACTGTGAGATCTTCCTACAGAGGATAACTAGAAAAAACAACCTTTCTCTGATACCACTTGTTAGGATTAACAAGATAGAAATAACAGTTACATGCAAATATAACCAATATCAGAAAAATAATAAACCATAGAGAAGAGAACACAAGACACAAAGATTTAATGTGGTTCACCCAATCCCTGGGCTACCTCCACCAACAACGAGTCCAATATTTTATTATCCAGTGATTACAACCTAATTACAATCTGTAATCCCTTACAACTCAGTACCGCCGCAAGTACTAAAACCATACATAATTATGAAATCCCTAACCCTAAGCCATTTTATACAAGTTTTTGCCACTTTAGGGTTAGAATTGGTTACAACATGTTGGCCGAAAAAATAGCTGAAAAATATTAGCCGAAAAAGTAGCCAGAAAAATAAGCAAAAAATAGGGCCAATTTTTTTTTCCTCGAGGGCTGTCGCCCCCGAACCCCCGCTCTTGGGGGCTACCGCCCCCAAACCTCTGCATCATCCCTAGTGTGACCCCCAACCCCAGTGAGGGTCCCTGGAGACCTTTTAGTACTTTCCTAATCAATCACCACAACATAACAATGGGCACATAGAAGAACATGTAGAGCCCATTATTCCTACCTTGAGAAGGTTCACATGACAATGAAATCTAATTGATATGTATAGCCCACTAGATTTATGTTGTGTATTTTCTTTGTTAAGTATTGATGATGAACCTAGATATTTCAAGGAGGTTATCTCTTAAAAAAAAAGTGATTCTTGGATGTAGGCCATGTAGAGGATATAGTGACCTTGGATACTTATGCCACTTTGGATCTTCCTAGTTTTTCCAAAGGAGGAAAGCTCATTACTTGTAAGTGGGTATTTTAGAAGAAATTTGGTGCAGATGATTGATTAGAGAGGTTCAAGATCATATTGGTGGTCAAGGGCTATACATAAAGAGAGGGAATCAATTTTGGTAAAATTTTCTCTCTTGTTGCTAAGTTAACTTCTAGATTCTTAATATCTTTTTTGCAACTTGTGATTTTGAATTAAAGAATATCGGTGGTAAATTTTTTTATATGGGGATCAAAATCATATTAAACAACCTAGCAATTTTTTTGTGAAAGGAAATTAACACTTTGATTGCAAGTTACAACACTCTTTATATAGTTTGAAACAATCACCCAAGATGTGATACCAAAATTTTAATTCATTTGTATTAAAGTTAGATTTTGTTAGGTGCAAGGAGGAACATTGTGTTTATATTATGATTATATTGATGCCCAAATATTGATTATTATCTTCCATGTTTGTGATAAGTAATTAATGAGTAACAATAATGCAATGATCAGGGAGCTCAAGACTCTCTAACACATTCAATATGAAGGACTTGGGGGTTGCTAAATATATCCTTGGGATGGAGATCATTAGGGATTGAGCACACAAAAAAAATTGGTTACTTTAGATTAAATATGTTTATACCATTTTGTAAAGGTTTAATATGCAAGACCATAAACCAATCAATATTTTATTTTTGATTGGTATTAAGTTGAGTTTAGACACACGTCCTAAATTTGATGATGATGATTTTGAAGAGATGCATAAAATTTACTATGCTAGTGTTGTTGGTAATTCAATATATGCAATAATTTGCACTAGACCAATTATAACCCACATGTGAGAGTTTTGAAAGTTTATGTCTAATATTGGGAGAGAGCATTATACTTTTGTTAGAATGGTGTTTATATATTTGTGAGGAACTTTTGATTACTATTTGATTTATCATGGTGCTAATTATGTGCTCAAGTCATTAAAGATACATGATTTTGTTGATGCGGATTGGATAGATGACTTTGATAGTCAAAAGTCCACAAATGACTATATTTTTTCTTTACTTAGAGGTGCAATGAGTTGGATGAGAAAAAAACAACCTATAATTGCTCTATGCACCATTAAAGTAGAGAATATGGTTGTTTTGCATGCCTCTATGAAGATGATATGATTACAGACACTCGGTAAAAGTATTAATTTTGATTGTGGGATTGTGAGGACCAAATGTGACAATAAGAGTGCCATATGTTTAGCTAAAAATCCTATGCATCATGCTAGTACTAAGAATTTTGATTTTTAGTATCACATTATGCAAGAAATGTTTGAGAATCACTAGTACAAAAATAGCAAAATTAGACTAAAAAAACTACTAAAAATCACATATAGATGACCAATTTTGATCACATGACCAGTAATAGTTTATTGCCAGTCATTTGTAACACCACCAAATTTGTGACTAAACAAATTTTAGTCATTTGTTGGTTGTTTTGAATGATCAATTTGGTAGTATTTTTACTCATTAATTTAGTCATTTGTTGTTGTTAATTGGTCATTCATTTAATCTTGATAGTCATTTATTTAATCATTAAAATCATTAATTTGTGTCAATTGGTAATATATTTAATCATTTGTATCAACTAATTTCCATCCATTGGTAGTATATTTGATCATTTTAATCATTAATTTAGTCAATGTTGTTAATAATTAATCATTTATTTAATCACGTTAACACTTAATTGATATCGATTGGTAATATATTTAGTCATTTGTATCAACTAATTTCCATCCATTGGTAGTATATTTGATCATTTTAATCATTAATTTAGTCAACATGGTTAATAATTAGTCATTTAATATTTAATCACGATAACAATTAATTGATATCGATTGGTAATATATTTAGTCATTATCACTCTTATGTTTCCATCTACTAATATTATATTTAATCACTATTATATTTTGGTTCTCATTAATTGGTATTAAATTTAGTTGTGATATAAATAATGTATTAAATTACATAAATTTAATAATGCAAAAAAGGCATATATTAAACTTGAAGTAAACCATAAAAGAAATTAAAAATATATTAACATATACAAACAATATTCAACATCATGAGAAAGAAAGGTAATCTGCAATTTAAAAATATAATATGTATCAAGTAATAAAATGTCAACATTGAGAGTATACATAATTATATCTAAAAATATCAAAGTTATTAAGAGTTTCCAACTCATTAAATACACCATGAATGTCTGGTATCTAGTGCATGATAAACATCAACTAATTCATTTTCTCCAAAAAAATTATTGGCCACCGTGCAAAGGATCCTTCTTTCTCTTTTAGATGGATCGCTCCATCTAGTTTGTCTTCATAAACAAGTGGTACGTTACTTGTGACCCTCACAAGTTCTACATTTGCATCACTCGTTCCTTTCAAGTTTTCTCCATGTATGATAGATAGTGAATGGATCCGCCCAACACCAACAGCAACACTATCAAATGGATCCAACACTCTGACTTTATCTCCTTCTTGGAGTTCATGAATATTTTTCTGCAAAGACAAAAAGTGCATAGGTAATTATGTGACTTATTAACATAATAATTATCACATAGGTAAACATTTGACTTATTAACATAATAAAACAACCATTACTTTCTCAAATAGTACTTGCATGTGTTAAAACAAATACCATGAAATACACAACAATAAATAAAACCCACCTTGCTTTTAACATGAAGTCTTCTTTGAATATCATATAGATCCTCATCCAGTTCAACATGTTCACTATCAACATCCTTCTCAAATTGTGGAGCTTTATAGATAGGTCTATTGAGAGTGTCTTTTCCTGTATGCACAGTAGATTGAAGAGAAAACAAGTACAAGTCATATGCTAGAAGAGGGTATGATATGTAAACCTTGGCAAGAAATAAGTACAATTCTAAATTGTGCAATGAAGATAGCTAATAAATATTGTGACAAATTAACTTACATCTGGAAAAATGCAAAATCTATAATTATTTGTTTAAAATAACATTTCAAGCATGAAGATTAGGATAGATAATTGACAACTATTACATTACCTCAACTTTACCACAACTATAACTGTGTTGATCCACATTCATGTCCACTAATTCATTGCAATCGCTATCAATATCAACAGCTTTGTTGGCATCAAAGCATTTTTGTGCAGCTTTGATAGAATTGCTCTGCACGTGGTTAAATTGTTAGTAGATAGATCAATGCAATGGTAGATTAAATGCAATGGTGGTATTTTCTTCCATGTCCTACCCTATAGGCATATATAAAATAAAATAATTGAAAATAGAAATCATTCCTTCATAATGATATTAAACCATGTTTGTTATAGCATGATAAGTTGTAACAACTCCAAAATATAGGCATACACTAAAATAACATTATAATTAAAGCATAAATGGCTTAGAAGATAAGCATACCTTAGTATTGAATATCCAGTTATTAGTTTCCTTATTAACACCTATATTTGGAGATAAGTGAAAGCAAGCGCATTAAAAAGAGATTCCAAAAATCTATTAAATTGAGTGATAAGCATATATAATAATTCAAATATAATAAGATAGTGAGAAATGACCTGTGGAGTATCGTTTCTTCTTAACTGTGACATTCTCTTTAATTCCTTGACCATCTTTTCCCAAGCCTTCACCTTCTTTCCAAACCTTGCAAAGAACAAGCAGAGGGGAAAAAATGAGAAACTTACATAAGACATGCAAAAAAAAATATGTACTTACCTTTTAGAACCCATAACATAAACTTAAGTTCAAATATAGACAACAACATAATAGAAGATGGTCAGAGTCATGGGTTTCCTGAAGTCATAGATTACTCATCTCAATATGAAGTCATAGAGATTACTTAGATTACTTGTCTCAATATAAAGTTGTAGAGGGATGTTGTTGTTTAGAATTCGAGAAAGCAATTCAAACATACTAGCAGTAGACATACTAATAGACAAAAAGAGGATGAGTCTTCTTTGCTTACCCATAATCTTCTTTGCCTATGAGCTCAGCCTTTGACGCAACACAATAGAGAATTCTATTGATTAATCAAATAATATGAAGGGGTTACATAATTTGTAGTTTAAAAAAATACTGCACTAATACCGTTTATATCCGCAAGTATATCCTTATTTGCCATTAACTTTATGGCACTAAGACATTACACTCTTTGTCTATCGCAATCCCACCATTACAATATCTCATTAATACTATTTACGCATATCACATCTATGCTTTGCCATTTCTTTATATATAAGACTTAGGATATATAAATTTATAATGCAATATTTGTAATAGAGCTGCTCTGTTCTTTGCTGAACTGATCATATCTTTTGTTGAAGCATGACGAAGTCCGGGGAGGACAGTCACAGAGATTTGTCATAGTTAACCTGGGAAGGCTACAGGAGGAACTAAGTAAGATACCAGGTGAGCCTAACCAACACCAGACAAAATAATAACAGAGATAGACCAGATGGGCCAGAGGTATATTACAAGCCAAGAGATGGGATATGCAATGAAAGATGCAAAATGAAGGTACTTTAAACCTCAAATGAGTAATCTACAACTCAGAATGGGTATCAACCTTTGTAATCAAACATATGTTTTTAACTCAAATAATTTAAAAAGTTTCTCTGAGGTCCTCTAATGTGACATGGTTCTCCAAGGTTTTGAATTTTTTATCTTGAAAAACATGTGATGCTTTCATCAAGATGCAAAATAATGATTAAATCCCCAGATTTATGATTGAACACACAGGTTTGCACTGATGTTTGCAACATGTTTCACAGAAAATAGATAACAAAAAATTACCGTAACAACATACTAGTTGACAATGCTAAAAAATTCAAAATAGAATTACATGAATAGAGCCTCTTACCTGATTTGAATCCATAAAATTATGGACATTCCATGTAGAAACTATAAGCTTAATAGAAGTGGCCAACTGTGATACTATCTCAGCCAGTCCATCCATACACGCAGCAGAGGTAGCCAACTGGGACACTTTCTTAGTGAGTCCATGTATGCAATTCATTGTTTGTTCATACCCATCGTTTGAGCTAAAATGATCTGCAGAGGCTATTACATGACGTGCAACAGATGGCTGTGAGATCTCATTTGATGGACTAGATTTCCAACTCATATTGTTGTTCGATCTAGGATCCAATGTTTCCATATAATTAATAATTTCTTCTACACTTGCTTCTTTGTTATTATTTTCCATCTACAATACAACATTAATATCAACAAATAGTTAGTTCAGTAAATAATTCCAATAAATATTCACATAAATTGAACCAAAAAATTAGGCACTTACTCCAAATTTGTCCTTTTTAGCCTGCAACCCACCTCAGCCAAATGTGTATCCAGTTGTTACATTATCTCTTGCTCTCTTGCCTCTACAACTTTTAATCAAATATTCTTCAGAACTCATGCTTTCTTTCAATGCCTCCCATTGTCTAGGAGATAGAGTAGATTTTAAACTGTCTTTCCCATCCATGATAGTTTTTCTGCAAGTGTATCTAAAATTATTCATCAAAATTCTCATTTTTTTCTTGTAATATCTTCGAGAGATTTTTCCACTAGTAGTCTCGAAATTATTTTCCATCTTTTGTATGACAATTTCCACATTTTGTGGATCTTGATCTGCAAAGTTTGCCTTGCAAATATCCAAATGGGTTCTACATCGCATGCCCAACTCAGAGGCCCACCTTGCAACATTTTTCCCAATGGGCTCGCCATCTCTTGATACCTCAACCAAGAATGGCTTTTTGCCTTCTAATTTTCTCTGTTTTGCATCCCTCTCTGTAGATCTATATAAATTTTGACTCAATCTTCTCCTTTTGACAAAAGCAGGCACATCTTCTATATTTAAACCGCTACCAATATTTTTTTCTGATTTATTAGTTCCATCATAAGATGTAATAGGTACATTGGATGCAAGCAATATCTCTTCATTCCTTTCAGCAACTTGAAATTCACCATCTTTACCCACATTAAGTGTGTCATGAGTAGTTATATCACTACCTATCTTTGTAGACTTTTCCTCAAAGACATCCTTTATCACTCTTGCAAAAAGCTTTTGCATATTTTCTGTTCCTTGACTCCCATGTTTTTCAATAATCTCTTTGAGACTTTGTGTTAAAAGATCTTTGTGATGTTGTGCATCACCATGTTCTATATCTACTTGTGCATCACCATGTACTTTATCAAGATGCACATCACTATGCATTATACCTGGCTGCACATCATCACAACTATTGTTTCCACCAAGTGCATGTGCTATTGAATCACAAATTTGTTGGCTTCTACGAGTTGTCGGCACTCTATCTTTGATTTCCTTTTGTTTTCCTTTTTCATTTCCTATGCAGTTTGTTTCTTTCCTATATAACCAAAAATATCATATTATATCTTGTATACATAAAGCTCAAGCCTATAAATTTTCAGTAAACACTATTAAACAATAACATACTACTCACTGGATTTACAACTTACCTATTTGTTAATCCAAGCTGTGACAAATATTCATTATTCCTTGCGACACGTTTTCTACGAAAATTCTCGTACTCTGTCAATAGAATTTCAGCATTCTCACCACTATCATCTAATTTGGGCCTCACATTCTTTCTCCTCATTTCCTGAAATCCAAATAAGTGATAATGTATAAATCAGCAACTTGAATCAAAATGTAAACAAAGACAAATTTCAACAACTAAATGCTTGACAAGATACTCAAAAAGAGCTTTGTTTGACATGATCTGAATAGTCTACATAAGGACAGTTAGCCTTATAAGGACAGTCAAACAGTAGAATAAATCTAAACTATCTACATAAGGACAATCAGCCTTATATTAGAAACAATGTCATTTTAGTGTGATTGAACACTTGACCATTTGTGGAGTTAAACAGTAAAGAGGGATTTAATGTTTGAGGATCTCTAATCAAACCAGAAAGATAGTAATGCTTACTATGATTAGCCTTAATGTTTGTGTCAGATCACTAGATAAATACTAGTGGGAATAATTCAAAGATCTCAAAAGTAGTTAATTAGAAGATTGAAGTGGTAGTTTACTACTTTGGTAGGTCTTCCTATTATTTTTTCCCACAAAGTCTTCTCATTTTCGAGGAACTTAGACTAAGAACTAGAGGAATCATCAACAAGAAACTTCAAGTCATATGGAAACAAGTAAAATAATTTTATTTTTTTGACTGTAGGAATCAGGTAGATTTTCTTGTGTATAATGAGACCTCTGGTATCTATACTTGTGGTTATTTATGTAGATTCTTAAGATGTGGCCATGTAATATAGACATTTTTTTAACATCGAAAAAGAAAAGTAAATTCATAGTTTCCTTTTACCTTCCAACATTGCTATTTCTCATTGTACATTTGCAGCTTGTGGTGAATGTGCAAGTGCCCAAGACAACCTCAGAATACTCTCTTTCTTTTCTGAATCTTTTGTGACTACATCCCACTATCGAGTTGCTTCTCTTTCACAGTTCTAAAATGGAAAAATGTGTATTTTCAAAATGAAAATGGTTGCAATGAAGAATTCTACACATAGATATAACCTTTTTTAAATTTCTGGTAATCAACTATAGATTTATATCAGTTAGTGATTGATTTTAGTGCTTTTCTTGGTTATCTTCTATCATTCCACAAGAGAGGAAATGGCATATCATACAACTGCGTGAAGAAAAGAATTTGTTTTATACCTACAGAACATATGCAAGAATGTTATTTTTAGGCAAAGAGGTAAACCCCATATATTAATAATAAAGTATAAAAATATACAATATGACATATAATAGACCAAAAAGGTTCAAATTCATGTCCCAAAATGATAGACAATTGATATCAAAACTCAAGAATGGTAGTCTAATTCTTCTGATTTAACCTGATGTTTCAAAATAGGGTACATTCATCATGATGTGCCATGTATTGTTATAACTATCTACTATGATTTTGAGCCTAGAAAGAAGAGTTGAATTCATTGGTAGAAGGTACTTTGGCCACACAAAACCATAAATTGAAATATCACTTCCATTAATGCACATAATTCTTCTTAGTATTGTTTTCCATTGCAAGACACACAAAGAGTGTCCTATGATCTACTCTTACGTACTCTAAAAGATTTTATCTAATTTTCCTACAAACATAATAAGCCTATAGGTGATGATGATAGAGTGAAACAAGGAAAAATGTACAAGAGAAGATTAAGGATAAAATATTCAAGCTATAGAAGAAAAGAATAGAGAAACCAAAATTCGATGCTATAATAGAGAAAGGATGGGGGAGTAAGTGTGAAAGGAGGAAAAATGTGCAAGAGAAGATTAAGGATAAAACAATCAGGCTATAGAAGAAAATGATAGAGAAACCAAAAGTCAATGCTACAATAGAGAAAGGATGGGGGAGTAAGTGACACATTCAAACTGTAGGCATACAAGTTTTAGGAACAGAAGTAATAGTATTTTAAGTAATCAGAAATACAAGCTGTAGGAAAACAAGTAATAGTATTTCAAGCCTCATCCATGGTCCCTAATCTTAGATTTGTAGATGTATTAATCAGACATAACCATAGCAGTCACTAATATAGCTTTCCCTATATTTGTTTAGCATGATAAAAGTCATTTTATTTGGAATTTTGGACCTTACCATGTTTCTAAAATCTGAAGGTGAAGAAAAAATGAATTTATTGAATCAAGTGAAGGATTCGGCTAGAGAAAGATTACAGTCTGAATAGGACATGTTATGCTGTATGAATCAGTGCTGCTATTGAACTATTTGAATAGGATTTGACACGGGTCCTATTGAATATGAAGTTTTTTACTCGAGATAGTGCATGATGGTTTAGAAGTTGTGTTTCCTTTACTGTGCTTTGGTTTCTTCTATTTCTTATATTTAATTTTTTGTTTTAAATCCTTTATTGCATCATCCAACAAATTTGAGATTCATATCCTAATATGTTGCCAATCAAGTTTCTTTTGATGCAGATACCAGCACAGATGAAAGTGAGAGTAGTTGAGTACAAACTACTAACATGGAGTGAATTTCTTCCACCAGCATCCAAAAAAAATTCACCTAGAAAACAAGTCTTTAGTTAGGAACTGTATGATTAAAGTTGGCTTGGAAAATAGATATTTTATTTTGTTTAAGACACTAAACTAGATTTCCTTTAACAATGTTGTCTATGCAAACTTTTTGAAAATATTAAAGTTGAGTTGTAATCAATCATCTATTTTTGTGTAATTCACCAAACTTATGAGGTAAAAGTTATTTTAGATAATTTTGTTCAAACTGAATTGAAACCGGATTTTTTAAATGAAAAAGAACAGACTTCTTTTTCCCATACCCTAATAGGGAAAAGCTTAAAAATCTGTTGCAGATAGAATATGTCTATATACTATTTTGCAAAATAAATAACAAGAATTAGGAGTAGACATACTTGGAAAGGAAATAATTAGCTTTATTGATGTGAATCACATCAAAACTGAAATCCCTCAAAAATTTACCAGAAATGCCAGATTTATAATTATAGTAATATCAAATTTGCCAAGTTTTCATAGATTTTCATGGAGGATAGTGGTCATAGTATTAGTAAGAAGGTCCATGTTCTCAAAACATAAACACAGTTTTAAAACAACTTAAAAGACTTTAATAAAAGTTCATGAAATGGGGCTCATCAATAATCATCTACACTGCCAGCAAGGTCCAATTCTTGATCACTCATGTTTGCATCTACTAGATCTTCTTCGTCATCATCATCTGTGGCATGCAATACATTCTCTCTTACAGTCTCTTCACTGGTAATCAAAATATCTTCTTGAAACAGTCCATCATCATCTTCATCCACTTCTTCGAATGTTTCTTGTAGATTAATATATTGCCCATCAGGAATTAAATCAACAACTTCCATGAATTTTCATTTTGAACGAGACTCTGTTTGAATGACATATGACCATCATGGGCTTCTTACATCATCAATTAGAAATGATTGGTTGATTTGAAAAGGGAAAACATATGGCTCATCCATCTCTGATAACAATTGCCCTATATTAGCACGTATAAATCCATACTCATCAAATTGTACTGCGGATGGTCGGATCCACTTACATTTTAACAATATAGGACTATTTTCACCAAAATCTACTTGAATAATTTCTTGGATGAATCCAACATAGAATTTCTTCTCGGTTTCATGATGAAACTCAGCACTAACAACACAATCACAATTTATCTTTCCTTTGTCTTTTTGCTCTACCCTTAAATGACTACCATAGGCCCACATGCCATTAAATCGCATAGCCCATAAATGTGGAGATTGTGAAAGCTCACTTTCCTCTATTGTTATATGTTGACCTTCTTCTTTTGCATCATGAACAACACTGGCAATCCATTCTTCAAATTTTGGAAAAGTATCACCTCCAACCAAACTATGATGTTTGTGCTTTTGAGGTCGATGTTGCAAGAAACTTTGATTTTCTTCCTCATATTTTCTACATACAACATTAATGACATAGTAAGATTAATAATATAAATGTGTAATACATTTGAGTAAATAAACAACTGTGTAGAATGTTTTACCTATGCCATGTATCAAATGAAGATGTGTTTTGAAGAATAAATGCATGCAATGTACTTCTTTCCTGATGTAATAGCTTGAAGCAGCATCCATTGCCCTCTAATACTTCGCCTGCAACTCTCTCATCTTCATCATCATCCCATACATGTCGATTCACATTTTCAAAATCCTTCATATATTCTGTACAAAATCCCATGACCTCTTGCATTGAATATCCCTCAGCCATGCTACCTTCTGGTTTTGCCCTAGTACAAACAAATTGTTTCAAAACCTTCATATATCATTCTATAGGATACATCCATCTTGTTCTTACTGGACCGCAATGCTCTAGTTCATATTCTAGATGTATCAAAAGATGCATAGAGATGTTAAAGATTGTTGGTGGAAATTCCCATTCTAGAAGACAAAGAACTTCAACAACCTCCTCCCTCAAATTGTCAAAGTTTGATGGATCTACTACATGTGAACTCATTCTCTTAAGTATTAGCCCCAACCTTATGATTGCCAATCTTGGCCCTTTTTCCAAACCCAATATATTAACCACAATTGGTAAAATGTTCTCGATTATCACATGATAATCATGGGTCTTTAGGCCTCTTAAGCTATTAATGTCAATTTGGCTTCTAATGGCAGTACTTACATATCCTATAGGAAAGTGAGTCTGAGACATCAACTGTAAGAATTGTGCACGTTGTTCTTTTGTCCAAACATAGGGAGCACTAGGTTTTCCATATTTTTCACCATCATATTTTTCAACCCAAAGATTTTGACGAATCTTTAAATCTCGAAAGTCTTCGCGTGATGAAATAGTATCAAAAGCACCAAAATGAGTTTCTATAATAGCATAGGCTATATTTTTCTCTGTATGCATAAAGTCAATAGTGTGCCTAATGGTTATATCCTTGAAGTATGGCAAATTATAGAATATGCACAACCTTTTTACACCGCTTTGATTACATGGATCATATCTGCTACCAGGAACACCACCATTTGTAATAAATGACATTCTTTTTTTTCCATTGTCAACAATGTAATCACCTGTTATTGGCAAAGGTGCTTCACGATTCTCTTCTTGACCATTGAAACATGTTTTTTGTTGACGATATGGATGATCCACTTTTAGATAAGCATGATGTCCACAATAAATACACTTACGCAAACTTCTTGAGTGCCTCACAAAATCCTTAAAGTTACAAGCTGGACAACCATGATATCCATGAATAGTGAGACCAGACAATGTACCATATGCAGGAAGATCATGAATTGTAACCAATAAGGAAGCTCTTAAAGTGAATTTGATTGAATGACCATCCCTTAAAGATTGAATTGCTTCAACTCCTATCCACAATTCCATTAGCTCATCATATAGTGGCTCTAGATAAGCATCTATTGTATCTGAATTCACACTTTTCTTTCCTGGTATAATCAATGATAACATCAAGAAAAATGGTTTGGTTACTAGCCATGGAGGCAAATTATAATTTAATAAAAAAATAGGCCAAGTTGACCATTTCGTACTTTGATCTGAGAATGGGTTCACTCCATCTAGAGCCAAACCCAACCTTATGTTACGAGGATCTTGAGAAAAAATGGGCCATTTGTTATCAAACTCCATCCACATATTAGAATCAGGCACATGTCGTTGTTTCTCGTCAGTGCTCTTATTTAGAGCATGCCACTGCATAAGCTAAGCAATGTCTCTACATTGATACATTCGTAGTAATTGCGGGATTATCAGAAAGTGGCGAAGAACTTTTCTAGGGACCACAGTTGATTTCAATCCTTTCCTGTACCTTGCTTCATGACATTTTGGACATTCACTATCATTTGCAAGATTTTTGTGAAATAATACGCAACCATTCACACATGTGTGGATATTATCATACCCCAATCCGAGCTTACTGATTTGCCTTTTACATTGACTTCGTTTTGTTGGCAATGTGGAGTCAGTAGGTAATAATGAACATAATAATGCCAACAACTGATCTACACTCTCATTTGTCCAACCATGCACCACTTGCAAGTTAAGAATTTGAAGGGTTGTTGTCAAATGACTTAACTTGCAATCAACATACACAGGCTTTATAGCATCCTCCATTGCCTTGGCCCAATCATCGTCTAAACCCTCGTTCAACATTCTATTGACTTCAAACCCTTCATCTAGCTTTATTGTGCCTTCATCTATGTTCGGTGCCACTTCATCTATGTTTGGTGCCACTTCATCTATGTTTGTTGCCTCTTCACCTCTCACATTTTGCAATTCTATCATATCTTTGTAATAGTTATAAGCCCAAGGGCTTATACCACTATGCCCATGTCTTATCATATGTCGATAAATAACATTTATGTTTTTCATTTTTCCACCAAGACAGTTATTACATGGACATGGATATTTTTCCACATCCCTCTCATCAGCTACTCTCTCATCATATGCATGATATTGATCTGTAGTCAACCTTCTTTGCTGATCCATTTGTAATATTCTGCATTCTAGTATTAAATTAGAATCTGATTTCAAGATAGCGAAAAATAAATCTGAAAAAAAAATCAAATAAAGCATAAAAAATAGTGATAAAGTATGTTTCAAAGCATAAAAAGCAGCAAAGTTTTGAATTAATTGCAGAAGGCGTCCCCAAATTTGACCTTTCTTCAAAGAGGCCTGATGACATCAATTTTTTTACGAATAGTGAATTCTTTGCCTGTCTTTCAATAAGTCTCTGAGTCCTCTCCAAACAAGCTTTATCACCCATGCAAGTAGCCACTACAGTTATATGCACCTAAAATAATTTTTTTCAAATACACACATCAGATAATTAAAGACACTATAACCTATTAAAAAAACAACATAAATAAGAAGTTGAACAAAAGAAATTTTATGGTTATTAATGCAGTACCAATAAGTTCATTGATGCAGTGTATGTAATGACACCATTGCTTGCACTCTTTGTGCTCTTAAATGGCATTCAACCTGTTCTTTCAGGTGACATTTTTTTGGTCTTTTTGTTATGAATTCTGAATTCATACAAGTTCATAGCTCTCGTCAAAAGCATTCACCCTTCAATAAAGATAGCTTGAAAACTCACATCTATTGTCATTGTAGGGGTGGCAATTGGTTGCGGATGGTAATCTGTGGTGGCATATGTGAATTTGGCAACATATTACATAATTGGTCTGCCCATTGGGATTGTCTTGGGCTTCAAGGAAGACATGGGAGCATCCGTGAGAATTTTTTTATCTTGTTAGCATTTCAATAAATTTGAAACTACATTAAGCTTTGACTTGTTCAAGTGATTCATAGGAAATCATGTTGAATCCATTTATTAATCTGATTTCAAATGAACCACCTAAACAATCAAAGATTAGAATGTACTTTCTAACCAAAATCCAGTATAGATCTAATTTAACTTATTACTTCCTAATGTTATGTAGAATGGTGGGGTGTGATGTATATTATCCAATCTATACTGGATTATATCTTCAAATGTCTGGAAATAGTTCCAGACATTTATACCAGAAGAGGAAATACCAGTAGAATGGTGGGGTGTGATGTATATTATATCTTCCTAATGGTGCAAGTCACATGTAGGGTCTGGCTTGTGTTTTGAGCAATGAAAAGTGACTGCAACATTGTCTCAAAATAGTGGCAGGGGTAGTTGAGAAGGAATTCGTCCATACAAGTGTTTGGTAAATGTATGAGTGTCACGAGGGGTGTAAGAAGAACATTGAGGAGTCTAGAGGAAGCCCAAGTGTCTGGAAGAGGCTTTGGGTCCAAGGTAAGGTTAGTTTGTTGATTATTTTCATAAGTATATATGACTGTCATAGTTAGACAGTAGGAGTATTGAGTGTTGTTCTTGGTTAGAAAGACTAAAGGTTACTAAGGTATTAGGAATTAGAAATAGTATGAGAAAAGTCTAGAGTGTTGAGAGGATTAGAATCCCACGGGTGAGGGAATGAACCAAAAGGAAATCCTATTTTCAATGACTGAAGAAATAGGACAGTGGAAGAGTTATGTGGACATAGATGTTTGGGAAGAGTGATAGCCTTTTCAAATGATAAGGAACAAAGACTTCCAAAAGGTAGAGGATACACTAACTTAACATAAAGGGATATGTACTCATTGGAAGGAAATAGCATAGTTTGTTCAAAAAAAAGAAAGGAACTAGAAAAAGGAATATATAGAGGTTACATACTCATCAGGAGAAGTGTTAAGAAGAGTTTCTTGTTGAGACCACAATAACTGTATATGAAGTTATGCTAAAAAAATAGGACCTGTTCTTTGGATATCCAAATAGCCAAGACGTTGAAGGATATTGAACCAAAATCTTTGAAAATAAGAAAAGATCTATTTTTATTAAAATAGAGAACCTGAATCACAAAAAATATGAATTGTACTATCACAACATAGTTAAAAATACTAAAGCAATCATTATAATTCCCCTTGATATGAAATGGCAAGAAGTTTTATATAATTCTTCTTCAGACAATGGAAAAATGCATAATTTGTTTTAATTCTTCAAGAACATGCCTCCATTTGATAATTAGTCCAAAGCCCAATACACAAGAGCATGAATATCTCTCACAGTAAGCAAGTCACTCCATGGAAGAGCGATAAACAATCAACTATTCCCCTCCCTACCACCAAAGTGGACTACGATTGATGTTTATAGAAATCTAAGATATTGTAGAAAATTGTGCCAGAGGCTGATGATGTGATCAGAGAATGCAACAAAGAGATAGAAATTTTAAGCTGCATACAAAGAACAACAAAACTTGGTTTGATAGGTAAGCTCTATTAATTTTTAGTATTTTACTGATGTAACAAAATCATTATCTGTTGCATTATCTATATGTGCATAGAATCAGATGGGACATCCTGTGTGTTTTAGTTCTTTCTTTCCAAATGAAAATGACAAACCCTCAGTCAGATCCAATTCCTCTAAAACCCTCTTGCACTTCCATGGGCGTATCCATACCATATTTGATGTCTGGTGCATATACTCCACCAAGTGCATCTACCTATCCTAAAAAGATGGAATTTCCTATGATGATTCGTTCTAGCCAAACAAATGTAATGGTCCATGGGGAAAATGTTATTCTATTGATACCATTATTCATTTCCCCATCTACAATTCTCACACTAGAAAATCTATCTAAATCATTTAACAATGCCCGGAATCAGGTAGCAATTCCAATGATGAGTAGTGACCAACTTGAGATGCCAATGCTACCAATTCTAATGTTTGTTCAATATTCTCAAGCATTGACATTTGTTTTACAAGATCAAATAGAATCTCCTGCGGTAATTGGATTAGACAAAACATGTATAATTTTTCCCCAGTCAGATGTAATCCTACCTAAAAATCTTTGTTCCAAAGGATTCTTCCTACAGTGAGAAGGTTGATCATTCTGATCCATTTGAGTAGGTTTGAAATTCAATTAGGTCACTAGAACACATATGGATGTGGACAAAGTTGCATAGACAACTGTAATTAGTTGTTGGGTTCAAATTCATATAGGAAGTTCTAAGTAGATTTTTTTTAATATGTAATAGTTTTAACATAACAAGACTAGGTTGAAAAAATTCAATGTACATAATAATTTATCATTAGAATGTTTGTAAATCTACACTTCTTCATTTCTTGGACCCATTATCTCCTTGCTGATGCAATATGAGTAAACATGCAAAATCTTTTAGGTTTTAAAATTTGAACACATAATGTAGTATCTACCAAATTTTACTATTTGCTTATTACTTTTTCAGTCTATAAATATTTTTACTAATGAAGATAGTCATGTCTACATACAAAGATAGTAGATATTTTGATATAGCTGCCATAAGCCCATAACAGAGATATAGAGAAGAGATAACCCCAAATTTCCATAGCAATGCTTCATGCTATGTCAATATAGAAACAATGGTTCCAAAGGTCTTAAAATACAATGATGAGAAGAACTCAAATGGTGAAAATGGGAACAGATGGCTACAAATACAACAAGATGCAAAAAAGGATTCCCAAGATAGTGAGATGAATGCCTTCAAAAAATGCATGAAAGAAATGATTAGAATAAGTAGTATATAAGATGCCAATGCAATAGATACATTGAGTTAACAACAGATATCAGGTTTTAAGAGGCTAACAATTACAAGAATCAAGCAAAAAAGTGAGGGAAATGTTACAAACTCAAAGATAGTGAATAGTGTATGATGGATTGAGTGGGAAAAACGTTTCCCTAGTGGACTGTTACATTAAAATTTTTGAGTTTGATTGATTTGCAGCAACAGGAAATGGGTCTCCGTACAGAGACCATAACATTGTTTCTAACCGTTGAATTTCTCTCAATTCAGGATATGTTATGGTTATTCTAATTTTCTACAATTTAATCGGAGGGATTGACCAAATGTGATCAGATGTGAAATTTATAGGCGTCTGAGTACTAATCTATAAAATTGTCAACTCCGGGACAGTTTTGGAAGATAGTTGATAGCATGATTTGGTAAGACCGATTGTTGATTGAAAATGGTTTCAATGAAGTTATTTAAGTGTGTTCAGGAATACTTGAGGAATAAACAATGTGGAAATAGAAGGTGTGGATACGTTGAGGGACAAGATAAAGTTAGTGATTATGTGAATGCCTTGAGGTTTATTTATGGAGTAAGTGTATGGAACCAGTGTAATGTTTGAGGATTGGGATATTGGAATGTGTGGTAGATTGATCTTGATGGAGGATTTATTGTTTTGATCCTTAAAAGATGATTAATTGATTTATTATGCCTCTAATGTACTAAACATGCTAATGAAAGCATTGATTGGATCAACATGATCCTAAAAGAGTGTATGTGTTGCAGGGTGCTCTGCATCAACAATAAGGTGTATGGTGCATGCTTGGAATGTACCATATTCATAATGAGTGAAACTGTGAATACAATGATTTGTATCTTTAACCAGAGTACTGGTGAAGCATTGTAGAATCTCATTCCCATGAAAGCGTGGCTAGGCATGACATCATTTGAAAGTTACTTTTGTGGCTTTGATTGTGTTTCATTTGCATTGATTCTTGCAAAAAAGAGAAGTTGGATGCAAAGAAAAAAACATATATTTTTGTTGGCAATAGTGAGTAGTTAGTGACATACAAGTTGTATGTCAGTTTCTGGATTCGATTGTGTAGCATTATTTAACCATCAACGTTTCGGATCATACTACATGATCCATCATCAAGATGCTACTAGAGAGAAAGGAAACATAAAAATCCATCATTTTTACATTTCCTTTCTCTCTAGCAGCATTTTGATGATGGATCATGTAGTATGATCCAAAATGTTGATGGTTAAATAATGCTACACAATCAAATCCAAAAACTGACATACAATAATATGGATTGTGGAAATCTAATGGATCTTTTTGACATAAAAGTTACTTGATATTTTTGACATAAAAGTTACAATAATATGGATTGTGGAAATCTAATGGATCTTTCTAATATAATATGGGGTATAGATGTCTGAAGATATAATCCAGTATAGATGTCTAGAACTATTTCCTCTTTTGGTATTTTGAAATCCATGCAATGCTTAGTGATCATGCCCTGCTTTCTTGCTACTTCTAGTGTTTGACAAACATGTTAGGGTTCCTACAAAATAGTTGGCTTGAAGCCAAAAATGGAAATTTAATAAAATAGGAAAAAATTAAAATAGCATGAGCTCTGGTTACTAATATTTTATTGGATGAGAAGTTCTGGAAACAACTTTGGCAATTTTGATCATGGCAGATTTTCTAAGTATTACATAATGGTTGATCAGAAATTAGGGGTTACTGAATTCCTTCAGCTAGTCATTGATTACTTGTAGGATTGACGTTGATTTGAGGAAGGAGTATAGCAGCACTATAATTCAAATTTCTGACAGCTCAATTGTAATCAGAAACTAAATAGCGTGGAGGAGATCTTGGGTCATGGGCATCTCATTTCATGTCTATAGGGTATGAAACTTATGTAAACAAGTTGATTTTCTTCCTAGAATAATAAATTCTGAATATTATTTTTACTGGCAGTAGCAATAAGTGTTACTCCTTCTCTAGTTGTTGTGTGCAATTTGAGTCCAAACACTCAAACCCTTTCCTATGATAGCATTGCTATTCAAAAGGATACCAATATAAAAAGAGGGAAAATCATTGAAATCTCCAGAAATTCAAAATATCAAACATTTCAAAAATAGTCTATTCGCTAGACGCTAGTCAAAGATTAAAATCCTACACTCAATCTACTGAGAGTATTTCATCACTAACATGACATTAACATAGCATATGACATGTTTTAGCCCAAGAAATTCTAGGTTCTTAGCTAAACCTACTAACCCCACTAGCATGGAAGGGCATGCACATTTAGGAACATGGCAAAATTGTACCCCTGTAACCTCTATCTCCATATAAGCTTGTAGTAAGTTTAACAAGTTCAAAAAAATTCACTTAGCATCCATAATGTGCAAGGTCAACAATTGTTCATATACGATTCCTTAGTTTTTATTCAAAACTACCTACTAGGTCAATAAGCCCAATTAGCCCTCTACTTGCTATTTTTCACCATTTTCTCTTAAAATGCCTTAATGACCCCCAAAAATAACTTGGTTTAGGGATACCCTTTTGGATTCTCTGTAACATTTTGTTGGTCTTGATTCCTCAATTGGACCGTATGAGCCAATGCACAAAAGTAGGGTTTGTAGCCTATAACAGAGACAGAGACAAAATCAACTCCCACACATGCAAATCAACTAGGAACCTCAAGATGAGTGTTTGAACATATCAAATACTACTCAGCCTACAACTTTGCTTCACACTCTAAGGACCCACGTGCTCAAATTCACAATCTACTAGTGCATTTGGAGCTCACTGTTACAGTTATGCATACACAACCAGGAGCTAGGGCTTGCTATTAAAAATAGGAGGAGGTATTGTACGGCTTTGCAACCACATGTTTTGGAAAGCTAAATGAGTGTACTTTATGATTCTAAAACCTATTTACAATTCCTTGGGTCAGTTTTTAAGCGATAAGCAATTTAACACTAGACAGTCACTTCCAGAACAGCAAGCAGGTCATTTTAAGATCATTTTTATAGCTCACTCAAATGAACCCAAATCCTGAAACCCAAAACTAGAAAGATTTAGCAAATGACTAATACTTCAAATTTCATGCATCACAGTTGCAGGAATGCTTCCGATTTCACACGTGCAAGAGAAAAACATCAAAATTTCACTCCAAACACACAGCCAGAACTTTCTATTCACTTCTCATTCGTAAAATGATGTTGCTCAAAGCTTCATAACACTAAAAGCAAGCTTTCCTATCAATTTGGGTCATTAATGAACCATTGAGAGCTCATGGAGGACAAATGCTATGAAAGTTGCATAATTTTTGCAAAAAGTTGCAACAATGTAACTTTTGTTGCATATTTCTCTCCACCCATGAAACTGAAGCATCTAATGAATGCCCTCAACCCAAAATGATAGAAGACAACTTATTTACTCACAACTACTTTAACCAATGAGACATCATAAAGACACCTTATCACACTTAACTTTACAAGTGACCCTAGTGTACCTAGGTGCCCACTTGGAGTTCAAACTCACTTTATTGACTCCTTGGTGCAGTGCACCTAGAAAACAGGAATGAATTTGATTGGTTTGTGAGCAAACATGTCATTTTGTGTTGTTGTGATGTCATGTTCATAGATTGAAGCCATCGGGATGCCTGTAAGGGCCAAATTGCCCAAGAGTCAAAGGAAGTCAACAATTGGTCAAAATAGGTCAAACTCATGTAGAAGGGGTTTATTATGTTTACTTAGTCATTTCATGCATATTGGAATTGATTTGGGGTCATACAAGTAGTCCTTGAGCAAAAATGCAAGTTGGTGCAAAAGTTGCATTTTGCAACTTTTTCTTGCAACTTTGAAATTGAATTGGTTATGGCATGTAACCAATCCCAAATTGCTATATGAGCAATTTGAAACATTTTTCAGATGGTTAATGAAGTAATTGAAGGATTTTTGCAATTACCCTACTGTTGTACGGACTGTAACTATGTTAATTCTCTGATGGTACGACTCTGTACGACCTGTATGGATTGTGAGTGATGTTTTGATCTTACAGTTAGATAGAGTTTTGTTTTCTCTTTCAAGTGCACTTTGAATCATTATCTAACTCTAGATACTTCGCAAGTTATACCAGTTTTAAGGTCACTGCCTGACAATCAATAGGCTTTAGACCTGACAGAGGGAAAATGCTTGGAACTGTGGAATCCACTAGTGGATCTTGATGAAACTTTGGGGATTCCTAGTTAGATGGTAGTCCTAAATAATTGTATAGTTTTTATTCCATTTGCAAAGGTCCTTCTAATTTTAAAACGAAGCCCTAGGCTGGCTAAGTGAGGAACAGTGAGCCAGGGTCAGACAGACAATTAATTTCTTGGCCACATTCATGATTGATTTCATGAAACTAATGATATGGTTGGATAGGGTGTTTAAATACCTTTCTAATGGTATATGGTGCAGGTGTGTTGGTGATGTTTTGACAAGCCTTTGAAGTGGAAAATTATTTGCAGGTCTGAAGCGTTGGAGACAAGCCCTCAACTAGGGCCTAGTAGTTTTGTACGTTGTGAGTGTGGCAAAGAACTGAAACTTTGGCATTTGGAAGACCAAAAGGAGTGGTTTAAGATTTCCCAATTTTTTTATGGAGTTGTTTGAGAGTTTTGAGAAATAAAACTTAAAGTCGGTGAAACTGTCACAAGAAAACCCTTGTTACATTGCCCTCAACTAGGGCTTGATGGTAGAGAGGGCTAGGGGTATGATAGAAGTTTATAATTTTGGATTTGGGGAGGCAAGACACAGTACTTGAAGATTCCAACACATGTTGGTGAGGTCATTAAGGGGAATTATAGACTAAGACCCAAAAATAGTCATACTACCAGTTAGGAAACATGTTAGTGTTTACAATGTTTGGAATAGTATCAAGGGTACTTAATGTCTGCATGTACTTGCTAGAGAAGATGTCAGAGGTGGATTTGGGGATCAGTGAAAGGTGTTAGGGGTCTTGTGGGTAACTTGGAAGTATAAACATAGCAGGGGGTAAAGGTACTTGAAGAAGGGTTGTAGAGTCCTTAGTAAAGAAGGGTTAGTTGATGAGATTGGGGTAAGAATCCACATTAAAGAAGTCATCATACCTTGGAGGCAGGTGACAGGGTGGGACTTAGGAATTCCTTGGGTGGATGAATAAGGGATCCATTGGATGGACCTAGGAAGATTAGATAACAAAGTGTGAAAGGTAACCCTTGTACCTAGGACCCTCTGCATCACTCCTATTGACAACTAAGGTCCTAATCCACATGGAGTGACCCTTAACAACACCTACACACACTTGTATCAATCAACCATTAGTTTCACCCCATTAGGTTCCCCCCATTTCTTGGCTTGGCTCGTTTAATATTGTGCTTCTACTTAATATTTAGGTTGTAGTTTTCGTTGAATCTTATTTTTGCTCCTCCATACTACTTCTGCTGGCTATACTAAATCTAGTTGACCTACTATGGTAATCTATGGACAAGATTATATGTTTTCTCTAAATATAAAAATATTCCACCTTTAGTGTTGTACATTTCTACTCATTGCGTCAGTATTTTTCAGCACATAATTCTTATTAACGGAAACCTTACCCATATTCCTCAAATTTCTAAAGATTATCATATTTGATTGTAGATTTCACTTCACTTGCTACTACTTTCTTATTTAAAATATTGAGTAATCCATGAATAATATCCAATATCTTCTTCCTTTTTTTTCCTAGACTTCATTTTTCTTTTCTAGTGCATATATCATCATTAAGGACAACTTCTCTTGTTTAAGAAATAGACATAAAAAGTGAATACTTGATACTCAGACGAATCCACTGAGTTACAAGCTTGAAGCAACTAACCATGTGTCTTTGCAAAACTCATTATATTCAAGGAAAACCAACAAAATCTATAACGTAAAAAGCCAATGAAGAAATTTAAAAATCAAGGGTAAAAATGACTTCAAGAGACAAAAGATGCACAGTATTAGTCAGCAATGCTTTCATATCTACTACTTCAAAATAACCGAATCTGTTAGATCATATATGAAGCAAAAGTGCAGATTAGAGATACCAACACATATACTAAAGAAGCATACAAAGGAGCACATGGTAAACAAGGTGAGCGACTGAAAAATGAGTAGAGAAAATATGTTTACATTTTCGGGTCCAAAATTGCTACATTGTCAAAAGAATTGTTTTCCTCGTGTCCAGCACTGCAAGAAGTTTTGACTGGTACCAAAATAGATTATACAGATGAGCATTCTCAATAGAATTAGCAAAATAACACACTTTTTGGTCTCACAACCCTTTTTATTTTCATATATATTATTATCTACCAATCTAATTGATTTTTAAATTTATCAAATCTCATTACACTCATTAACCTTAGTTATTTATTAATGACTTTAAACTAATATTCTTTAATAATGGCATATATTTCTATGTTTTCCTTGAGAGGTGAGGAGATGGGCATTAGAGTAGGAATCTTTTTGGTTTATCATTTTTAGTGAGATCAATATCAGATTAAGGATCGCAACTCTGCCATGGATTGGGAAATTGTTTATGGAGAAGGGAGAAAGTGTGTGTAGTCCTAATTTTTTACATAGAGGTAATTCAGAGATATCAATGGGAGTGTCAAAGATATCTATACAAAGGATCTGCAGATCAATATAGTGTTAAAGATACCTATACAAAGGAGAGCAAGAATGTCACAAAAGTAAATTAGAAGGACAAGCACCAAGCAAATAAAAGTGGTAATTTAAAGAGAAGATAGTTGAATTGGTTCTCGTTTCTTAAGTCTCTAAGATTTTCGAAACAAAAAGCCTCCAAATTGGGGAGGTGTATCCAAATTGGATAACAAAAGTGAGTATAACAAATATTCATTGAACATACCTTCAATGCAGAGTTCTCTTGCGCCCAGAATTGATCCTTCAATAAAAACTTCTTAGAGCTCTCTTGCACCCAGAATTGATCCTTCGAGAAAAACTTCCTAATGCACAGGAATTGTTGTTTATGTGGACACCGAATGGATTTGGAGATTTTATTACAAAATCTGGTGGTTTCCCTTTTGGTTTCTTCCCGCTCTCCTGTGCCCAAAATGCATGCCTGCCTTCTACGCACGAATTGAAACTGAACCTGTTCGAAAATGGATAAGAAGAAATGTTATAAAGCTGCATTATATGTTTTTTTGCTATTAACATAATTGTTTAATGTGCTGAAATTTTTCTATTCATAATTAATTTGATGTTTAGATTTAAGTGGTAAATAAATTAATAATAAATAAATATATTTGTTTTTGGAAGTAAATTTAGATTTTTAGGGTATTTAAATTGATTACTTTTAAAATATTTATATAATTTGAATTTTAATCAATAACGTTCCAAATATTTTATGATCAAATATTGTTGTCTATTCGTATTTTGTAAAATAGGCATTTTATCTTTTATCTATTTTCTTTAGTATCTATTTCAAAACTCAAATGATGAGAACCAGTTCATAGTTGATCAACTATCATAGTAAATAAATTTATAAGCAAATAAATATATTAGAATAATAAAAAGTCAAGGAGATAGATAATTAGGAGGCCTAATATTTCTATATAGTTACATCTTAATTTGAGATATTCTAATTTTTTATGAAATTACATTTTTTTTTTTTAGTGATTTAAGCCTTGATGGGTTCCAATATCTAATTAAGGGTCTTAACCTTCTTACCCTTCTAGTCTTAAATCATATTCAATGTAGATCAATTTTAATGTAATTAGAACTATTTTTTGTCAAAACCCGTACAACTAGACTGCACTCGATTTTAATAATGTTAGAACTATTATTTGTCAAGACCTATACAACTAATTTTGTTTACTTATACTAATTATAATTTGGCTATTCTTTTTTATAATAACACTATCTCTAAATCTTGTTTATCAATCGGTTTTGAAATCTCCAAAAACCCAGATTTAGGGCATGAGAAGGGTGTACATATAAGATTGCTTGCGCAATACGCCTATTGACGAGAAAGCGTTATTGGTGAATTGGAATTTCCAACTCTTTGATATTATATTCAAATGTTATAATTATAAATGAGGTATAATCATGCATTTAGTCATTTTGTTTAGGAGACTAATTATGTAGTCATTAATTTAATCTTTTATTTAGTAAGTTTTGTTTCAGTAACTAATTATTAGTGACTAATTCTTTAATCATTTAATTAGTCATTTATTTGATCATCTATTTAGTCATTTTTATTTGACTGCACTTGTGATTTTACCTTATGATCAAATCACTCACATATTTAGTCATTTATATTTGGGAAGTACAAAACATTAGTAGAATATGATCAATTTTAGTCATGTGACTAAAAGTTTTAGTCATGTAGTCACATATTTGCCAAAATGTACTAGTGAATTGTAAGGTCTTGATTAAATAAGTAGACACTTTAGATAATGTTGTAGATTCTCTCATGAAACGAGTGACCACAAATAAGTTCTCTTAGTGTACAAAGGCCATGAGCCTTGATCACTATACTTAATTTTGTTATTTGATTCTTATGAATGTAATTGCAATGCATAATATCAAGTAGGAGAATTTTAGAATTAAGTGACATTAACAATGCAATATTAAGTGATTTTCACGTGTTTCTATGTTCATTCGAACGGGTTGGACACAAAGGGAACATGAAAGGCTAAAGCGTTTAATATTTATCATCCTATGACATTGTAATTGCATCATAAAAGTGGACACACTTTCAGCTCAATAGTTCCAAAGCATTTTGAAAAAAAAAAATCATTTGGGTATTTACTTTTTAGTAGGGACTAGCCAAATGTGAATTTTTGTGCATGTTGACATATGTCATTTGCATACTACTTAGAGTTGGGTGCCCATGTTTGCATGTCGTGAGATTGAGTTGTCAAAGCCACTAGAGAGTAATGAAGCACCCAAGATTGTCTAATTTGGGTTAGGAACTCATACGAAGGTTAGATAAACATTAAATTATTTTTACTATATTAGAGGCATGGGAATTGTTTTAGGTGTATGTCGTGTGTTTCAAATTTCACAACACAAATCTCTATAAATTAGAGTCTTGATATAGTTGTTTCATATTGAATCACATGTAACAAGTTGATGTTGGATTGCTATGAGATTGTAGTATTGGTGTATTGTTGTATATCTCCTTTTGAAAATAATAATATATTTGTCATCTTTTTTGTGTGGAAGGATTTCTTTACATAAATCTAGTGTCACCTTTGATATTGCTGATTTTATAATTTTGTTGAATGTGCAATTACTTAAACCATATTAAATAGTTTTTGTTTTTAGATTTACAATCAATTTGTATAAGATAATATTATAATTAAATTTACCTTTTTCTCAATAAAAATGAGATGTTATGTCTAACAATCTATGAAATGACTTTGATTAGTTATATATTTTTTATATTACAATAGGAATTTTTTCCATATTGTATTTATTTATGAACAATTGAATTTACCAAGAATGATGAATGAACCAATGTGCCAATTTTTAAATAAAATTTGTGGAAATTATTGCTTATGATTAGATAAATTAGTCGCCATTTGGTAATTTGCTTGTTTTCCCCCTCGTATTTGACCTTTTGTTCAATATTTTGCTTTAAACCTTATTTGAAGATATGAATTCTTGTGGATTTGCGTTCCTTACATCTGTATGATCGTTTAAAATCCAAGATGAATATCATATAATAAAGCTAGAAATAGAAACCGCTCAGATCAAGAATTCTGCTCTGTAGAATTGATTTTCTTGAAATTAATGTTCATAAACCCTGGAAAAGCAGGGAGTTTGCTCTCTTATTATGCTTATCGGGCCACTATGAACACAAAAATGGTGAGAGGTTTCCAAGTTATTATTTTTTTTGGCTTCAACCCCTGTAACATCAGGCTTTTGTACTGCAAATTTCTTGAGAACTGCAAAAATTGAAATGTTAAAAATTTGTTAATTTCAGCTGTTCAACTGAAAAATCCAAGAGCATTGAAAGACTTGCAAACCCTATCAATTAACTAAATTGAAAGCTGTTTCTACCTCTGCAGAATCAAATTGTTATTTACTTTGTAGAAAGTTAGAAACTGGACTTCAGCATTCCAGCAGTGCAATTTGAGAGCTCAGGCCTGTGGCACAGTGAAAAAGTCTGGACATTTGTATGTTTTCCTTTTCATTTACCTTTTGAAAATCTGAGTCGTCCAGATTGAAAAATTGAAGTATCAGATTATCAAGAGTATTTACCTCTTGGATCTCTGGTGCATCTGTTAAAATGCTTGACAAGCTTTTATAAAGCTGCAGAGTACATCAGAAAGGAATTTAGTCAGAAAAAACCCTAAATAAAATAAGGTTTGGAATTAGTGTTAAATACTTCATTTATACCTTCATATAATCTCCTGTATCCCCACCAAATCTCCATATCTCTACCACAGAGAACGACGGTGTAACTTCAGTAATCTGTGCATGCATTTACACTTGAATTTATTCTTTCTTGTTCATGGATGTTTGCCTCTACAAATTTATATCAATAAACTAAGAACTATTTGAGATTCGAAGAGAGCAGAAATTCACCTATATTCAGCTGTCTAAACTTTGATGCTTTTGATATAAATTACATTTCTGGCTAAATATAAGGCATGTGTGCTTCTGTGGATAAAATAAAACAGTATATGCATATCGATAAACACAGACCTGTGCTGAAACAGATAAATATGATCCACTTCTCCCTAACCGCTTTACTCCATAAATCTTTGTCTGTCATCAAAACATAAGATTGATTGATTGTTTTGACATAAGTAATTTAAATTCAACCAGATCTATCTCATCTGCACATTTTTCCCAACAATCCGAACTGAAAATTTAAGTAAATATTGAATAACCAGGAAATCTTACTATCTTACACTAAGTTATAGCAAATAGAAGCTCCTTAAAAAAATATTCAATATTTTAACTACTATCACATTTGAGTAAAAGGGGGCTAATTGTGTGCAGAAGCTTCATCTAAAATCTGTTTACAGTTAAGTCCATTTTTTGTGATCATGATTCCATTTTTACCTGTAACTACTTTAAGCAACTTCCATGGGGCCACCTTTTGTGCAAAATTAGAAGCTGCAGCCCCTTCCATTAATACCTATCTTTAGTTTTTTGTGTTCTTAAGAAAGCAGTTTGTTGCCCTACCTTGAGACTCTAAAATTATAGAAGTTAATATCCCCATTCCGCCCAGCTTACCTATTGGACAAGAGAAGGGGCAAGACAAAAAGATATAAGGGTTTTTTTTACTCTGCTAAAGATCACTCTGTTGAAGTTCTCTGACCCAGTAATAAATTAGTAAGTGTTTGCTTGTGTACAGGATTATCCAATTATGTTTGAATGTATCTCTTCCTTCCTGCCTACATTCTTGTTCTGCAGTCTATTAGCTTTCTTATAACTACAGTAGGTGTGTCCTTGTATACAAAATTGTTGAGGCTTTTTAATGTTAGTCCATGAAGGCGATCTGGCCAAATATTGACAGAGTAGCTGAGGTTCTGCATCAGTTGGCCTTAGAACACTATGGCACAGACGTGAGTCTAGTATTCTATGATTTTGCATTAATTGTATGTTTGTTTTCTTTCCCACTAAAACTGTGTAGAATTTGCAGGTTCATTCTGAGGCAGAGTATTGCCTGGGTGTTGGTAGAGAGGTAAGGATCCACACTATTTTCCTGTCTACTTATAGTCTGGATCGATCATTTTTTTTTTTGAAACTGAAGGAATTGGATAGCCTCTTATAAACTGCAATATGTCTGGTAGACTTTTTAACATAATCAGTGATGCTGGCTTGACACGCCCTCCAGTACTATATGGATTTGGAGAGACCTCGTGACCTTATGCCCACTATAGAAAACTCTCACCTATCGAACCAGACCCAGCTCAACCCATCATGATACTTGAGAGAGCAATTACTTTCCAATATTTTTTTGTGGCAATAGGGTTTGCAGATAGGAGATCCTAGGCTACTGGGGTCTCAGAGCAGCTTTTTAAGACAGGTGGTTATGGAAGTAACATAATATGTCAAAAATTCCAAAACATTTTCTTAAAATTATTTTTTTTAAGGAAAGAGCACAGAAGGAGAAAATTCAAATTATCTATAACATGCAGACCAACCTTGCGAGGATTTATTCTTTCTACTCTCAAACCTAGAGTCTTCACTGCAGCCTCCATTTGCTCTATTGTGTCATTGGCCGAATATCTGGAACCAAACCTCTTTTTGTGCTTACTATTATCCTGCAAGTGAAATTTGCATTAATGTCTTCAAGATGTCAAAGGAAGCAACCACGTTCTTGAATTGAAAAGTGATTCAACCCTTACAAATTTCAAATCTATTAGATTTCCACAATCCATATTAATGTTTTGTATCGGTTTCTGGATTGGATTGTGTAGGATATTTTTGTCATTAACGTTTCGGATCATACTACATGATCTATCATCAATGTTTCTTTTTTCTCTCTGACATCCTGATGATGGATCATGTAGTATGATCCAAAACATTGATGACAAAAAAATTCTACACAATTGAATCCAGAAACTGATACAAAACCCTAAGAATTTGTTTTGTCCTTGACATGTTTGAAACAGTGCAGAGAAATTGAAAGGTACCTCGTTTTCAAATAAACCAGATAAGTCAAGATCATTGGACATTGATATCAGCTGAAATGCGTTGACAAAAACAGGGCACTCGTCCCGTGTTACCAAATGTTCCTGTGTATCCAATATAACCTGAAGCCAAAGCTGTGAGTTTTATAATTCATGGGAACCCTAAACCCTAAATCATATTTGAGGGAATAATAGCATGGTAGAGTTAATCTGTACAGGTGTTAAATATTTGAGATGGTAAAAAGAAACAAATACAATAAGAGGATGCTTACTTCTACGTTGCCAGAGTCAGGATTTGTACCATCCAAGGTAATGTCCTCATCATCCTGAAGCTTCACAGGATTGATGTAGTCTTTCTTAAACCACCGGTCTCCATAAATCTTTTCTATTGATATCCTCTGCAACCCAAAACAACATTTTATTTTAACAGGAAACTATTAAAAATATAATTAAAAAGGGAGTTTTAATTCAAATGTTATAGAATGGACTCTAGGGAGAATTTTATTACACTCTTTGGTCTAGGATTTAATATCTTGGCAATTAGTCTCCGGGATCCAAAAGAGAACCATGAAGGAAAAGAATACTCTGCATTGCAAATCTATGCACCATGAAAATCATAACATCAGAAACCGAGATTTCAGGGGTATTGAATTGTCAAAATTGTTGAAAATTTAGATTAGTTATTCAAAGTGTTTGCCCATTAACTGCAAAAAAGTTTTTGACTGATCATGTATGAACAGTGGGCCTGATTCATAATACTACCTTAGAATATAGTTTGATTATATTAGCATCATCAAAAGGAGAGAAGCCTGCTAGCATTTCGAAAAGAATGACCCCACAAGACCATATATCTGCAGCTGCTCCATCATAATGCTGATCAAGAATTATCTGCGGTTACATGAGCATGAGGTTAGATGAAGGGAAGATGTCTAAACTACAATATACCATAACAGTTTCCATTCAAAGAGGCCTGTTTGTATACCTCAGGTGCAACATAATTTGGGGATCCACAAGTTGTAGAAACTATAGCATCCTTCTGCACAAAACATGTGAAGTTGTGATTATGATCAACAAATAATTAGGAAGAATGAAAATATAAGAAACTTTATTAATAAACAGCCATGACAAAGCTATGGAATAGTTGAAGTTTTCTTTCATATTTTTTGCTACATGTTTTTAAAGGATGTTAAGGATGTGTGTGTGTGCGCGTGTTTGTCTGACATTATTCATGCCATGATTTTTCTCTGCCTGCTATGTTTATGGATCTAATGTTGAGTGTAATGTGTAAGAACAAGGTATATCTTGGAGATCAAAGTTATATGAGCGAAGTTTTGTTTGCATCAATTGAACATAATAGATATATATTGAAGACTTTTCTATGTTCCATGAAGTAATATGAACAAGGGATCGATAACACTTAGTATGCTTAATATATGGAGTTCCTTGTAAGGAATTGGTATTGATTTCATTGCAAGGAATAGGTATTGATATTAATTATCTTCCTCCTAATATCTTCTTTATCAAGGCCCCCATGTGTTGAAAAGAGATTAATAAGGGTACAAGAGATGAGATCTACAAAGACTACATATCGTCAATATAGAAAAACTACTAGTCATTGTCGACAAAAATGTACCTCTACTTCAAGCACTACATCAAAATAGAAGACGCCAATAGATTTGCTTTTGGTTTGAGATTTCCTTCCATCCAATTATGAGTATCTTCTCTTTAACTTCACGTGGAGTATGAACATTTTAATTGAAAAGATTAGTGCATTGGTAGACTACAACAATTCATTATAGACATGACCCAACATAGAGTTTGCATTTTAAAAAGTTATCTTTGACCTCTTCAAATTATTTTCTTCAACTCTCAATTTATGAGTACAAGGGGTTCATTGTAAATTATGATTTTTCTTTTATCTTATAATTTTAGATAGAATATCTTTTTGTATAGTTCTACTGACCTTTTCTAATTACTAATGAACATTAATATATAATTTAAAAACTAAGAGGGCGAGGTTCTTTTGTGTTTCTTAATCCCTCATTAACTTGTGGTTCTTTCGTGCATTAATTGCACAAATGGTAGTTGCCCTAAATGGGGGCCAAGTCATTTGTCATCACAAAATTTGAGACACAATTAAATGCCCCACTTTGTCTAGTAGCGGTTCTTTCAATGGAAGATGATTGATTTATCGTATTTGCCCTCTAATTTCATTTTCACACGATAAGACTACATCTATCGTATTAAATAATACTTAATACATTTAATATTTCTCTAATAAAGATTGTTTTTGTCATTTTGTATGGTGGCAAATACGTAACTTTTGATCCTATTTGTGTGGATAATGAGCTACGTGAAATCAGTGATTGTTTTAAAACATTTTAATGAATAAAAAATAGAAATAGATTCAAGCAAGTCATATTACAATAGAGACGTAGATGTATTTATTGACCTCAGAGAGTGATGGTATAATTTTATAATCAATATAAATATTATGAACGCGTATGTAGAAAATATGTATTTTATTAACAATTATATATATATTTTTATTGTAAATTAGTTTAAAAATTATTATTTATTTTTTAAATATAGGATATCAAAATATTTTTAAATAAAATTATTAAAAAATAATAAAAAAATATATAATAATTATTAAATTTTTTAAGTGAAATAAAAGAAAATAATTATATAAATAATTAATGCATTATTGAATTTAAAAGTTATATATAAAAGTAAAATTGGTATAAACATCCTAAAGATATCCATGTTGATTTTTATACGCATTATAATTAGGTAGAATTTTTGACTTAGCATGTAACACTATTTTAAATTTTAAAACAAGTGTCATGTATTCACAAATACATTCCTTTTTAATATTGTGAAAGAATTATTGAATAACATAGTTGAATTTAAATGCATTCTTTATAACTATCAGTAATAATTTTAGTAAATAAATTAAGCATCTCTTAACAGTTACAAGTAGGGAGATACATTAAAAAATTATATTGTTTTAGTTGAATAGATAATTTATTTTTTATAAAGATCTTTCAACTAATAATAACAAGATTAGTTAATGATATTAGATTTCCACAATTTATATTTCTAATAATAAAATCTTTAATTAATCTTTTTAATAATAAATTATGTCAAAGTATTCAGAATTTTTTAGGCACATAGAAATATTTTAAACATTTGTAATAACTAAAAATAATAATTTTATTTTTAATATCCAGTATAATATAGTAAAAAATTGTAGTATAACTTAATTGATTTTAGTTAAAAATAAAAAAAATTATATATATAATTAAAATTCATTATTTACTCAATTTTGAAGAAAGTAGAGACAATAATTTTTTTAAAATGAGCCAATTACATATTTTAATATATATAATTAAAAATTTTATTCAATGCATGAGTTGTAATCTACGAGGACTCAATATATTTGGATTCTTCATCTTTTAATTGCAGATCTATTAAGTTTTCTGAGTTGTAATCTACTAGGACTCAATCTCTTTGGATTCATCTTTTAAATTTCAGATCTATTAAATTGTCTGAGTTGTAATCTACTAAGACTCAATATCTTTGGATTCTTCATCTTTTAAATTTCAGATCTAATAATTTTTCTGAGTTGTAATCTACCAGGACTCAATCTCTTTGAATTCTTCGTCTTTTAAATTCCACATCTATTAAATTTTCTTCAAAGTATCTACTGTTGATTTTCTTAATTTTACTATAGTTTAATTTGGCAGTAAATTTTGGAGACAATTTTCCTTTTCAGCATTGCAGTTTTTAACCAAATCATGGCCAAACAGATGGGGCATGAAAGTTAAAAAATCAAAGTTGGAGAGATCTGGTGCGGTGTGTGATTAGCGAAATTCCCAAACGACGGGATCAAATTTTGGTCCAGACTGAGTTTGCGTATAATTCTAATATTCAGGGCTACAAAGTTTACAGGTAAACCTCCATTTTAAATTGCTTATGGAGAAGCCGATTTAGGCATAGTGACTGGAAAATTATTTTGGTGGTGAGATTGTCATTAAGGTTCAAATTCAAATTCTAGTTGGGTCACTGAACTTTTGGACTGATTAAGGGGACTGAAGGTCCTCAAATGTGACCTAAAATAGTTAAAAGTAGGAAGATGATCTCTTTGAACTTGGATCAGACTAAAATCATGAGTACTTATAAAGAAAAGCCAAAAAGTGGGATTAGCCATTATAACTGATACTGAAGTTTTGTTGAGCTCATTCATGAGGTGCATTGCGAAGTAAGAAACAAATTGCAATCCACAAATGAACAGTAACAAGGCCAATTTACATTGAAGGGAAAATATTCTAGTTCTCTTGCAAAAGGAGATTTACCTACAAGGCACCTAAAAGAAGCCCAAATGAATAAAAATTGGACCTTTCAAATCCATAAAAAGATAAGTATAATGCTTGTCTGGTTGAGTGCTTGATCCTTTGGTTATTAGTCCTGTTCTCAATGTTGCAGACATTAATCCTCTCCAAGCAGGAGTAGAAGCTGGACAAATGACCGAGTGCAGACAAATTGGACAAAACAAAATAAACCCTAGAAGGAAAGAGAGCAGATTTTTTCTACTCTTTGAGTTCTCTAATATTTTGATGATGGATCACACAGTGCGATCCGAAACATTAATACAAAAAAAATGAAACACAATCAAATCCAGAAAAACAGAAAGAGAACGGACCGGCCAAATAGAAAGTAATGGTCAGCTCCAGCAATACTTAGATCATTGAAGAAGAACTGGTGAAGCATATCCAATATGATGCATCTGAACCAGGAGGTTCAGAACATTGGAGCACAGAGGGGATGGTGCATTTATTGTTTGGCTGGCAATTGGAAATGTTGCTTGCCCTTCCACTGTGGTCTGATTATTACATAAGCAATTAGTGGTAGAAGAATTTTTGGGGGTTTTAGAAAAAGAGGGAGATATGGAGATTACAGGTAGTTGCTTTTGATAGCAGAGAAGATATCTGCCTCTGCTTTCTATTGAATGTGAAAATGTCTCTCTTTTTTTTAAAGAATCAATTTTGGCCTCAGGTCTATAATAGAATTCAGGTTTTCATTGTAGTTGGATTTTCTTTGTTGCAGGTGTGTTTACCTCACTGCAGTAGAAACTGTATTTTCTGATTTTTTATTGTGCACACCTGGCTGTTTTCCTTTCTTTCTTCATCATTTTCCCACATCTTATTGTATATGAATTTATCTACATAAGGAGCTTTGGATTGTAAAGCTAATCATTCATCCTGGTGATGGGGTGTAGAGGATGGCCCAAAACTATTATTCAATCTTATATTCTACTCACTTCAGTTCTTGCATCTTCTTCTCATAACAATTGTTGATTGCAGTACCCCAAGTCTTAAAGGTTAGCCTTTATTATTCCATAGCTAGACCTGTAAGTTTCACCCTGGGTAATCAAGACCATTATTGTCTTGCTTTAGTGATCTCTATGATAACTTGAAATGTCTTAGATCTTAAGATTTAATATTTCTTACTACTTGATTGATACAACAATAAATTTGTTTTCTAAGGTAAGCATTCTCTTGTGGAGTAAAATTTTGAAGTTTGTATTATCTGTTTATTCGGGTTACTATCAGAATGATCAGTAATCTACAAATTATATGATCTATTTTATGGACAGTCTTTACCAGAAGCTTTTTACTCAATACATAATCTATTTAAATATCACCAATTCAATGTGGTACCTGATAGAGAACACTCAGTCCAAAATCAGAGACCTTGAGAGTGCCTTTACCATCCAAAAGCAGGTTTTCAGGCTGTCCACAAAACCATCATCAAAATATCAAATAAATCCTAACGTCTAATTGAAAAAGAACTTTAATTAATTACTACTGCCAGTTGAAAATGCATACCTTAAGATCTCTGTGGTACACATTTCTAGTGTGACAATATTCTATGGCGTCCATAAGCTGATGAAAATACTTCCTGGATTCTTCTTCAGAAAGTTTCCCGAGATAAGACTGCAGAAAAACCCACAAATATTCCATCAAACTTGTTTAATGACCTCTTTTGCAAAAACAGAGTTGAGGATGAACACTCCATTACACAAAATATGCTATTATTCTGCCTTTTCCATCCATGGAACTTTCCCCTGGGTCTTCAGGGGAGTGATTTAATATCAAGAAATGATCAGAGTTTTATCCATCCCAAATACACAGACAAAGCAAGCATTGCCTATTAGGCCTAACAAGGGCTTACAATTCTGTCACATAGCTCTCCCCCATTCACATATTCCAAAACAAGGTAAATCTTCTTTTTGCTGGCTACAACCTGCAGTTCACCAACATTGGAAGCTCAATTAGCAGCTGCCTATCCTTGAATGTCCCAGCTCCTAATTCAACCAACATTAAGAACTGACCTCATAAAGGTGGACAATATTGGGATGTTTCAGTAGTTTCATTGTACTAATTTCTCTTTTGACCTGCATTCACCACATAACAAACATATGGTTAACTCCCCTTTTTTAAGCCTATAAGAAGGTAAGCTCAAACTATCAAATACCCAGAAGCATGTCAGCTGAACAGTAAAACTGAAAACACAGATCCTCCATACTATAAGACCTTATAATGAGTAACTAAAGGGTGTGTTGTAAGTTGCTGTTTTTGGATTCGATTGTTCGAGTTTTCCATCACACAATCAAATCCTGAAACAGCAACTGAAAACTCTATAGCTTGTGGAAATCTGATAGCATTAAAGGGCGTGTCTCCTCTCTCTGTCTAAAGGTTTTGAATATAAATGCATACAGAAGGTGAAACTGAAAACAGAAATCCGCCATTCTAGAAGACCTTACCCCCCTCTCTCTGTCAGAATATAAATGCATACATAAGGTGAACCTGAAAACAGAAATCCTCCATTCTAGGAGACCTTACCCCTCTCTCTCTCTGTCAAACTATAAATGCATACATAAGGTGAGACTGAAAACAAAAATCCTCCATTCTACAAGACCTTAAAATGACTAACAAAAGGATGTGTGGCTTCTCTCTCTCTCAAAGGTTTTGACTATAAAATTATAAATGCACACATAAGGTAAGACTGAAAACAGAGATCCTCCACTCTACAAGACCTCAAAAATGAGTAGCAAAAGGGTGTGTAAACTCTCTCTCTCTCTGTGAAAGGTTTTTAACACAAATGTATAAACATACACATGATAATAAGCTCTCTGTTCCACCAAGTCATTTCACAAGCTAAAACCAGAGACCCACCAGCTTACAAGATCTCATTAGGGAAGAAAACTCATTCAGGTCTCAGAATGTTCAAAAAAACAAAACTTGAAAGAAAATGCTCATGATCTCACTTGATACATAAGATTGTTCTTCTTGACCATATCCTTATCAATGATCTTGACAGCAAAATTTTTGCCTGTTTCAATATTTCTGGCCAACTTAACCTTGGCAAAAGTTCCTTCTCCCAGAAGACGCCCCAACTCATACTTCCCAATACGAGTTGTAAAGCCCATTAATTCCAAGCCAGACTGAGAAGCCTCAGATTGGTCTCCTGAAAGACCTTTTCTCTTCAATTGATCTAACATGCGTTTATGCAAGCCATGATTGCCCATCCATCAATCTTTGAATATGCCCCACAACATCTTTATTCTCTTTGAATCTGCCATAGTTGTTCAAACATGTGATCCTCGCAGGACTTCACACACCTAAACACAAGGAAAAAGCTCCAAATTCCACGGTCATAATCTAAGAAAATCGATATATATACATATATATATATATCTATATATATATTGCTAATCTAAAGAATATATATATATTATTGGCAATCTAAGAATATATATATATATAGCCAATCTAAGAATATATATATATTCTGTGCCAACCAAGAATGCAATAGCATGAACGCGGTGCATCGATTTATGCAATCTACTCGTCGTGGCTTAATATCATGCTCGTGTTAAACGTTGTGCAAATTGAATTTTCCGGCGTTGACTTTTAGGTTTGTGAAGGAAAAATCGACCACGTTTACAACGAACTGAACTTCCCGGCGTTGAGTTTTAGGTGCAGAAGTAACCCAATCACGTTGTGACAGCTGTACTTAACAATCCTTGGTTTGAATGGAGGTTGATTGCTTCATCATTATCCCCTGGATTTTCATTGTGCAAATGACAACGTTGGAAGCATAATAATTATACATTTAAGCTTTTTTATCTTTTTTTAATAGAGATTTTTGTTTGGCATTTTGCGTGGTACCAAGGTACCTGAAATTTGATCATATTTGCTGGGAAAATGAGGTTCACGTGGCGTGGATGGGTAGTCAAAATAAATAAAAATAATAAATAGAAATTCTTAAAATATATACTTGTTGTTTTTCCATTTTTAAATTTAGTAGCAACTATCAAGTCATATTATAAATGTTGTTTCCGGTTCTGGGGTGTGAACTCTGCGGGGGTAATATGTAACTTTTATATTAAAATATTATAAATGATACAAACATATTTATCGTTTATTTTTATTTTTGTTTTTATTTTTGTCAAATATGATGTTTTCCTATATATATATAATTTGATAAATTAAATGGTAATAAATATATTTCATTATTATCATATATTAGTCTTGTATAGTAATTAATAAATTAATTTTTATTAATTATGAATTTCTAAGAATTGTAAAATTTTAATTTTTTTTACATAAAAAACAAATGTCTATGTCAATGGGCTCTTGGTCTTTTGGTGAAGATGAATGGTTCTAAATGAGCCCACTAGAAATCAAGTCTTGCTGAGTGGATGGCTATGACAAAAAGAAACAAATGTCTATTATAAATGATGGATAGTAGCATATTTATCTTTTTAATTGGTGAGATGTCTTTTTTTATTAAAGAAAAATAGACATTTGATATCTTTTTGTATGAAATTAGATAAATAAAAGAAGTGCAAAATGGTGGCAAGTACTTGCCTTCCTTGGTATATTCTTAATTATTATAAATTTAAATTGCTATTATTTTAAAATTATGTAAAATTAACTATAACTCTCACTTTTTTGAATTATATATCGATTAATCACAAAAAGAGAGTACAAAAGGAGGAGCGGAGAGGCGGAGCCTCAACCCACCAAGTTCATATCAAAATTACAAAGTATGATCACCACGGATAACAGTTATCAAAAGTATAAGCAACAAAAAGGAGCCAACAGTCAGAGAAGAACATCATTATAGTCTTCAACCCAGGAGGTCCATCCTTGAGCACCCTCCATCCACACAACTTTCTTCCTTTCCAAGATATGAGCGAATAATTCAAATTTATCAAAGTAGGGCCCTCTAGTATCCCTGATTTCCTTAAGCAGCTTTTTAAGAGCATCTTCAAAGGCAGCCTAATTGTCAGCAATGCTGGCCCATTCTAATCCATTTTTCATTTTGTATATAAACATGGTGGCATGGCCATCGTGGAGAAATCTTTGCAACTTCTCCCTCTCAAGCCACATCACACAGCAAACCTGCGAAATAATTTTAAAGCGTATGAGTTTCCTAAGAAACACAGTAAGAGTTCTTCCATTGCCTTGAAATTTTTCCTCATTTCTATATTTCCAAATAAACCAAAGGATGTAGGAGGAAAGAATATGCCAGAAAAGATTAGCATCTTTTTTAAGACCAAGTATAGAACCAGTAATAATATCAAAACTAGTAGCATGTTCAGTTATGGAAATTCCAAAAAGCATCCAAACTTCCCTGGCAAAAGAACATTCAAAGAAAATGTGCCTCATACTCTCAGGCATCTTGCAAACAAGACAAGTATCAGAGCCACCTTATTGAGTTTTAATAGACAGTCTATCCAACAAAAGCTGTCATTTGAAATGAATTAATAACTCTCACTTCAATAATATAGAATTAATAATTATGTGGAAGTATTCCTATATGAAATGAACGATCTACCTTTGGAAATCAATGATTGAAGAAGGATGTAAGATAATAGAATTGGACAACCTACTTTTTCAATGGCTATATGAAATGAACTACCTACCTTTTGGAGTTTATGATTGAACAAAGATGTAAGATCATAGAAGTCCACAACCTACCTTTTCAATGGTTCAAAATTGAAGAGAAGGATGCAAGACAATAGATTTAATTTCAACCACATACTTGCATTTATATCTATTTTTTAAATAATCTTTTATGATAAAAAATTTAGAAGTCATATTTTAATATTATTAATTTTTTTAAAAAGATATGAAATGAAAAATCTATCTTTTATTTTTATCCTTTTTTTATGAGAATAAATTTTAATATTATCTCCAGTTTTATAATATTTTATCTTATGTTTTTAAGATTAAGAAGAAAAAGTAAAAGTATTTAGAAATAATTTTATTTTGAATTGAAATCTATCTTTTATTACTATCTTATTTTAATTCTTCTTATTTTAAAAAATATTTTTTATTCATTTTAATTTTATATCTTTTATGAAATTACAAGTAATAACTTAAAAAATAATTTTTAATTTATAACCGTTTTCAACTTAAACAAGAGAGAGACACCAAAACAAACTTTTGATTACTTATTGTATGCCAATAATTTAAGGATAACATGTGTCCTTGGGGAGTTATGCTTTGAATAACATCCATCCATCTATCTATCTATTCGTGTATATCTTTTTCTCTTTGTCCCTATCTATATCATCTTCTCCATCTGTATCTCTTTATCCTTCTCTCTCACTTACTCTTTCTATCTCTATCTATATGTGTCTCCCTCTCTCACCCTATTGCAAACATTACATGAGCTTGTTAGTAATAGAATTTGATTAAATCCTTACACAAACAACATCATTTTCTAATTGACTTCATGTATTACACAAATTTATATAAAAAATAAACTAAAATTTTCCCTAATTTTCCTTCCACACTTATTTGCATACCCATTGCACACAATTTGCAATTGCTAGATATAACATAATAAAAATATAATTTTAATTTAATTAAAAAGTCTATAATTTGTAACAATAAAATTAATCTTAAATTTAATTATTTAATTACCAATTTAAAATTATATTTATTTAATATTAATTATAATTGGTCCTGATAACTAAATATAAATATTTGTTGTGTAATACTCATGAATAGTTTAGTGCTTTATTTGATTTGATTTAAATATTGAACCAAATCTTTGTAAAATAACTAATTTACTGCATTACCTATATTTGTAGAAATAATAAATTATTAAAATATAAATATCTTTATAAAAAAAATTACTTTATATGTACAATAATATAAGTAAAAATAAATAAATAAATAAATATATATATATATATATATATATATATATATATATATATATATATATATATATATATATATATATATATATATATATATATATATATATATATATATATATATATATATATATATATATATATATATATATATATATAATACACATTTCGTTTAAAATATAAAGAAATTCAAGAAAACCCTAAAAAAACATCATTCTTACAAATTTGCTCTTATCACAAGAAATTTTTTAAACTAATCACAATGTAAATAAATAATTTATGCAATATATCAAAATTTAAAATGTATATCTCGACTTTATAAAAATCAAGTTTATTTTGAAAATAAAATAATAATCACTTTTAATTGGTGTAAAATAATTTATTAATAAGCTTCATAATAGAATAACATTGTCTAATAATAGAAATATTATATTATTTGTCTTAACTAGTTATAAATAAATTATTTTACGAGCAATTATGAATTTTGAAGAATCATAGGTTTTAAGTTTTTTTGGATTTCCCTTTATATTAAAAAAATTAAATGTTTATTTTATTTTTAAATTATAATATTTAAAAGAAAGTGATTTTCATATATTGATACATGAATTTTATTTAGATTCACACTATTGAAATAATAAAATAAAATTAAACTACCATATACCTATATTATTAAAAAAAACCTATGCAAGTCCAAAGATATCCATTTCTAAAATGGTAATTTTTTAATCTCAAGCCTAACAAATATTTTCCTTTGCCATGCATTGTTGAAGCATCAAAAGTGGAATATTTACCCTTTAACACTAACAATCTAAGACAAATCAAACAACTCATTAACCATATTGGATAACAACACTAACAACTAATTAACATCAAAACATATATTTAAAGAGTCTTGGCATCATATAACTATAAAAGACAATAAGTTTTAATAGCATGAAGCAAAAAAACTATAATTAGCCACCCAATGGCTAAGTGAGCACATGGCTCCAATCTTCATCAAGGAACTTAAAAAGCTCCTTATAGTTTTCTTGTTTTTCAACATCCTTTCCTAACACCTTCTACATGCGACACAAGGAGGCTATCAAGTTGTGCATCACCTTTAGGCTAAACCTAGAAATGTTGGTCATCTTTTCCTCTAGCTCCAATTTTTCTTTAGGGTCTCCAGTTCCACCATTGTGTTCTTTCGTTCCACACAAGCACCGACAACACTCACTTGGTTAGTATCTTCCTATTTTGGTAGAGAATACTAGGTAAGATCCACATGTTCAATCTTCGTATTGTCAGAATTGTGTGTGGAGCTGTCATTAGTTGATTTTGTCAAATTTCCTTCCTTCTACAAGTGTCTTTTAGTAACATTATCCCCTTTGTGAGCAACCTCCTCCTCCAAGTCATAATCCACCGGTTTCATTTTCTTCCCTTTATCATTTGCATGACCCGCCAATCAATTAGAGCATCAAGGATTGACACTTCCACTCTTATTGTCTTCCTCCCCAAAATCCTCCTCCACATTATTGACAACCTCCTAAATGGTTTTACGGGTTTTGGGAACTTTATCGAGTGGGATATAAATTATTTTATTTTCCTCCTTTTGTAGGTGGTAGAGGTGGTTGTGGTGTGCTTAAGGTCATAGAGGTCATCCACAACAATGCCATGGGTTGGGGTGCTAGGGGTGCTAGGACAATAAGAGATTTTAGCATCCCCCATGATACATAGACATTTTTCCTTGCTAGGGCTAGGGGTTTCAAGAATTATTGTAGCTAAGGGAGAAACTAAGTGGAGGGCTTCCATGAAAAGAATTTATTTTAGGGGTAAAAGGGATAAGATAACATTTATAGAGCCATAAAATGAGACCTTGATGAAGAGGAATTGGCTTCTTATCTCGGATCTTAGTTGTTTCAACCACATGGCTAACTAAAATTTCCTGGATAGCTTAGAAGAAAATACAAAAAGGAAATCAATTATCAAAGAATGGTTATAAAATTGATTCAATAGAGGTAAATGATAAAATTAATAGACCTTAAATATGCCTTCAAGAGTGAAAATTTTCATAATCATTAAACACATCTGATCCCAAGGAGCTAGTAAATCAACCCTTTCAAAACCTCCATGAAGCTTGATTGGTTTCTCATTTTTCAGAATTGACTTATAGGTGGCTAAAGAAAAGCCAATCATGTTGTGATAGTTGTACTTAACCATCATTGGTTTGAATGGAAGATGATTGATTTATTGGGTTTTTCCTTTAATCTCATTGTCCAAACGACAACAATGAAAGCATAATAACTGAATAGGTGTAAAATGGAAGCTTAGTAATATACCTAACATTCAACACTTATTCATTTGATTTGAAATAGCATAAGTAAATCTGAAAATTGATTTGGTCAAGATACACACCTCATCATGAAATTGATTTAGAAATACCTATTTTTTGAAGTCTGTGTGAGGTTTCAGAAGATTCTGCAGCCAGATCTGTGATCAGAAAGCCGACATGGAGAAAACCCAGAAAAGTTTCATCTTTCCTGTAGTAGGTCAACTTTAACCCTCATAAAAGGTCAAATACTACAGTTTTATTCTAAAGGTTGATTCAGATTTTGTTCATAGATCTCGGAAGTTCGACGAAAAGGGTACTCAAATATGTCCTCTGATTCCCGAAACAGTGACTATAGATATCTGAAAAAGGGAGTTTATAGGGTGGCTATATAGGGTTTTGCCTTAGTCAAACCCCCGTTTTGGTGATCTCCACCTCCACGAATAGCCGATTGAAATAGAATGTGTGTGTGTGTATGTATTGAAAGTGTAATGCCAAGATCTAATCCTCTAGATCAAAACCCTAGCATGAATATGTATGAAACAACAATGCATAGATTTGAATGAGATAGAAAAGCATACCAAGCCCCCAAGGCTAAAGTACTTCTACCAAAATCACAATCCATAATTGTTACCCCATGATTGAATCTTTGAATGCTTGAAAGTGGATAATGGTGGATCAAGGAAGAAAGGATCTCTCTTCCTCACAAAGATGCTTGATGTCAACAATGGCTTGATCTTTTATATCATCCTCTTGCTATCTTGCATCTTCACCATTCCTTGCTTGCTTGAAATATTCTTGCTCATGAAATTAACTCTTTGAGAGCACTTGATCATGAGAATGCTTAGTTGTTCTTGGTTGAGTCATGGATTAAATGAGAGAGGAAGGCCTCCTTTTATAGTGAACTAGGGCACAATCCTCTAGAGGGGCCACCTTGGTGAATTAAATCCCAATTAGGTCCTAACCTTTAGAAAATATACCTAGATTAAATGCAATTAGAGGATTTACCATTTTGAAACCCGAAATGGCCAACCCAGAGGCGGAAAAACAAATATCCCCGAAACCCGACACCCGAAAATCAAGGAATTTGAAATTTTGAAAGAGGGGGGCAAAATCAAGGTTGGGACTAACCTAGTCAGGTTTCGAGCTTGATCCTGACCTAGTCAGGTTTGAGCTCGATCCTGACCTAGTCAGGATCAACCTCAAATTTGACCCTAGGCCCAAATCCAGTCAGAATCAGGACAGGAGGTCCCAGGGATGCCCGGAGACCTAAAAATGATAGCAGAAAAGGACAGAATGCCAAGGATAGGCATAAAATCCTATGATGACTATGATGAAGGCCAAGAGGACCTATTTCTAAGTCCTACCTAGAAAATAGAGCTAGGAGAAAAGGGGAATTAAGGAGAATCCTCGGGATCCTAACCCTAATATCACCTAGAATGAAGGAGATAAGTGCAAAATGCATCCTAAATACAAATCTATCATGATAAATGTACTAAAAGAGGGTGCTAAACCTATCAAAATGGAAGTGCTTCCATTTTAAGACAATACATTTAGCCCCCACTTTAGCTTAGATATGACACTACGTGAATATGCAAGCTAAAGTAAGAAAACATCATAGTAAATAAAAAGGATATATCCAAGTCCTCGATGTAAAGATCCTGCAGAAAACTATTAGAACCTGCAACACACAAGGTTAATGAAAATCCATAAATCTCCTAAAGCTTACTATATGATAATTTGAGAAGTATATAGAGCCCCTTATGCTCCCCCTATTTTAGCTTTCTACTTCGGAAGGGTGAAACGGGGTGATAAGAAAAACTCTATATACTGGAAATGCAGAGTGTTGAAAAATCCTTTCCTAAACCAATTAGAATGATTCCTAACCTTCCTAAATCAATTCAAGGAGTTAGATATCTGAATCATGATTCCAACACTGCTGAAGACACTGAAAATGAAGTTATCGAACTCAAGTTATGATGAAAAGAGTGGATGTTTGTCTAAATGTATAAGAAGGGAAATCTGAGTTTACCCTAAGGAAACCCTAATAAAACCCTAATTTGAACTTATAAATGAGAAAAAGAGAAATAATTACTCATTCTTACCATTTGCAAATTTAAAATGAGGAAGCAAGATGCCGAGGAGAGAGGAACTTTGAGCGACACGCCTGGAGATTCTGAGACACATCCTGGCTACCAGACGGTCACTACCTGAGGTGAGTTTGTTGTTATTCACCTTTGCACTTTCCAAATTCCTATTTTTTATAGGCAAGGTCGATTTTACCCCCTTTAGGTCAACCCTGACCCACTTAGGTTGACATTGACCCATCTAGGTCGACTTTGACCCATGAAAGTCGACATTGACCAGAGGGTTTTTATCAATTTTTGAGATGAGGTCGACCTTGACCCAAAAAGGTTGACCCTGACCTAGTAAAGTTGACATTGACCCAGTAAGGTCGACATTGACCTAACTAAGGTTGACTTTGACCTAGTTCAGTTAGATATGCAGATTTGATGATATAAATGACTGATATGATGTTTGTTTATGCTTGTAGGACTTGGTCTATTTTTGAGAGCATCCTTTTGGGGAATTGCTAGTCAAGGTCAAGGAGAGACTGTCCGAGCTTGATGATGAGGGGATGCAGTTACTGAGGGATGTGGGACTATACTGGGTATTAGTCCTTCCACAAATCAGACTACACCAAGCCATGCTATCGGCTCTGATAGAGAGATGGGATGAGGATACATGCTCTTTCCATCTTCCTTTTGGTGAGATTACAGTTACCTTAAAGGATGTCTATAGGATCATGCGGCTTCCAGTCCAAGGGGAGATCATCTAACCTAGAGCACAATGTGGTTGTGAGGAGATCCATGCAAACACAGAGTATTGTATAGGAGTGCTTCCATAGATGCAGACCTGGTTAGATCAGATCCTACTATCTTCCGTACTGTTAGGCCGCACACCTTTAGTAGGGAAGGTGATGCTATGTATAGTAGCCTTGGTTGTGTTACCCAACTCAAAGGGTACCATATTTTGTTCACCTTTGACACATCTCATATAGAGGATGGAGAGAGATAGGACCATGTTCTCATGGGGTCACAACATGCTAGCTTAGCTATACCATGAGCTCAGTCAGCTAGTGAGGTATTAGCAGGAGAGTCTGTCGACATGCACGCTTCTGCACATTTGGATATTTGAGCATTTCACATGTACACATCCATAGGGGGTTCTTGTGATGGTAGATGCAAGTACAACAAGAGCCTTCACATATCCTTTGAGAGATGTTTGGCAATTTGGGGATATGCTCTACTAGAGAGTACATCTAGACCGTATTGCCAGCACCGATGTGATATGGACACCCTCTATCGAATGACAGAGTGGCCTGATACATGATTCCAGATGAGACACTCATAGCAGTGTAAATTGCTAGAGGGTCATCAGAGTCATATAGTGATGCCCTACTATTATGATCGAGTGATGAGGTAGTTCAGCCTGTTACAGGGAGTCCCTAAGGTAGTACCTCGCTATGTTCATTTGACGAGATACTATCAGAGACTCGGTGCCATACGCCAACCATCGATAGCAGACATAGAGGATAGTGATGCAAAGGAGATAGAGGATATAGAGGTACCATTAGATGTAGCCTATTCAGGTGTGAGTTGAGATTACATTTGGTACTAGAGTTTGGAGGGGATCCATCTTATCTTTCCCGAGGATTATCCCATAGGTGATCCAAGCTTTACAAAAGGGACACACCGGGATAGTGGAGCCATAGAGGAGGATGAGGACATCAGAGATGAGGAGGAGCACATCCCCGAAGGAGATCCCATGGAGGAGGAGGAGAGAGTAGATAGAGAAGATGAGAGAGCCAAGGACATGCCCCCAGATGGTGATACTGGTGCAGATATACCTATTACTCACACATCACCACTGAGATCACGATGGCCCCCAAGGCCCCACACAAAGACACCACCACCGAGACCTAGATATAGCAAGCGTGGAGAGAGTAGTCACTCCATGCCCCCACCATCTAGACATTTTAGTGACGTCCTGGAGGGAGACCTAGGTATGAAATTTGATTGAATATGTGATTTGATTTGAGATAGATAGGATACTAGACTGATAAAAGTTTTTCTTTCGACAGCTAGCATAGTGGAGTGGAGGAGATTTATATCCAAGGTTCTCAAGGATACAATTATATCCTACTGACTACCAGCTGACGAGTGAGAGTCTTCTATCGGTCGCAGAGATCCTGATAGCCATGCTGACATCTTTGTATGTATCCAGCGAGAGCTGATATTGTGCAGAGAAAGAGAGGAGATGCTGATGGAAGAGGTACAAGGTCTTCGAGGATGTGTACAAGGTATGAGCATATCCAGAAGCTATACACTGACACACAAATCTCCATCTTCCCATCACAGAGTAGAGAGATATGGGAGTCATCGGCCATCAGAGCGACATAGTTATAGACGTAGTGATAGATAGGGCCATTGGCCACATATGTATCAAAACTTTGAAAAACTCCTTTTTTTGATGAATGAAAAAATTTCTCTACTGATTAGTTCTATGTTTGATTACTATGCTTTTTTATGCACCCTAAAATGGTCGCCTAGACTTTGGGTCCCCATTCAGCAATTTATCAAATCCCTGAATCAATATTTTCAAAAATCAACATTTTATCAATTATGTCAATTTCTTTGATCAAGTCATATTTCAACATTTTTTATTATTTGCCTTGGGCTAACCATTTTATCCTAAGTCTTTATTTATTTAAAAGCAATTCCCTCCCCTTTTATTAAATAAAAAGCCCCCACCTTTTCCTCTTATCCTAAGTTGCACAAATAAAGCATTATTCTTATTTTATAAAAAGAGAAAAAGCACTTTTTGTCTCATATGGACACAAAAGTCAACTCTTATTTTCTCATTGGAGGATATTTGTGCACATGGATTGCTCCTCTTTGATGCTCCACCATTGATTAAGTCTTTTGCCTCTTAATCTCCATGGTCCATTTCTCCTCATTTCCTATAAAAGAAGAGCTCTCTTCCTCATTTTAGGTCATTCACTTTTATGCTAACTTTATGTTGCAGGAATTCTTGAAGACTTTGAAGCTTTTTGGAGATCATTGTTGCATCACATCTTGGCTCTCTTCATTGCTTCATAATCTAGATTTCATTCTTGCATAGTAGCTTCATATTTCATGCTTTCATAGTTTAGATTTCCTTTCATGCTTTAGAATAACTCATCTAGTTTAATAGGAAGGATTGTAACACTTGCTATTTCTATTTCATAGTTTAGATTGTACTTTCATTTCCATAGCTTAGCTTGCATCTCTCATTTCTAGTTTGCATATTCATCTTAATCTAGTTGCATTTTGCATTTCATTTGATTCTTGGAGATATTGGCATTCTTGCCCTTGTCTTCACTTGAATCTCTCATTGTGTGGTTGACTAGCAAGGTCATTAAGTTTATTAGCTCTAGCTGAGAGCAATTTCACAATCTTGCAACTCCATACATAGAGAGCTATGGATCAATTTTTGAGACCTCATTCTTGAGTGTTCTTGAATGTAAGGATCCATAGAAGTGCACTACTTTTGTGTGTACATCTTTCATCAATATAAAACTTAAAAGAAAGAAAGAAAGAAAGAAAGTGCATAAACATATTCAATATGTAATTTTTCTAAAACTACATAACCTATAAAATGAATCTTTATAAGGAATACATAAATGCACATGGAACAAATGAGATTCAGGATAATAACGTTTAATATGCATAATATTAATGGGTTCCTTAAAAGAAACACCATCCATATCATCAAGTTTGTAAGCACCCGAACCAAAGTCTTCAATTACAACAAAAGGTCCAAGCCAATTAGGGCTAAATTTTCCTTTTTCACCCGGTAAAGCATTTACATTTCGTTGATTCTCATAAAGGACTAAATCACCATTCGCAAATGTTCGTTCAATTACCTTATGATTATATTATTTCTGAAGAGATTTATGATAAGCTTTGATATGTTCTAATGCATGTATTCGTTGTTCATCCAACATTTTGAATTCTTGTAAGCATTGTTCACGAAAAGTGTCTTTATCAATTATCCCATGAAACAAAACATGTAAAGAAGGTATTTCTAGTTCCAAAGGCATAATAGCATCAGTACCATAGACAAGGTTGTAAGGAAAAGTACTCATGGCAGTACGAACACTAGTCCTATAGGCCCATAAAGCATAAGTCAATTGAATATGCCAATCTTTCGCATGCTTACTAACTGTCTTTCTCAAAATTTGTTCAATAATTTTATTTGATGCTTCAACTTGTCCATTAGATTGTAGATAGTAAGGAGTTGAAATCTGTGTTGAATCCTATATTTCTCCAAGAATTTTACAACTTCTTTGTTTTTAAAAGAGGTTCCATTATCTGAAATTATCATTGAAGGAATACCAAATCTTGTTATGATATTATTAAGGATGAAATCACAAATAACATCTGCCATTGTTGAACAAAGCGAAACAACTTCAACCCACTTCGTGAAATAATCTGTAGCAGTGAGAATGTAAGTATGTCCATGAGAAGAAGTCGGTGAGATTTTTCCAATAAGGTCAAAACCCCAAACACTAAAAGGCCATGAAGAAACTTGATTACGAAGCTCACGAGCAGGAGCATGAATCAAATTACTATGTTGTTGACATTGAGACATTTCTTAACAAACATAAAAGAATCTTGTTCCATTGTTTGCCAATAATATCCCATTCGAAGCAATTTATTAACCAGGGATTTTCCACCCAAATGTCCCCCACAAGAACCAGAATGAGCCTCTACTAAAGCTACAGGAATTTCAGTTCTATTGAGACATCGTAATAATAATCCTTCATAAGAGCGTTTGTAAAGCGTATCTCCTAAAATGATGTAACGTGCTGCAAGTTTCCTAATACGATTACGCATGTTCCTCGTTGTTGATTTAGGAAAAGTTCCATCCTTCAAAAAATGAAAAATATGTGAATACCATTCATCCGAATGCAAATTGAAACAGTTAGAGGTAATCTTGTCAGAAATTGTAGGGCTTTTAAGAGTTTGTATAGTAAATTGAAAGTTTTCAGCATTTTTCTCAAGACAAACCAAGGAAGCTACACTTGCCATAGCATCTACATGTCAATTATCCTTCCTAGGTAAAGTCTGGATCGTATAAGAGGAGAATTGTGAAAGCACATCAAGAGATAAATCTCTATATTGTGTCATTTTAGTATTTTTAGTCTAATATCCTCCTATAATCTGTTCAACTATCAGTTGAGAATCTCCATATATATGTAAATGTTTGATATTGAGGGACGAAGCTGCTCGTAGTCTAGCTATAAGAGCTTCATACTCCGCAATGTTATTAGTACAAGGAAAGGTTAATTTATATGATAGAGGGATGGGTTTTTTCGTAGGCGGAATCAAGATAATACCCACACTAGAACCTGTCTCACACTTAGACCCATCAAAATACAATTCCCAAATATCCTCCTGTTGAATAGCTAGGATATTATCATCAGGAAATTCTATTGAAGTAGAACTTTCATTTGAGCGAGGACAAGGAACTTCGGCTAGATAATCTGTCAATGCTTGTCCCTTAATAGATTTTTGAGAAATAAAATTAAGATCAAATTCTGTAAGCAACATCACCCATTTTGCCAACCAACCCGAGAGATCAGTTTGTGAGAAAATATGTTTTAAAGGATCAAATTTGATGATCACATTAACTTCAACATTTATGAGATAATGTCTAAGTTTCTAACATGCATAAACTATAGCTAGACATTGTCTTTCTAAATCTATATATCGTGTTTCATAATCAAGTAAAGTCTGACTAATGTAATACACAGGTCTTTCTTTACCATTATCATCAATTTGAGCTAACAACGCACTCACGACCCATGGAGTCACTGAAGTGTATAAATGAAATGGTTTATCAAAATTAGCAGGCTGCAAAATAGGAGGATTCGCAAGATACTCCTTAAATTGCTCAAAAGTTTTCTTACACTCATCATTCCAAGAGTAAGTAGTATCCTTTCTAAGCAAGGAAGTAAAAGGGATAGTTCGGTCTGCTAAATTAGAAATAAAGCGATGAATAGCTTGTATTTTTCCTTGTAAACTTCATAGTTGAGAAATATTCTTAGGAGGCATATTAACAATAGCTTCAATCTTTTCAGTATCTACTTCGATGCCTCGCTTAGAGATTATAAATCCTAATAATTTACCAGAATCAACTCCAAAGACACATTTCTTAGGATTCAATCTCATATTATAACTTCTAATTCTTTCAAATATATGTCATCAGATAGTAATGTGGTCTTCTCTTTGTATAGATTTCGCTAAGATATCATCCACATAATCTTCAAGAATCTTATGAATGTAATCATGAAAAATCAGGGTCATAGCCCGCTAATAAGTTGCTCCTACATTTTTTAATCCAAAAGGCATCATGACCCAACAAAAGGTTCCCCAAGGTGTTATAAATGTAGTTTTAAATTGATCTTTAGGAGGGATAAATATTTGATTATATCCCAAAAAACCATCCATAAAAGATAACAAGGCATGGTCTGCTGTCGAATCCACAATCATATCAATATTCGGTAGCGAGAAATCATCTTTCAAGGATTCCTTATTTAAATCTCTAAAATCAGTACACATCCTTATCTTATTTTCTCCTTTTGACATAGGCACAATGTTTGAAATCCAATCTAAGTAATCAATAGAATGGATAAATCCAGAATCCAATAGTTTTTCAATTTCACCTTTGACTAACAAAGCAATTCGTGGATTCATCTTTCAATTTTTTTTTTCACAGGTTTCATATTTGGCTTTAAAATGATGTTATGAGTAACAATCTTAGAATCTGTACCTGGCATATCCAAATATGTCTAAGCAAAAATATCCTTAAATTCAAGAAAAAGGGAAACCATCTGATCACGTTCATCCTGATTCAAACATTTTTTGATTTTTATCATCCTTTCAGAGTTGTTGTCATCCACTTGAATATCAATAGTTTCAGTAATTAATAGATCACTTCTTATTGGAGAATCCATTGGTAAAGGAATAGTATCTTGTTCTTCATGTTCTCCAAAGTAAGCATCAGTTTTTAAACAATAAGGTTTTCCTCGTTTGTGATGAAACTTAGGTAAATCCTCATAAACCCCTAAAAATTCCATTAAGGCTTCATCTTTAGGAAAAATAACCAAAGAGGATTGTTGATTAAGATCAATAAGCAATGGGTTAACCAAATTCAATTGTCCACTGCAAATATGATTAACATTAAGAGGAAAAATAGATGGTTGTCTATAAGGGTTGAATCCTAATCCATATGTATGATCATAAACTTCATTATCCAAAGGTACTTGTATACCTTGTTCATATTTACCACATCCTTTTCCATTAAATCCTAATTTCTTAAGCAAATGATAACTAGGACCATATCGATCAGTCATGTCAGAAGGAGTCCAAGGAGCGGCATATGTCACAATGTCATAACAATCAGGCTTTATAGTTTCAATCATTTCATTAATCGAAGCGGCAACAAAATTACTTTTTTGTTCCTTAGATAGCGGAGAAGAAATAAATTTTTTTTTCTCAAATTCATTTTGTTGCTTCATGAATTCCAAATCAGAGACTTTGTATTCTCCAATAAACATAGGATTAAAATCCAGTGTCCCCCAATCATCCTCAATCAAAGAAGAAGAAGATGGAGCTTCTTGTTGTTGAATCTCAGGTTGTTTTATCTTAGATTGTTGTATCTCCGATTGTTTTTCAATCTCTTTACTAGGTTGAATCGGTTCAAAGTTTTTAGCATATTTTGCATTTAAGCACGGATTCAGGGCATCATCCACGTGTAATGTATACATTAAGTTATTATAGATGAACCTAACCTTGCAATGAAGGGTAGAAGGAACTGCATGCATAGTATGTAACCAAGGTCTTCCTAAAAGAAGATTATAATTGAGAGGTCCAGACATAACATGAATAGGAGTATTTAGAATAACTGGACCAACTTTAACAGGTAAGGTAATAATGCCCAAAGTTCTTTTCGCAATATTGTCAAATCCTCATATAGGAACATTATCAGGTTGAATAGTAGTAAGATCAGCCTTAATTGCCTTGAGCATATCCATGCTACAAACATTAAGTCCAGATCCATTATCAATTAAGGTTCTTCGAATGATACTTTGATTAATAGAGACAACCACCATAAGAGCATCATATTGATTCTACACATCTAGGGAAGGTAAATTATTATCAGAAAACATAATAGGAGGTACAGAAGGCATAGTATGCATACAATCCAAAATAGAATGAATGTTCTCTTGATTAGGAGGCAAAGCAGGAAGAGTAGATAAAGCTTTTTGCAATGCCTCATGATATGTTGGGGAGGTTTGAAGTAATTCCCATAAAGATATCTTAGCAAGAGTAGCACGTAATTGATCAACTAAGTTGTACTCCTTAAAGGTAGACGGATACCTAGGTGCTTGAGGTAGCATAGGTTGAGAAGGAGATAAAGAAATTGGAACAGTAGGCTGAGGGTTATTCCGTGTGCGACAAGCATGTGAAACAGAATCAATGTTATCAAAGAAATCCAAAGGATCTCTAGGTTTACCCTTAATTGTTATATGAGGACATCCTTTTACCATCATCAAAGGTGTAGGATATATCATTTTAGGTTTATTAATGTTGAAAATAGTGGGACATGAAGGTAACCATGCACACACCCTATGGTAAAGGTCAATTTGAGAAGTTGTGGAGGAGAGTGAAATAGGAATAGGATCCATGGAGATCATATTCAAACTATTTTCATCCTCACCACCATGTACCTCATTAGGGAATCTATCCTCTTGTACAATAAAAGCCTCATCAAAGTACTCAAAACAAGAATCATACATGTTGAATACAAAGAAAGCACTAAAAGCATGTAAATATTTTTGTATTTTTAAAAGGAATTTTGCAATGTTTTTGTATTTTCAGATATAAATGCAAGAAATCTAATCTTACAAGCATACAAGATTTAAATCTAACACCATAAAAGAAAGAGTTGTTGTAAACAGGGTCACCAAAATGAAAAAGTGTAAAATGGAAGCTTAGTAATGTACCTAACATTCAACACTTATTCATTTGATTTGAAATAGCATAAGTAAATCTGAAAATTGATTTGGTCAAGATACATACCTCATCATGAAATTGATTTAGAAATACCTAATTTTTGAAGTCTGTGTGAGGTTTCAGAAGATTCTGCAGCCAGATCTGTGATCAGAAAGCTGAGACGAAGAAAACCCAGAAAAGTTTCATCTTTCCGATAGCAGGTCGACTTTGACCCTCATAAAAGGTCAAATACTACATTTTTATTCTGAAGGTCGATTCTGATTTTGTTCCCAAATCTTAGAAGTTCGGCGAAAAGGGTACTCAAATCTGTCCTCTGATTCCCAAAACAACGACTGTAGATATCTGAAAAATGGAGTTTTTGAGGTGGCTATATAGGGTTTTGCCTTAGTCAAACCCCCGTTTTGGTGATCTCCACCTCCATGAATAGCTGATTGAAATAGAATGTGTGTGTGTATGTATTGAAAGTGTAATGCCAAGATCTAATCCTCTAGATCAAAACCCTAGCATGAATATGCATGAAACAACAATGCATAGATTTGAATGAGATAGAAAAGCATACCAAGCCCCCAAGGCTAAAGTACTTCTACCAAACTCACAATTCATAATTGTTACCCCATGATTGAATCTTTGAATGCTTGAAAGTGGATAATGGTGGATCAAGGAAGAAATGATCTCTCTTGCTCACAAAGATGCTTGATGTCAACAACGGCTTGATCTTCTATATCATTCTCTTGCTATCTTGCATCTTCAGCAGTCCTTGCTTGCTTGAAATCTTCTTGCTCATGAAATTAACTCTTTGAGAGCACTTGATCATGAGAATGCTTGGTTGTTCTTGGTTGAGTCATGGATCAAATGAGAGAGGAAGGCCTCCTTTTATAGTGAACTAGGGCACAATCCTCTAGAGGGGCCACCTTGGTGAATTAAATCCCAATTAGGTCCTAACCTTTAGAAAATATACCTAGATTAAATGCAATTAGAGGATTTACCATTCTGAAACCTAAAATGGCCAACCCGGAGGTGGGAAAACAAATATCCCGAAAACCCGACACCCGAAAATCAAGGAATTTGAAATTTTGAAAGAGGGGGGGGGGGGGAAATTGAGGTTGGGACTGACCTAGTCAAGTTCAAGCTCGATCCTAACCTAGTCAGGATCAACCTCGAATTTGACCTTGGGCCCAAATCCAGTCAAAATCAGGACAGAAGGTCCCGGGGATGCCCAAAGACCTAAAAATGATAGCAGAAAAGGACATAATGCCAAGGATAGGCATAAAATCCTATGATGACTATGATGAAGGTCAGGAGGACCTATTTCTAATTCCTACCTAGAAAATAGAGCCATGGGAAAAGGGGAATTAAGGAGAATCCTTGAGATCCTAACCCTAATTTCACCTAGAATGAAGGAGATAAGTGCAAAATGCATCCTAAATGCAAATCTATCATGATAAATGTACTAAAAGAGGGTGCTAAACCTATCAAGATGGAAGTGCTTCCATTTTAAGATGATACAATAACTATACATTTAAGCTTTTTTATTTTTTTAACAACGATTGTTTTGGGCATTTTGTGTGGTACCAAGGTACCCCAAATTTTCTAATATTTTTTGGGACAACATGGTGTGGGTGGGTAGTTAAAAGAAAAATAATAATAAATAGAAATTGTTGTAATATGTATTTTTTATTTTCCTTTTATTTTAATTTGGTAGCAAGTCACATTATAATTAATAGATAGTAACATATTTACCTTTTATTTTTGTAATATCTTTTTATATGTAATTTGATAAGTAAAATGGCAATTAATAAATTTCATTACATAAATTTTGTTAATCGGATGAGAAATTTTAATATTTCATCTAATTCACGTGAAAATGTCAAATGTATAAAATCTGAGATTGGTTAGATCAAGGTGAACTTTTATGGGGCATCTAGGGGTAGTCTAGGGCTAGATGTTTGGCAAGAGATAAAGAGGGAATATTTCTTTGTCAGGAATCAGAAGGGATAGGGATTTGCAGAAAGAATGAAGCTGAATTTCATGTGGCACTAATGGTGTTGAGATGTGAGCTTGAGTTAGGAGTGGAAAAAATTCATTTAGAAGGCAATTCACCCTTGATTGTGAATGTAATTAAGACAAACTCAATTCCTAATTAGAAGCTAGGCAAGTAAACTGGCCTTATTTAATTAGCTATTCATAAATGCAAGGAATTTAGGGTCACTCATATTTACCATGAAGGGAATCAATAAGTTGGTTGTTTGGCTAAGTTATCCCTAAATACATGGAAATACTTCACTTGGAGACTTACATTGGTAAAGGTGATCCATCAACTCATGTGAAGACCTTTCAAATATTATGTAGTGATTTTTCTCATGATTATAGATTCATGGCTAAAGTGTTTACTACAACCTTTCGAGATAAAGCCTTGCAATGGTATTGTTCTTTGCCACCTTATTCCATTGATTCTTTCCAAAAAATTGCTAATGCTTTCATTCAACAATTTCAAAATAATATTAGTCCTAATATTTCTTTGACTGATTTGATGCATTGCAATTAAGGTGTTAAAGAAATAATTACTAATTCCATTGGTAGATTTAAGTATTTGCTTATATTTCTTATCATGTATCTGATATTGATGTGTAAGATATTTGAATTGCTAATTTACAAAAAGACATTAGAGATAAGATATTTCTTTCTAAATTATCCTCCTCTACTCAATTGTGTGCAGTGCTTCATAAGTATCAACTTCAAGTGAGTCAATTTGAGAGCACCACTCCAATGGTTCTGGTTGATAAGAGTGATAATTCATCCCAACCTTTTCAAAAGTTTCAAAAACCTAAGGGATTCTTCAAGATCAATAATTCATCAAACAACATTGATGCACAAGTGGTAGGAGCAATCAAAGGTGTGGCTCCTTTGTCATCTATTTTTAGACCTCTTAATTTTACACTTCTTTCTGAGTCTTTACATTTAATATGATGTTGAAATTTATTAAAACTAATAAATTCATACTCCCTCCTATTAATCCAATTGGTCCTTCAAAATAATCCCACAAAAAACTTTGATCCCAAAGCTTTTGCCATTATCATTGTCAACCTGGTCATGATACTAGAAAAATGTTTCCATTTGAAGTCTATCATTCAAGACCTTATTAATTATAGTGTTATATCTATTGAGGGTGTAAATGATCAAGGAAATAAATATATTTCCCCTCTCAACCAAAACTTTCAAATTTATACCAGCCCTTTACCTTCCCATTCTACCAATACAATTGACCCACCACTATTGTTGATCCTCCTACTATAGTGAAATATGATGATGAATGTGTCAAGATCAATAATTTTTTCAACATTATTGATCAATATGGAGGTAAACCTAAACCAACACCTAATATTTTTATTACATTTGATCCTAAGGAAACTATTCAAATACTTGAGGGTACTTTTCACACTATTGCAAAGATTAATATCCTTCTCTCTAATGGAATCCTTAGAGATCCTACTTGCATGTTGAATGTTATAACTAAAGAACATCCTTACAAAAGACACCTCAAGAAAGATTCCTATGAAAAATTTGATGTGATGATAAAAACTTTCAATGGTTTCACTTTACATACCCATGGTTTTGTTACCTTTCCCATAGAAGTTTGTAATAATCCTGAGATGTCACTTTTTTTTCATCCCAACTTCCAATCAGTTTCAAGTTATACTTGGTCTTCCTTGGCTCACTTCCATGAAATCCATTTTCTCTTATATCCATAAATGTTTGAATTTTTCCCATGATGGAGAAATCAGTACAACTAACCATAGTCTCTATTAGCCTTTAGCTAGTCATGGGAACTTTGACCTTGACTTCTTTTGGCCTAGCATGCCTCAACCAATTAAACCTCACAAAAATAACTTCTTCCTATCCTATCAAAAATTCAAAGTCATAAATATTTGTTAACTTAGCAATTATTCTATAGTTCCATCTCCTTACCTTAGACATGGACTTCCTCCTAGACCTCCCATACCTCCTATTTATGCTTCAATACTACCTCTTCTATATTTAAAACATCTTGCAACTACTATCTCTCAATCTAGTGTAGTTTATTTAGCTCTTCGTCGTATAGAAGAAAAGCAATCGATGTTGATTGATCCTAAACCACCTCAAATTTAAAACAAAGCCAAATATAATTGTCATCCTCATGGATATTGTCATAGACATCATTCTAGAACCTGAGAGATTGTTTCATAAAATATTTCCTTCCCTAATACACCTTATGATGCTTTGATTCCCTTTGACCAAACTATGCATAGCTCGAGTGAGGAAGTTAATCTTAAGAATATGAAGTTGAACAAACATGATGATTCTATTCGTATCATAGATTCTATTGTGATTAATTTGGATGAAGAAGATTCTCTTGATGATGATGATTTCAATTTCTTTATTGTGAATGATGTTACTATTAAGGTTTTTGATTATGTGTATGAGCTTATTTATATTAATCATGATTTACATGCTAGATTTCCAAAATTATTATCTCTCCATCCCAGTGAAAAACAAATTGACTTATCCTTAGAGCATGGTCCTTGTTTGGAACTTGTGGCATATCCATCTACCATGATCTACATTATTCCTCTTGCATGTTACCCACCTTCCCTAAATAGTATAGACCGAGATGGGGGGGTAGATGATTTTCTTGACTAGCTCCTCTTGTATGGTGCATTCTTTTGTGTGATTTCCTATTGTATTGTGCTTTCCCTATGATGTGTTACTTGTTATATGTTTTATTTAGATTTCTTTAGATGACCCTTTTTTCTCTATTGGCACAAGGTGATAAAGGAATTGACCTTTTGTGGCATTCTTCTATTTGTATCTAATTTATTTTATATGGCATATACATGTTATTTTATACATGCACTATTGTTCATAAGTGTACCTTTTTATTGTCTAATTAGGGATGACACAAAGCAATAAATACCTTTTTTTTGTCTCCTCAATGTCAGTCCAAAGATACTTTACTTTGTATCTCTTATGTTATTTTCTTCCATTGTGCTTTTAGTTTTTCTACCTTTGGGTGATGATGTCAATTCATTTTGATATAATTCTTGATATGCATGAGTTATCATATAATCATACTAACCCCAAAGTTATTAGATCCCTTTTGTGATTTCTTTTGTCATGTGTTTTATTTCCCTTGGTTTGTCCTTTCTTGGGGAGATCTCATAGTGGACACATCTCTTGTGGGTGCATGTATGTTCTATTAAAGTAATTTCCCTCATTAACACGTTTGCAGTCACTTTAATGTGGGGGAATACACTCCAGTCCTTGTTTAACATTTTGCACACACACAATGATTCAATGCAATCTTTTATGTAGATATCTAAGGAGACAATTTTTTCCTTAGGATTATCCTCTCATAACATTATCATGCCCTATGCATTATTTCATGGATCCTAAGAATGATCCTTCTTTTCTAGATCCCTTTGGAGACTATTCTTTTCTTAGGACTGATCTCTTTCTCGATCTTGTAATGAAGACAAAGCTTTCCTTAAGGATTGATCCTCTTTTGATGGATTTACTAGTGGACATTGCTTCTCTTAGTTATCCTTTTGTCAATGTGTTGACTAGCATCTCATATCTTTCTAGACTATCGAATCCATCTTTTGCAATAATGCCTTCTCTTTGCATGATCCATAGTAAGTCAAACCTTACTAGGCTAGTTGGTCATCTCTCTCTCTCTCTCTCTCTCTCTCTCTCTCTCTAGTGTCACCTCTTTTATCTTGGTTTTGGATTTGGTGAGAACCTAAGTCACTTGGGGTCTTGGCATTTCCTTTTCTCCTCGACCTTGATAAAAAAGTCCAATGCATTAATCTACTTTACTATGAGCATGAGATTGTCGTGTGCTCCCACTCAAATGGGGGCTAAATGTACCATCCTAAAAAGTTAGCACCTATAATTAGATGCTAAATTAGGCCGCATTTTGGTGATTTCAATATTTTATGTCTATTATGCTTGATCTAGCTACCTATCTCCACTTATTCTGACATCTTCTCTTCATCCTCGACTCCTCATTTTAGTTCATGCCCATTTTTCTATGTATAGAATACCTTGGGCTTGGTATACAATGGTCTGAGTGTTGTATATCCTAACATTTGAGCCCAAATTTAAATGGGAGGCATGTTGTGGTTTTCTAGTGGAAAATTAGATCTCATGTTAGCCTCCTCCAATTTTTTAATCCCAAGACATTGTGAGAGGTATACAATTGGCCTATCTCTCCTCATTTTGGTAACCATGATCAAGATTTCAAGTGTTTTCCTATAATTTTGCATCCAAGCATTTAAGATCTAGCATTCTTCAAGAATCCAAGATAATGTTGAAGACACTATTCTCTATTGTAAGAAGTGACTCTCTCATGATGGCCAAGTAGACGAGTTATCAATCAAGCAAGAAGATCCTTTGACAATCCACATTCATTCTTCCTTCAAAGAAAGTGTACATCAAGCATGAAAATATTGAAGATCTAGGAAGTGTATTCATAGATTTGTGAATTTGTGATGGAATACTTGATTCCTTTCTACATTATAAGGTTCAACCACTACAATTCAAGAAACATACAAGTGTTTCCTTAAATATGTGTAATCTCAATATCCACTTATAAAGGTATACTTATTTACAAGGTCAATATAACATTTACCTTTACATTTACATGCTTTCCCTTATGAAATTTCATTTACATTTTGATGCTGATTCCTAAACAAGTCTTTGATAAAGGAAAACCCCTTTAAAACCAATAATTTCTCATTTTTTTGTGTGGAGGAACATGTGAAAAATCTATCGACACTTAATCCAAAAAGTGTAGGATCTAACAAATTGTATGTGAAAGTTTCTGACAACATCACTAGGTATATAGTGCCCCGGGCTATCTATACATGGTAACACAATGCTCTTGGTGTTCTATACCTTGTAAATCAACTTCAGATTGAAACTGCAGGTTGGTACTATGTTCTAGTTTCTATTTTAAGTCATGGCATGTTGTTGTCTATTTTTTGTCACTCTATTCTCAGATAACTGAGAGGGGGGGGGGGGGGGGTGAATCAGTTAAGTAAAATTATCCTACAGTCCCAAATAATCCTAGATGTATAAAACAAATCCTTCAAATAATCTAAACAACTTGGTAAAACTTTGTCTATGCCTTTCTATTCATTAACCGAATACAAGTAAAATTAACTAGTGTATATACTGATCAAACTAGTAATTATAATGTGTAAAGTAAAATAAAAAATCATCACAACCATACACATATAACACTTTATTTTTAACATGGAAACCTTGTTAGGGGAAAAACCACCTAGGACCGAAACCTAAAATAATTTCACTCTTCTGAAGTGAGATCGGTTAAGAGCCAACCCTGTTAAAGGTTACAAAACACATTGTAAGGTGTGACCTTGTTAGAGGATTTATCACTAACAGTTCTCTGTGACCAAACATTCACTTGGGGTCAACAAAAAAATAATCAACATTCATTGAATGTCATAATGAAATAAATAAAGACTATTAAGTCCCACACAGTTAAGAGATTTATCTATAGCAATGGTTAGAATACAACAGTAAATGATCTAATTCAAATACAGCTTCCTTTGCATATTTTTAGATCTATGCTAAGCTCATATACCTCTGGCCATCATAATCACTTCAATTACTTGTATTCTCCAACTTTTTTCTTCTCGGTTAACTCCTTTCGCTGACGTTTGGTGCAGTCTATAGAATTGCTCGGTTCTCACTTTAACCTGTCTGACTAGATTCACATGAATGCAATCTTCTTCTCACGTGAATTGAATCATTATGAATCTCTTGTATCCTTTTAATAAACATGATAAACCATTTTATTCTCATCCATAGATTTTGCCTCTTAATATCCATCATTTATTTTTCCACTTTAACCTTCCTCAGAACTTGTGCCTTCAACACATTTCATTCTTCATCATCCAATCTTCCTTGAATTTTGTCAGTTGTAGATCTTCATAACAAACTTTATCTTTAACATCGGAATCATCCATATTCAACTGCTCATCATCTTTAGTCAGCAATCACATGTTCCATATTATTTCTTTCTCTCAGTCAATACCATGATGTATTAGTGACTTCTAACTTGGTTAATACCTTACTTGGTATACACTACACTTTCTCGGTGTACACTGTTTCAACTCGATGTATACTAAGTTCTTCATTTACCAACCACATAAACGTGTACATTCTTGATCTTCAATTCTTAACAGAATTATGTAATACACTCAAATGACTATCATCATGTCATAGACTCATCAATAAGTTACCAAATGAATACCATACTCGTATCTTTATCATACATCTCATGTTCATGTTAATATCTCATTCCTTCATCATTATAACCTTCTTCATTTGTTTGCAACTATCATGATAAGTACAGTCAAAACTAGTTGACATCAATGACAATATAATAATTGATTTAATGTGTCACATATACCTTTGTAGCATAAAAATCTCTCCCTTTCAAGTATTCAATAAGTTGTAGTATGTCAATCTCTCCCTTTGGCATTGATGGCAACATAATATGAAATATGTCATAGAATACCAAACTATACTTAAGATGTTTACAACTTTGTCTATATGTGTTGTGACTCGATAAGCTCTCCCTTGCTTATGCATTTAATATGTTTAATCACTACACATCATCAATTGAATAGACTCTCCCTTTTGGTTTGTTTCATTTCTAACTGATATTCATATATCTCTCTCCTATTTTTTCTGATCATCTCTCTCCCTACATGTAATCTTTCTCCCTATAGATCTTTCCTATATATTTCATGCAATCATCTCTCCTTTGACAACAATGCCAAAAAGATAATCATCTCTTTTAGTAGCCAAATCAACATCTCTGTTGTTCCGTTCAAATTCGTGTATCGTGCATGTACATATATGCAATTAGAGCTTGTCTTCCATCTTAACAACCTTAGGAATTCCAAAGTGTGAACATCATGCATCAACATCATTAGATATTTTGATAAAGTACAGGTTGATGCAACCTCATATCACTTTAGTGACTGTTAGATAGGGGATGGACCCCTAGTCTACTTCTCAAGTATTCAAATATATCCTTCAGTAAGGGTTTTGTGAATATATTAGCAAGTTGCTCTTGTGACTTTACATATTCCAATTTGACTTATTTCTCTTGAACTTTCTCCCTCAAATAGTGATACTTAATAGATATGTGCTTTTTATTTGCATGCATCATTGGATTCTTTGAAATATTAATAGCACTAGTATTGTCACAATAGATTATCATTGGATCAGTGATCTCCTCATTCATACCTTCCAATAATTATTTTATCCATACAATATTTGAACAATTAGTAGCAACAACAACAACATATTCTACTTCAGTAGTGGACTGAGAAATGCATCCTTGTTTCTCATTTATCCATGTTACCATTCTTTCTCCCAAAAAGAATACTCCACATGTAGTTCTTTTTCTATCATCAATGTTTCTAGCCTAATCAGCATCAGTGTAAACTTTTAGTTCAAAATTGCCTTCTTTCTTATACCATAATCCATAATTTTCAGTATTCTTCAAATATCTAAAAATTCTTTTCACAACAATCATGTGTGATTCTTTAGGATTAGTAGATAATCTAGCTACAATTCCAACTGCATGTGCAATATCTGGTCTACTATGCACAACATGCATCAACTTTCCAATCATTGATCTATATGAAGTTTGATTTACCTTGGTTGATTTGTCATCCCTTATCAGTTTGCATCAGGTTACCATTGTGTGTGTGAAAATTGTACCTAGCTATGGACACAACACTTCAGTAAAACATTAGAGGTTAGCAAAATTGAAATCTGCAAATAATTGAAACTAAGCTAACCGGATGATTTACTACCTTCTAGTAGGTGCGAGTATGATGTTCTCAGATTGAAATTGAGATCAGTGACAATGCAACACCTAAATGAAGGATTTGAATGCAAAATAGTAATAAAAACTGTATGGATGCAGATTAATCTATTTTTTTGGATTTTGTATGCAATTAGGATGAAAAACTTGAATGAATCTAATCTAGAATGAATGGAAATGATATGCAGATTATTCTAAGAATGATATGAATGAACGAATTCTATGATATGAAAACTATGCAAAGCTATGACCAATGATGAAAGATCTCACAAATCGCCTGTCGCAAGTGCTTAGACCTTCAATCGCAAATTCGCCGGAGTAATTGTGCAAATTCGAGGGTTGTTTTTTGTGAAGAGCCGAGCCTTGGTTTTATAGAAATCCAAGGCTTGAGGATGCATTGAGAAAAGCCATAAATCACTCTTGATAAACTCAGGTTGATTTTTGAGTTAACAAGAAATTAGAAACAGATCAACTCACAAAATCATGCAAAAACAACTTTTTAACTTAAATAAGAAGCTTAGATCAATTTTCAACTCAAAATAGATATTGAGTTTCCAAAAGATAACAACTTGAATTGATTTCCAGATTTTGAAGTTTAACTGCTCCTTCAAATGTGCATAGATAATCATGAATTAATTTAAAAAATAAAGTGATTTATCTTCAACTTAACTGATTTTAAATTTAAAACAACTGATTTATGGGTTAATCAATTATTTAATCAAACTTTTATTCAAAACTTTATTATTAAATATTGACAATTGACATTAATTAATTAAATCAGAATTTAATCAATCAGTCATGAGATTTTTGATTTATTGTCAAAATTAAATAATACAATTTAGGAATAAATAGAATTAAATCTAATTAAATAATTAAGTGGCAGAATTAAGTCTGATTAATTAAATATTTAGAATATTCAATTAATCAAACTTTAAGATAAATAGGATTTATCGCCAAATAATTATTAAATTAAAGATAATTAGGATAAATAAGGAATATTCCCCCGATGCAGAATTAAGATAATCAATTAGGGTTTCGATGAACTGATGTGCAAATGTGCCTTAGGTTAGGACTTTGATGTTGATTTCGTTCAATTTGAAGATGTAAGAGGTTAATGAACAAGGTAATTTTTAGTGGCGAATATTTGCATTTTGGCAAATTTTGGGAATAATGTCTAGTGGAATTGGCGAATCGCGCAGGTATACATTGGCAAATATTCACCCAATCTTGACACGGTAACCGCTGAATATTAATTGGAATCACCAATCAGATTTGTCATTTGACGCTGTTGACCATCATATTCACCTATAATTAATGTGACATGGTTCTTTTAACGGTCTCTTATTCGCTAGAAATATTAATTATGAATTGCATATAAAATTTGAAATAGCCAAATGGTTTATATTGTTATCTTAACCACGACCTGTTTCGCCACTTGTTAATTAATTATTTTATTGGTCCATGACGTATTTCGCCAACCCATTAATTAATTATTTTATTGGTCCACGATGTATTTCGCCAACCCGTTAATTAATTATTCACCATGTATATTTAATTTTTCCCCAAACATAGCATTGATCAGGTCGACACTCGGCACATTTTCGCCAAAAGCCCAAGATTTTAAAAATTGGAAATTTGGAATTTGGTATCATGGATTGATATAAATTCAAATCAAATTTAGAAAACTTAGAAGTAGTCTTATTGTGCGTCGTTACAAATTTTTGGAGCCGGAACCTGGAGGGCCAGATTTACAAATAACAATCTTGCAACAGTAAATAGAGGATTCGGCATTTTAGAGAGTCAGAAATCAGAGGAAGCAGGACAAAGGTAAACAATTATTTGTTCAACTTCACATTTCACAATTCACAGTAGAGGCTAGAATCCTCTAGAATCCTAGCGACTAGTGAGAGGTCATTGGGTAAAGATGTCAGACAAGGGTGACTATCCTAAGGCTGAGATTGAGTATCCTCAGGCTACTACTACTGAAGGGATTCAGATATCAGGGGAGGTTGAGACTCAGGGCAGTGAAGAGATTGGAAAGCTAGATAAGGGCAAGACTCCTCGGGGCAGTGAAGGGCCTGGGAGGCCATCAAAATGCCCAAAACTTAAAGATACTACCCTAAAGGCTTTCTTTGGAGTTGGCAATGTTTCTGCTCCATCAACATCTACAATTGTGAGTGCAAAATCCATTCATAGTAGCTCACCAGTACCAGTACCACAAGCCGGGGTTGTCATTGAGTTAAATGAAAATCAAAATGCATCAAATGAGGATAAAAATGGTGGCACGAGAGATGTTATAAGGGATATGCAGAACCAGTTGGAAGAAAATGGTAGCAATGAAGATAATAATAATGTTGGTAGGAAGAAAAGAAAAAGGGAAGTAAAAATGGGGCAGGAGTGGGAAATGGCAAGAAATTTTAAGGTTGATTGGGTAGCAAAGTACTAGTTCATTGAACTAGTCCTAAGCAATGATGAACAACCAATAGAACGCAGGTGTAAGATTTGTACCTGAAAACTTAAAAGAGAGAAGAAGTTGCAGCTAAAGCTTGACACTATAGAAAAGCATATTGGTAAGGTTTATGAAAAATAGACCATAGACGGACAAGAAATATCAGTAGTGAGATGGAAATCAAAGGAAGAATGTCTTCATGTTAAGTATGCCATAGAATATGAAGAGCATAACAAGAGAATGGTAGTAATTGCTAGTAGTGAAAATCCAATCAAGGCTGGGTTTAAACATGCAGCCAATGAAGCAAACCTGGCAAAGACCGTTCAGATGAGTGTTGTTTTTCATATTATGTCTAGAGGGAGTCTTATGAGAGACTTCTTAGAATATGGTAATTTATTATCTTTTTTGAAAGTTCCTCACTATCCCATGTCACATTGGTCAACAAACGTTGGATGGGAAAAGGCAAACTATCTTTCTGAGGTGGAAAAGCAAAATTTATAGGAGAAAGTAAAATAGTCCAGATTCATTTCATTATCCATAGATGAAGTTACTGCAGTAGATAACATTGCTTGGATTTGTATGCATGTGTATACAGTAAAAGAACATGTCCTCCAAGCTCATCTACTCTGCGTTCGTAAAATGAGGGGCAATTCAATAGCAAAAAACTTATATTCTGAAGTGAAGAATGCTTTGCATGAAATTGCTGGTATGGATGATTTGACAATTGGACAGAAGTTAGTGTGTGTTGCAGCTGATGGATCTACAGTAATGCGAGGCCAAAGGAATGGTCTCTGTGCAAGATTACAAACTAGTATTGCACCTTACATGCTTGGCATACATTGCATGGCCCATCGAATGAATTTAGCATATAAAATTGTAAGCGATTTTCCTACAGTGTCAAAAGTTGAAGATCTAGTTCACGACATATGCTCTTACTTCTGCAGAAGTCCTAAACATTTTGCAGAATTTAAGATTTTCTCAGAGGGAGTAACACTAGGAAACAAGCTTCTCAAGGATGTTGAGACTAGATGGATCTCTTTGCATGGACCAGTAGAAAGAGTTCTAACAGAATATCAATCCTTGATCGGAGTAATATATGAGCAACGCCTCACAGTAGACAAAGCTTTTGATTTGTTACATAAGTTAAGTGATATAGAGACTCTATTAACTTTAGCCAGTCTTCTCCCCATGCTGGATTTAATGAACAAGCTTGTTAAGAAAGCCCAAGACAGGACTATGTATATCCATGAGTACTCAGATTTACGTAAAATGACATGCGTTGCCCTGGACAATTTATACTCAGATATGATAACAATTCAAAGCCCAAATTTTTTCAGGTGGAAAATAATTATAGATTTGAATCATGCTGAGAATTTTTTTCAATTCAATGCAAAAAATGATTTATGTGTGTTTGTGAAAGGATATGAAATACCAATGCACCAATCTAAGACGAGCAAGCGAGGCAAACTACTTCCAGTTAAAAGGGCTGATTTTGACATGTTTGTTAAATCTATTAGTGAGAATTTGAAGTCAATTTCCTACCAACTTTCAAGTGAGATTCATGAAAGATTCCCTAGAGAAGAAATTCTTGAGGCCATGGGTTGTGTGTTTCCTCATTTTTGGAAAAACATCAGAGATAGACAACATGATGCTCATATGTTTCATAAAAAAATTGATGAATTGATCAGAGAGTTTTCAAAACATGCAGATTGCAATGGACAACCAATTGATGGAATTATAGATTTAGCTATTCTTAAAAAATAATGTAGACAATTTGCATCATGTATGAAATGGCAATTAAAAAACTTGGAGAATCCATTTCAACCTGGTGCAATAACCAAGCTTTGGAAAAGGATAGAGTAGAGTGAAGTACTACGTGATTCAATATCAGAATATTTCAAACTTGCAGATTTATGTCAAACAATGATATTGGGGTCGGTGGAAGATGAAAGAGTTTTCAGTGCATTGGGGTTTTTGAAATCAAAGATCAGAAACAAACTAGACAAAAATTTGGAAACTTGCTTGAGGTTGTTTGTAACTCAGTACAATGTTACAAACTTTCCTTATGATAAGGCATTGGCAATTTGGAATTCCCTGCGTGAAAGACGAGGGCTTTTGAACACTACTTCAAAACATGGTGGTTCAGAGACAAACGATGGATCTTGGTCCCAGACTCAGAATGAAGATGAAGAGTTTTTTGATTTTGAATACCCAACTCAGAATGAAGAAGAACCTCTTGCTAGTAGTAGTAGTCAATTTCAGGAGCTGGATTCCATGTGGGATATAGAAGAGGGCGAGGTAGAGTGCTCACTGACATTGAGTGAAGAGTGAATTGTGAAGTGATTTAGAATTAGCATTCGGTTAATAGGTATTTATAATTTTATACACTATATACTTATTACTATACTTGTTGGATAAATTGATAATGGAATTGGACTTGATTTTGAATATTTATTAATTGACTCATAGTCAGCTACAAGCCTATGGGTACAAGTAATAAGTATTGTTCATGATTTTTGTAATTTCAATTTTGATTTTTGTAATTTGTAATTTGAAATTTTGAATTCATGATTTTTGTAATGTAGATTGTATAAACTAGAATGTCCCTCTTTATCCACAATAGCAGGTGCCAGGGATATATATGATTTTTGTAATTGTAGAATGTTCAAGAAATTTGTAATTTGATATAACCTTGTGAAGTCCTGCACAAAACCTTTCGTAACCTCTCAGCTGTTTAATCTTGTAACTGATTAACCTTTCCGAAGTTACACCTTTCTACCAGATGCTTCATCACAACTTCGTAACCGCCAACACTAATGGCCAACAAACCCTCGTGAAGCTCCGTAAACCAACTGATCCTGACAAAGTGTTCTGAAGTTACGCATGTCGTTAGTCGGGAGTCCTTCGAAAGTTCAGAACCCATTAGCATCCTAACCACTTAACCGTGGAGAAGTTACGAAACAACCCAGCATTACTTCGGAACATTGCTGGTGGTCTGTTAGTAATGCACACATGCTTACTAGTATATCCTGGATTTTATCAAAGGTTCCTAGATTCACACTACTTACTAGTATATCCTTAAGAAAAACTTCAGAGAATTTATGTTATATTCAAAGCTTATTTAATCTGATCCTGGATCAGAGCTGAGAAATATGAACATACACAAAAAGATTATTCATGCAATGAATCAGAACAATTCGTAATTCAAAGAGAGATACTCAAGGAGAGATATAAATCTTGGATTATATTCAAATGCTATATTATATCATGCTCACAAAATGCTTTACAATGTAACCTTCTGAAAATAACTTGAACTAGAAGATACTATCTTCTATAGAAAATATGCCTATTACAGTCTATGATATCCCAGACTCAAGAAACTTATCAGTCAAATTGATCAAGTTCTCGATCCTTTTTAATTGATCCTGGTAATCCTTTTATAGAAAATAAGGATTGTAAACAAGCTTTGGATCATTTTAGAAAAGACAAGAAAGGAGCGTTCATATAGGACAAAAAATGAAAATAAAACTTTCTAATTCTTGTTACAAAACTTTAAAATGGATCATTAAAATGAGCGCCAAAAATCCTATAGTAACTCCCAAGGGCAGTTCAACTTCTGCCAAGTGTAATAGCCATGCTCATGATAACTGCTTGATGACTTTATCCTTGTTGGCTTTGATCTTGAGGGTTTGGAACACTGCCACCTGCTGCCTCCTCATTTGATGCTTCTTCTTCTTCTTCTGAACTCTCTGAGGGATATGTTGATTTCCAAGTCATATAGGTCTCCTCGCTCGGCCAATGAAAGGCAAGGACTTCATCCTTCTTTGATAATAGTTTGTTCCACTCAGCAACCAACTGGTGAACCTCTATTCTGACATTAGCAAAATGCATCCTAGCATCTTGAAGGAGCTCGACAAGTTGTATGAATGGGATATTATCATCTATATCTAAAATGGAGTCTATTTTAGATAATACTTGTCTATCTATCTGCTCTGTCCATTGATCCTTATCTTTAATTACCCCATCTGCCTTAATGAGACCAGGAAAAAATTGAAAATCATCTTGGAAGTATCTTACCCTTAAGATTTCTGATCTTCTTCTTATACTTGCCCTATTTACCTCAAAATCAAAAATATCCTTAACAAACTTGTAAGTGTTTGTTAGCTCTATATCCACAATAGATTTGTCCTTAATTTGATCAAAAAATGATTTCAAATTATCTTTCCTTGTAACCCACTTTTCCAAAATCTTGTCCACAGTAGCTACTTCTTTCTGAAAAGATGTTAAGACAACTGCCAATTGATTTGCAATTTTATATACTTCCTTAGGTCTTACCTTTGCAACAAAGTGTGAAACAACATCCTTTATTTTCTTTTCATATTTCTCCTTTACCTTTTGATCAATGTCTTTCTCATTAGTGGAAGGAGGAAGAGGAGAAGGAGGAAATTCAATAATAGGGCTTGAAGAGGAATTCCCAGCAGGGGAGGAAGCAATCTGCATCTGCTCTGATAATTGCATTGGGCCATGCTCCCCCAATCTCTTCTTCAAATCTGCAATTAAAGTATCTCTTTCAAGAATCCCCTGTTTCAACTCACCATAAACCTTCAAAACTACTTCCAACTTAGCAGTGAGTTCTTCCTTCTCTTTGGCTTCCTTTTCTGCCACCTTTTTTGTTAATTGTGTTGTGGCCATTACCATACCCGATGCTTCAACCAAAGAAGTATCAGTAACCCTTCTTGCAATTAAATTCCCTGAAAGGTCATCTCTGACAATTTGTTTTCCCCTGTTATTTTCATTCTTTCTTAGGGACCACATTACCAAAGCCTGGTGATTGTCACTGAAAGTGACCCCTTTGATAGCTTGTTCTGCTTCCTCTTTAGTCTTGTGGAAAGGAGTGGTCTATTTTCTGACTGTGTCAAAAACCACCGCATCAGCTATATCCCACTCTGGAAGGATTAGTACTCCTGATACTTTCCCCATATCTCTTCCCTGTTCCGGAGTGATTTGCTTAAATTTTGCAGTCATCTCTGTTTTCACTTCCTCCTCTATGATTTGTAAATCCTTCTCTGGATTCTCTTCATGTCTCTTCTCACAAATTTCTTGAAATTGGTTGATGTTCAATTTCCAAAGAAATTGCATGAAAGCCCTAGTTTTAACAAAAGTATCATCATCCAAAAACTCCTGACAGGATTGCTTGATTACAAGGTCTAATTTTGTACCTACCAATTCCCCTGCTGTTAAATCTAACTTGGGCTCTTCTGGTGTCTCTAGCACTCCCTCATTTATTTCTTCATAGGTCATAAAGATTTGACCTAGAGCATCTACTTGTTGTACCTGTTCTATAACCTCCTGGTCATCCAAAATGTTTAGAGGTGACTGTGATGGAGAGTAATATTCTTCAACATGAACAAGTCTTTCTTCCACTCTCTATTTCTTCGAGGGGGGTGGAGAATCAGTTACATCCTCAGAGGCTTGAAGATGAGGAGAGTTAGGGACCTCTATAACCTCCTTTTGTTTCTCAACTTGTTGTGAAGTTGATGGGACATCCCTTTTATCCATCTTCCTTTGTTGGCTTTGCTCTGGTACTACAACGTTGTAACCAGTCTTCTTTTGTACCATGTACCTCCCTGGGGGTAATCCTTTTGCAAATACAGGTTTGCTTAGCAACTGTTTAGCCCTTTCTAGGTCATCCTTCATCACCTTTTCCTTCTTTTCACTCAGGGTCTGAAAGATATCCTGGAAACAATTCATGAGAGTATCTATTTTCTTGCCCATTGGAGTTATGCTCTTTAGGGGGTCCCATCCAGAATCAAAATGTCAGATGAAATTTGTATGCACCCTAAAATGGTCGCCTAGACTTTGGGCCCCTATTTCTGCAATTTATCAAATCCCTGAATCAATATTTTCAAAAATCAACATTTTTCAAATATATCAATATCCTTGATCAAATCATAATCAATTCAATATTTCCTAAGGTTTGAGCCTTATTTAATTTAAAAGAAATAAAAATAAAAATCTTATTTAATTAAGAGAACATGCTCCTTTTAATTAATTAAAAATCTCTTTTAATTAAATAATAAAATCACTTTATCCTAAGCCTTTATTTAATTAAAAGGAATTTCCTCCCCTTTTATTTAAATAAAAAATCTCCACTTTTCTTCTTATCCTATGTTGCACAAATAAAACATTTAATTCTTATTTATAAAGAAAAATAAAATAAAAAATAAAAGAAAAGTACTTTTGCCTCACATGGACATAAAGTAAATGCTCAACATAAAGTAAATGCTTCTAATTTTCCTATTGGAGGATATTTGTGCACAAGGATCAAGCTTCTTTTTTTCTCCACCGTTGATTAAATCTTTTGCCTCTTAATCTCCATGGTCTATTGATTTTTCACCTCCTATAAAAGAAGAGCTATCTTCCTCATTTGCACACACCATACATACTTGAATTATTATGCTACAGGTTTTCTAAGTCATTGAAGCTTTTGGAGATATTCTTGCATCAAGTTTTGAAGATTTGGAGTATCATTGGCATTCATCTTGCATCTACATCACATCCTAGCTTGCATCATAGTTGCATTATTATGGTATCATTTCCTTTCATGTTTTAGATTAATTTCACATAGTTTAATTAGAGGGTTTGTAACTCTTTCATTTCCATTTTCATAGCTTAATTGCATCTTCATTCTCATAAGATTAATTTGTATTCTCATATAGATTTTCATAGTATTGCATTCATTTAGAATCTCTCATTGTATGGTTGACTAGCAAGGTCATGAGTTTATAGCTCTAGCTGAGAGCAATTTTACAAATCTTGCAACTCCATGCATAGAGAGCTATGGATCGATTTGTGAGGGCTCATTCTTGAGTTTTCTTGCATGTAAGGATTCATAGAAGTGTGACAACATTTTAGCACACATTTTTGGCACCCACCGTGGGGCAACCCACTTTTTACATGCTGGTTTTGATTATTTTTGGAGCTAACCCTTGTGCAGATTTGTTTGGAGATGAAAAACCCTAGATTTGAAAGATTTGATCATATCTCCCAAAAAACTTGGTATTTTGATCTGAAAATTTTTTTGTAGGTTGGTGACATATCAGAGAAGCTCCAAAAAAAATTTTAGAATTTTTGGAGGTGATTTGTATTTTTTATGATTTTTTCTTTATTTTTCATAAAAAATTGATTTTTGGCGCAAATCAACGTATTGTTTGGAAATTTTTACATTTCTGAAAATCTCTTGGAATTATACAGGGGGTCCATTTATTTTATTTTTAATTTAGAAATCGAATCATAGCTCATTTGGTCAATTTATAAAAACTGACATATTTTGATAAAATGGGTCTCTAGGGCACAAATGAAAAGATTTTTTTGAAATTTTTACATTTTTGGAGAGCTCTCTATTTTTTGATAGAGGTTTTTTTTTTGCATTTTGAGTTTAGGGTCCGAATTCATGTGGTAAAAATTAGATCTTGTTGACTAGGTCAAATGCAAAAAAAATAAAATTTTATGATGGGTATGCACTTATTTTTCATTGTTCAATGCATGATATGAGTTATAATTTGGATTATTTGATGGTTATCATTGTTCCTAATAATTTATTTTTAGATCTAACCCTAGAGTTTGTATAAGTTGGATATACATTACATATCTTGTTTGCTTATTTTCTTATCTTGTTCATTTGAAGGTGCATGGCTTGCTTTCATGAAAAATGCTTAAAACAAACAAAAAAAAGGTGAAATCTACTAAGCGCGTTGCGTTGGAATTGAGGTATTTTTTTACAACTCTACAACATTTAGATCTTGGGATTAAAATTGAACCTCTCATGTGTTTGGCTTGAGTGTTTACATGCTTTCATAGAACACATTTCAATTGATGCTCTTAATGGGAAATGAATGAACATAGATTTACTTTCATACAAGTTTGTGTAAGTGAATGCTTGTGTTTAAACCTTAATTAATTCTTGGTTCCAATATCAAATATCTCATTGAGTGATTAAGGGCATGGATTCATTCCTTGTTTACATAGGGAGTTAAATGCACCACTTTGTGGACTCACTCTATGTTTATTTGGAAAGTTAACTATTCCATTAATTCAACCCTTTGTCATTTGTGATTAGTATTGATAAGAAACTTTAGATTACTTGTGATTGATCTAGATTGCTATCTTGGGTTATTGGACTTGCTAATCCGCCGGCCCCTCATTTCCGCCCTGTGGTTGCAAGATCAGCACCACATTAAAGGGGAGGGGTCTACAGGAAAGAAGCATTAATTGCTCCACTAGGCAACCTTTTTGTGCTTTTTGGAACTCACTTATTTTCTAAAGTGTGGACTCACTTTGAGTTGATGTGAGGAGTTAAATGTTCCACTTTTGGACTCACTTTGAGTTGGTGTGAAGAGTTAAATGTTCCACTTTTGGACTCACTTTGAGTTTGTGTGAAGGGTTAAGTGTTCCACTTTTTTGGACTCACTTCACATTCTCTTGAAGGGTTAAATGTTCCACTTTTGGACTCGCTTCACATTATATTAAAGGGTTAAATGTTCCACTTTTGGACTCACTTCGCATTTACTTGAAGAGTTAAGTGTTCCACCTTTAGTGCTCTAAATACTTTTGATAGTGAATTACTTAGTTTTTATTTTTAGAAGGCCTGCTTGGGGACACACCACCTCAAGGGACGACCTTAACTCCTGTGTTTCAGTGGAGTATAAATATCGAGAGGTGAATCCAAAGACACCTCTCTTGGGAATTGAGTTTGATATCACTTTTGGCTAAGCCTCAAAGAACTTTATACCTTTGAGAAGTGAAGGAGGAGATTTGGGTTACCGTCTCCCCCTGGCTGTGTGATTTTGGATTCTTCTCATCTACGGATTTGGGCCTCACGTACCTTGTGTATATCGAGGACTCCTTAGAAAAGTCATGTATATCCTTTTAGACAGTTTGTTAAGGTGTTGTTGTGTTCTATGTGCCTGCTAAAATATTTTCAAGAACATACACAAGTAGAATTTTTAAGGAGTAGCATACTAAGTCACTATCTCTATTCATGCGCAAGGTTGCTTTGTCCCTTGCTCATTGCTTGAAGACTATTTGCTTGAACTCCCTGGTTGCTGTTCTATGTGCTTGATCATCATTGTGAAATCTTTTGAAAATCTAATTAGAATACTGAAACTGAGTTCCATCCTAGTGAGTTCTCCTTAGAAGCTTGGTCTTCCTTGGTCAGTCCAGGTCAGATCCTAAGTGTTGTCATGTTGCTCAACATCTCAATGAGCATTGTGGTATCAATTGCACAAGATGACTCTTAGTCTTCTTCTTTCTTCTCCATTTCCCATGTTCTTCTAAAGTCTTCTATTCCCATGGAAAATTCTTCTTCTTCTTCTTGATTCTTTTCCTCTTACTATCTAGTCTACTTTCTTCTATTCATTTATTCATTTCTTCCATGATTGATTCCTCCTCTTCTATAACCATGAATCTTGACTATCTGGTTTTGGAACCTTTATTAAGAATAGATGATCTTGAGCTCATTAACATATTCGAAAAGTGTTGTTCCTCCAAAATTCTCATGAGTGATGAATTTATAGCAAAAATAAAAGAAAAGATGATTAAATCAGATGCCTTTTCTAGAATCATAAACATGATCATATCACGATCTTCTTCTTCCAAACATTCTTCATCATCTAAATCTTCTCATTCTTCTTCACCTTCCAAGTCTTATCATGACTCTTCCAAACATCATTCTCATTCTTCATCTTCTAAGTCTTATTATGATTCTTCTAAACACTATTCACATTCTTCATCTTCCAAATCTTATCATGACTCTTCTAAACATCATTCGAATTCTTCATTATCCAAATCCTCTTCCTACACTAAGTCTTCAATTTCCTCTTCTTCACGATCTTGTTCTTCTTCTACTTCTCCCAACAGTCTTACTTCTCTTCAGAAGACATACCATAATGAGCAATGTGATAGTCCTTATGATACCTCTTCCATGAAGAGTGACGCACCCACCTATGATGACTATGATGAATATGATGATGGACAATGTAGTGATACCTATGACACCTCTATTCCTAAGAGTCCTCCTAGTCGTGTCCTTGTGCTTACTGGAAATGGGTCCTCATATTGGAAATATCATGATGGTGATCCGTATGATTCAGATTTTGAAAGAAACTTTGATGAGTTTTGTGAACAATACCTTGATTATAATCCAACTACTACTGTTGAGGAATATAAAATGCACCGTGCTGATTTGAAATGTAAATATTAGAAGAATCCTTCGTCTAAGAACATTCATGCTGAAAATAAAGATTGCACTCTCAAGAAAGATCATGTTAATGCTAAACCTTTGTCTTGTGATGGTTCCCTTCCATCCTCTACTTCCTCCAATGCCCACACACTTCCTGAAGCTTCTGAGTCTTCCAAATCTTTCACAAATCTTTCATCCAACAAAGATCCTAAGGCTTTCCATGCAGTTCCCTATAGTTATCCTCAAGGGCTACCTCTTAAAGAAACTCAAGCTAACCTTCACTTCACTGAAAATACTTTCAATAATGCTAAACCTAAAGAGCCTAAGCCTTTATGCGCTATAATGCCTACTTCAGCTAGTCCTTCGCCATCTCTTCCAAAGTCTTCCATACAATTCCAACCTACTTCCTTGTCCTTAGAAGTGGCTCCATGTCAAGAGGACCCTAAAAATGATAAAGAAAAGAATATAAATAAAGATCAAGATCAGGAACCCTCCATATCATCCAATTCTCTTCATGATGTATCTCCTCCATTTCATGGTTCTTTTGATCCTCTACGCTCTTCCGCATTCATTCCACCATCTCCTAAGCAAGATCAAGCTACTACTTACACCGTTGAGCTTATTGATAATCAAAATAACCTTACCACACTTGCACTTTGCAAAGATGTTACTTCCATTAAGGTTATTAAAAATGGTGTTGTTACTTCTGATGTAAAGCCTATTGAAAATCCAAAGCAAAATGATGCACTTATGCTATCCAACGATCCTTGTCAAAATCAAAGTCTTCCATCTTCTTGTTCTACCACTCCATGTTCACTTCCGCTTTCTACTCTTCCTAAGTCTTTGCAAGCTTTGAACAATCCTATCAAAGAAGTTTCTCCTATTCAAGATGTGCATGATCCTATTGAAAATCCTAATGCTCACTCTAAAGATGCTGATATCCTTGGTTGTCATATAGATGTTGATGAAACTGTTGACTATCCTTTTGCATCTTCCACGTCCATCCTTGGACCTCCTCCACCAATACTAAGGGCTTCATGTCTTCCTTCCATCTTGGGACCTTATGTCCTTCGCTTTCCTCTCCTAATTCTCCTAATTTATCATCCATCTTGGGTCCTTACATCCCTCCATCTCCTATCTTTCCTCAAGATCAACATAGATGCATACCCTTGAATCATTTTCATTCACCCACCCATCTAAACCAGTCATATTATCCTCCTTCTTCCACAAGTCCCAAGTCTTTTGGAAGTAACTTGAATGTTCAATACAAGAAAAAGAACCAATACAAGAATTCATCAAAAAAAGAAGATCACCATGTCTTCTCTAATCAACATGGAGGCATAAAGTCAAAAGAGATATCTAAGAAGAAAACTACAAGACAAGTATGGGTTCCAAAATCCATCATTCAAGATATTATCTCTAAATCATCCAAAAGAAATAAAAAGCTTAAAGCTATATGGATTCCAAAGTCTCTCTTGAAAGAGTCTCGTGTTGAACAAAAAATAAAGTTGACATTCAAGCTTCCAAAGGCTTCCACTTCATCTTCTTCCAAAAATATTATTTCATTCCATATGCCTAAACCGCAACCTCTGCTAAATATTCACCATATTCCTTCTCGTATTCCTTCATTCACATTCCCTCCATCTTCTCCCCACCCTTCAAGGTGTGTGTTGACATTGATCTTGCCTTCCTTTCCTTCATTATCCTTCTACCTTCTATCATTTTTCATCATTATCCTATTCCTCCTATCTTCCAACCTCACTCACTTTACATAAAACTTTATCCTCCATTTTTCTCTTCCATTTTCCTTTCCCTATTAGCATTTTTGAGCATATCATTTTGAATCCTTGGAATATCATGATTTATCCTTTCAAGGAGCATTATCTAAAAAGCTTTCTTTCTTCCAAAAAAAAGAAAATTCAAAAAAATAAAAAAATAAAAAAAGAAAACAAAAAAAAATTGAAAAAATTGAAAATGTGCCATGGTGAAAACTTGGAAACAGGCACCTTGGTAGCAAAAGTAAAGAGAAATAAATTTGTTCTATGGTGAAAACCACTCCCTTGTGGCACCTTGGATAAGTACCGTGATGAAAACCTGGCAATCAGGCATCATGCGTAGTTCTTCTACATTTTGCATCCATTTCATCCTCTCTCTTTGATCTTGGCAATGTTGAACTATATGCGAACAATTGGCTATCTTGGAAGCTATCTTAAGATGATCTTGCTTTCATTCCATTCATGTCTAGCCTTCATTTTCATTTTCCTCCATTCATTCTAGCCTTTCGCTATCCTTTTCCCCTTTGGTCTTGATCTAATAAAAAGAGTAAAATACGATGCTATGAAGCCTCTTGACATGTCTACTCCTTTGGACCGCATCCTTTCCTTCTTTTGCAGTGCACTTTTGTGACTTATCATATGCTATCCTTTCATTGCTTGTCCAAATGTGTTTTATATGACAATTTTTCCCTAGCTTGGGTACTCTTGAGGAGTTTGACCTTGAGGAGTTTGACCTTGAGGATTTCTTCCCTCTGTTTGCCTTCATTCTCCTTTCCTCCATCTCAGTCACCAGTTTGCCATCCATCTTGTCCCTCACCTTGCTAGGCATTGGGGCTACACGATGTGATCTTGCTCGTGAGTTTAATGCCCATTCTGTCTGGGGGCATCCTTTGTATATATCTTATTGGTCTTGAAAAAATACCCAAAAAATTCATATATGATGCTGAAAAAATCCTAAAAAGTATAAAAAGTTCTGAAAAAATATTAAAAAATAAAAAATTCAAAAAAAATAGAAAAAGTACCTTGGTGAAAACCTGGAAACAGGCACCTTGGTAGCAAAAATACAAAAAAAAAGAAAAAAGAAAAAATTGCAATAAATCTAAGTGGTGAAAACCTAAAAACGAGCGCTACTAGAGGCCTTTGCACTCCTATTTGTTAGCATGCATCCTCAACACTTAGCCACTTTCCATCATGCCTTGACCTTATTTGCCTTGGTCTGGAATTGGTCTTTGTCTTTGTCTAAGGGGCATACCTGTTAGCATTGATCTTTTAGATGCGTTTGTCTCTTGGGGCATTTCACAACAGGTGTTTTTCAACACCACCCCAAACTGTGTTTTTCAACACTACCCCTGCGTCGAGTGTTTCTTAACACTTATCAGATGTCTTACCCACTAGTCTAAGTTTGATGTGATATTTTTCATTTGCAGATGCGATGATCAGAGTCTGACTCTATGACCAACACACACACACTTAACCAATCAACTTGTTGAGATATGTTGGCTTTATTTTTCTTTGTGTGCTGTCTATAAGGATTTCTTTGATGAGTGGTCTCTCCCTGAGAAGTTTTCGATGATGCATAGCTAGAAGACTGAGGGTATGAGAACATGTTTTATTTCTTTATCTACTTGTGGGTATATTTTGTTGGTCCTAATTGTCATGAGCATTTATGCTGGTCTTACTTGACACTATGGATTAACAAGGTATTATCCTTGACTGTTTTGCGAGTGCACGCTTCTAGTTATCCTAACTTTCATGTGTCTTGATACAAGCATAATCTCGCCATATCAAACTTAGGTGATCTCACTACATTAGTCATCTGGACCTACATGTCTTTGATGCCTAGGTGGGATTTCCACATTTTTATTTGATAAAGATCATATTCATATCCACATAGTTATGCTAGTGTGCATTGTATGATCTTACGATGCTACCAATAATGCTCGATGATGATAATTAGATGTCTATAAGCATTGTGACCTTGCAAGTCAACCACTTTCATAGTAGCTTGCATTCTTAGGTTCATCATAGTTTAGTTTTTGCATCTTGCATATGGAGAGAGCTCTTCTTTTTATCATCTACGGACTAGTTGGTCAACTGTGCTCATTTTTTTATTCTTCTTGATCATATCTTTCATTTCTGGTCTTTCATGTCACATCATTTTCTATCCGTTTTGGACTCAAAATCCAAATCTGAGTCGCGTTTCTAAGCTTTCTCATTCTTCTATGCAGTTGACTGACCTTTTGAGGCATAATTCTTCGGTCTTTGATGAAATTTCTTCCTTTCCATGTCTTTCAAACTTCTAGTCTTTCATTCACCCCTTTCGCTTCCTTTCTCTGAGGTTTGACTTAATCTTTATCCTATATCTTTCCCAGTCAAACTTAGTCAACCTGGGGCATATCTTCACTATTTGATGGTTATCTTATCATGCTCCCTTATCTTCAGTTGTGATTTCATTCTAATTTGATCAATCTTTATCAATTTGCTGTTCCTCTCTACCTGATTTCGATTTTGACTCTGAGGGGGCAGTATTTATGGGATTCTTATCCCTGATTTCCTTGATTTTCTTGATTCAGACATCTTTTTATGAGTTTTTGCTCAAGCTTGAGATTCTTATCTCTTATTTTGGATATGATCCCGAATCGACCTCATGTCCAGAATCTTTTATTTATGTTTGTTTGGATGTGATCCCGAATTGACCTCACATCTGAGTTGTTTTGTGATCCCAGATCGATCTCACATTTCAATTCTTCTTTGACTGCATGTGTTCCCAGATCGATCACACATTAGTCAAAGAGGGGCAAATGTATGCACCCTAAAATGGTCGTCTAGACTTTGGGCCCCTATTTCTGCAATTTATCAAATCCCTGAATCAATATTTTCAAAAATCAACATTTTTCAAATATATCAATTTCCTTGATCAAATCATAATCAATTCAATATTTCCTAAGGTTTGAGCCTTATTTAATTTAAAAGAAATAAAAATAAAAATCTTATTTAATTAAGAGAACATGCTCCTTTTAATTAATTAAAAATCTCTTTTAATTAAATAATAAAATCACTTTATCCTAAGCCTTTATTTAATTAAAAGGAATTTCCTCCCCTTTTATTTAAATAAAAAATCTCCACTTTTCTTTTTATCCTATGTTGCACAAATAAAGCATTTAATTCTTATTTATAAAGAAAAATAAAATAAAAAATAAAAGAAAAGTACTTTTGCCTCACATGGACATAAAGTAAATGCTCAACATAAAGTAAATGCTTCTAATTTTCCTATTGGAGGATATTTGTGCACAAGGATCAAGCTTCTTTTTTTCTCCACCGTTGATTAAATCTTTTGCCTCTTAATCTCCATGGTCCATTGATTTTTCACCTCCTATAAAAGAAGAGCTCTCTTCCTCATTTGCACACACCATACATACTTGAATTATTATGCTACAGGTTTTCTAAGTCATTGAAGCTTTTGGAGATATTCTTGCATCAAGTTTTGAAGATTTGGAGCATCATTGGCATTCATCTTGCATCTAAATCACATCCTAGCTTGCATCATAGTTTCATTATCATGGTATCATTTCCTTTCATGTTTTAGATTAATTTCACATAGTTTAATTAGAGGGTTTGTAACTCTTTCATTTCCATTTTCATAGCTTAATTGCATCTTCATTCTCATAAGATTAATTTGCATTCTCATATAGATTTGCATAGTATTGCATTCATTTGGAATCTCTCATTGTATGGTTGACTAGCAAGGTCATGAGTTTATAGCTCTAGCTGAGAGCAATTTTACAAATCTTGCAACTCCATGCATAGAGAGCTATGGATCGATTTGTGAGGGCTCATTCTTCAGTTTTCTTGCATGTAAAGATTCATAGAAGTGTGACAACATTTTAGCACAATGTCTTTTTGTACACCAGCCATTTTTCTTTCCTAACCTCCTATTCCTCTAACTCTGGGGTATTTCTGACAATATCTTTAAGAAAGTTTAAAATGTGGTTAATCATGACACATTTGGCTCTCTTCTTAAACATCTCATTATAAAATCCCTTAGGGTCTACTGTCCTAGCAATTGCAGTAGCCATATGGTATGGAGCCATGATTTTTATCTATGTGAACCCATCCACCCTTGGTAATTATGAACTGGTGGGCAATGGTAACATTTGGGAATAGAGTTCCCTTGCCTTTTCCAGTGAGGGCACACTCTTCAATTTCTCCTAATTGCCTAATAAATTATGTGATTCCAATCCTAAGGGGTACATGATAAGCCAATACAAAAGGGGTTCCCCTGAAACCATACAACCTAATGATAGTTGATACATTGTAGAAAATGACATCACCCCAATTGTGTATAATATTCAAATGTTTAGCAAATTGGTTTGGCCTAATGAGCTATGCCAATGCTACTGGGATTCTTGGGTTGTCTTGGACAAACAACTTCCTGAGTCTGGCTGCAAAATGTTTATCAAAATTTGTGAAACTGTGATCCCTTTTATCCCAGGTCATTGTGAGGCTCCACAATTGGACTGGCATATCTTCACCATCCTTTTGTCTTACCAACTCCATTTCTTGCTCAAAATAATTTGCTCCTTTAAACAAAAACATGTACATTATCAAAGAATACCAGCAGAAAAGCCTATCATCTTCATTCTTTTGAATCTTCACTAATCCATTATGGATTAATTCAGCAATAAATGGAGCAAAATCAAAGGTAATAGACAAGTGTGGGTGCAGAATTTGAATCACCATGCACATCAAATGTATTGGCATCCTTTCACTGACATCCTCTCCAAAAACCTGACATAATGACCAATATGCTCCCTTAGCCCTGAAGTCAAAATATTCTATCATAAAAGGCTCATGTGTGTTCTATCCCATGATAACCATTTTCCCAATTTTGGTGCAAAAATCCTTCAATAATTTTCCTTTGAAATAGTTTCTTTGTGCATCATACACTTGCTTTAGTTCTTCAAGATCAATATTCTCTAGACTGTCTGAGGGTTCACTTAACCTAAACACCTTCCTAATCTCTTCAGCATAAATTTTGATCATTAACATTCCTTTTGCATCCCTAACCTCCCTAGTGATTGGGTCATAACTCTTTGCAACCTGGGTCATCAAATCAACATCTAAAAAGATGTCGAGTACCATAAGTTTTCTCAAGTCAGACTGCCATAGATTTCTTGCAGGGCGAGGAGTATTTCTCTGACTAAAACCCACTTTGAATAACTCTAAGCCAGTGATATCAGGGTCACCATTTGCATTGATTGTACCAATTTTGGCCTCCCTAATAAAATGTGCTTTGTCATATAGACCGTCCGCTACCTTTACCCTAGGGTCTTTGGGAATCAGACTCTTGGTTTTCACTAGGTTAGTAGTAGAGCCAGGAAGTAATTGCAATAAATCCTCATGCAAACCTCTTTCACTGTACTCAATTTTACCAGACAATTCTTTCCTTGGTGCCATTTTAGGGTTTATGCTAAAAAACCTTTGCAAGATATACAGAGTATGGGACTATGATTCTTTTAGTATGGAAGAAAATTGTATAAGTATTTTACCGACCTTTTTTTCTAGGAAATCACTGAGAGACAACAGCCAGTCCTTGCAATTCTTCACGCTCGGGTCTCTACAATTTTTTGATCTCTTTGTGCTTCTGAGAGTGTGTGGAATTCTGATATACGAATAATTAAAATACTCACCTCAGTAATTTATTTAGCATGATTCAACCATTACTCCTCTGAAAAAATGAACTGTCACTTCTCAATGGGAAACTTGAAATTTGCATCACTTTATCTCCAGTTTGAATTAGGACCGTCGATTCTTACTAGCATATCATCTAATGGTTTGTTCGCATGATCCCATAGCGTGAAAAAGGCCTATGCGATCATACGAAAAGTAGTCATACTAGTCTTTTCACTGGCGGCAATCCCTGGAACCTTTATTATTAGAACAACGGTTAGTCACATGATCTTATAACTTAAAAATAGCCTATATGATCATACGAAAAAATGCTAGCATGCAACCACTGTCAGCATCCTTTTGAGTTACTGGCCCCACTGCTTTTAGCCAATGAAAAATTGCCACTTGTGAAGAGAGCTGTCGGCGGTCCCACCTGAGAATTGCACTTGTCTTTATGCAAGATCGATGGTTGGTCGCATGATCGCATAGGCCTCTAAGATCCTATGAGATTATACGACAGCCATCCAATCTTTCCTTTGTTACTTTGAGCTCTGAAGATCCTTCTGACACTGGCCCCACTGTCTCAAATAAAAAGCCGCCACTTGTGAGATACCTGTCAGCAGCCCAACTTTGTTCCTGCATTAAGCTTCATTGTAAGAACAACGGTTAGTCTTATGTTCGCATGGCTTGGAAAGATTCCATGTGAACACACGACCGCCATTAGATCTTCATTAAAGATTCAAAGCTAAATGACATCCAAAACATTAGAATATGAGGTATTCAGGACTTAGGACATATTATTTATATCACCGAGCCTTTGGACTTAGGGAAAATAAAGATATGACCCCTGCATGATGATAAAATAAATGCACGTGCTCTTCTATGAACCTAAGTGACTCAAAAAGTAACACTCAAATAGAATTGTAAAGAGCGACCTAGGTTTTTTATGAAAGTGGCAAATATTTAGGGCTTTCCTCAAACTTGAACTTTAACTAGGGCTGGCTGGATATGGGGGAAAATCTTGATAAATTTGCAGGATTTTTTGTGGGTTTTTTTAAGCAAAAATATCACAATCTTTTAACACTTATGCACACTTCAATTTTATAAAAATTTCACAAGATTGACATACTGAAAAATTGAAGTGCCAACACCTTTCTAGGGTTTAATGGATTTTTAGATCATATCTCAACCTAGCACTTAGGGTTTTAACATTTTGATCGAAATTCAGGCCTTCGGGAGGAAAATTGTAGGAAATTCTCAAAACAATTGTGAAAACTGAAAATACTACCAACATGGTCAATTTATTATTTGTCAATTACCTAATTTCCTAATACTAAGCATTTACTTAATTAGAATTGAGATTCTTGAAGTTGACTTGAGCCAATGAATGAGCTCTGTTAGGGATTTTTCTTACATGAATCAAATTTTTGAAAGGTTACTTCAGACTATGCTTCTTGAGACTAATTCAAACAAGAGAAAGACCTAATTGTTGACTCAAAGGATTGGATAGGATAGTCCTTCATTTTTTAGCTCCACATACTTAGGCAGGTATTACCGTATTACCTTCTAATGATTACTGATAAAAGTAAAGAGACAACAACAATCTATGGCAAAAGTTACAATGTATTTGTATTAAAATCAACTCGCTAATTACATTCAAAATTCAATTACTCAGAAGGTCAGACACATAACTTAGAAGTCTACTTCAAAGCAATTCTGTTCAAATTTTTCTATTATCTTTCAACTCTATCCCAAAAATGAGTCTTCAACTCTATTTATACCTTGTTTCAACCATCTTGGAATTCCCTCATGAATGGGAATGCAAAAAGCTTTGGATGGTTGAAAACCCTAAACCTAAAAAGCATAATGATAAGAAATAAAGCAATAAAAGACAAAATACAATGAGCCCTCAGGTGGTGGAAGACAAAATTGTTTTGGCCTATTCTGCATCCTGGATCACTAATAACTAACACCTTTGTCTGTGAGTATTCATGATAGCTACTGTTATAACAAGATATGGTGACTGCCATTCCGGCTAACTTACACCATTCTTAAATGATAGCTTATCATCCCTGTATTCTGAGCTTAGGTGTCAAGTGCTCCAGATGTCCTCCTTACTCATCATCCAAAATGTCCAAGTCAACTGCAGTGGATTTAACTTTCTTGGCCTTTGTTAGCTCATCCCATGCAGTTACTTCTTCCTCTGACGGCCAATTGAAGTCCTGGATGAGCTGCAGTTGTGCTTTTTGTCTTCCCCACCTAGCATCTGTAATTGCTTTGACATCTGTTACAAACCTGGTGAGATCTATCTCTACCTTAATAGCTTCATCCAGGGTTTTATTGAAGCTCTCCAAATCAACATTATTCCCCTCACCTAAAAATGCCTCCTTCCTAGGCAATAAAAGATTAGCATCTGACCTCCACTGATCAAGGCTCTTTATGGCTCCATCCCCATTCTTAATGGAAGGGATAAACTTGTTGGAACAGGAGCTGAGCATGGCTATCTTAGCCTCTATCAAATTTGCCTTACCCTTAAAAAGTGGTAATATGGCTTTAATTCTATCTATCTCCTCACAAACCCTCACAACTATCTCTGGAATATCACTTCTCAAAGATTGAGCAAATGCCAATCTATCAAAAAGTGGTGTTCTGGTAGACCAAGTTGCATGATACCCGCTTAAAATTTGTACATAGCTATCCACTTCTTTCTATAATTCTAGCAACTTGCCATAAGCATTAAAAAAAAGATCAAATTTATCTTTAATTACATTTATTCTATGCTGCAGAATATCTAACAGGGCCTGTAAGATGGCCTCATTTATCTTTTCTGTTGCAAGTTCTGTAGCTAAGCCCCCCTCATGCTCAATTTGGACCCCTACATCAAAGACCTCTATAAATGCCCTGGAATGATTTTTTAGAGTATTTATTTCATCTTTTAGCTCCTTCACAGTCTTATCTAGCAAATAATTCTTCTTTAGTTCCTCTTCAAACTTTTTTCTAGTTGCCACATAATCTCTGAATGTCCTGGCTAGCCTGTTCTCCAAGTCCTCAACCACTGCTTTATTCATGGAGGATGCATGGTGTAAGAGATTTTCTATCTCTGATCCTTTAGTGTCCTACAACCTCCATATTAATTGGCTACCCTGTGCGGTGTCTTGGATGTCAACCAATCTGGGCTTACTAGATTCTGGGGCCACACACCATACTGCTAGTGTCTTAGTGTCCATATTGAATCCAGAACCCCTCATGAGTCCATCAGGGCCAAAAGCTTCATAAGCTACAGCTTTATCTTGCCTCTTGATTTGGTCAATTAGGAATGAGGACTCCAAGTCCCATCCAGGGATTAACAACATGCCACTTCTCTTTACTAGATATCTTGCCTCCTCCACACTTAATGTTTCACTGTTGGGATCATAGGCCTATAATTTTTCAATCATTTGAACAGTTTTTTCCTCTGATTCCCCTGGTTTCAAAGATAGTGTTAATTCATTTTGCTTAACTCTAAAGAGAAAACTTTTAAACTCAATGGACTTGATGAATTCATCATCATCTATAAACTCTTTAGCTTGGATGACCTTGTCATCCAATCTAGCTACAACCAATTCTAACTCATCTACGACCTTTTCTCCCTCATCTGCCATTGATGTCAAAAAATTTGTCTTAAGTTAGCAAAGTAATGGCTATTACCTGGTAGGATTTGTAGTGCCTTTTGCCTTGCCTTTTCTGGTACATTCATCAACTTTTGTTTCTTTGATGGCGCCTACTCAGATGTGGATGGCTCAGCTTGTTCTGTTTCTCCCATAAACTCCACATCAGGTTCAACTTCTTCAGGGTTTATTCTATCCTCATCCTTCTCCTCAGGGATGTCTGGCAATTTAGACATAATATCTTTGTAATTCTCTACACACATTTCAATTTTATTCATGTATTTGAGATCAGGAAAGAAACCGGGGAAGGTAGGGTCTGCCTTTTTCAATTGTTCCTCTACCCTTACAATATTTTCCCATTTACAGGTTCTCTCTTAATAGGTAACTTTGCTAAAAATATTTCTAATAACATCCTCCTCTGCCATAGGCTGATTTAGAGCCAAATTTTTGATTCCTCATTTCTCTCAATGCTCCTCTAACGAAGTCTTCAGGGTCATACATCCTTGCTTTACTATAGGGCAATCTGAATTGTCTGAGGAATTCATGGATTTGGTCCACAACATCTTTACCTATAGAGAAATCCCCTATTTGGAACCTTCTTATCAGAAAGGTTCCCTTATGTCTTTTAGGGCCTAAGTGCTCTCTATCCATCATGATAAGCTGCCACAAGAATTTTACTATTGCCAATCTTTCTGGGACAAATGTTGGCAGTATGTGTGGAGGTTGAGGGCAAGCATACACTCTTATAAGAGTAAAATTTGCAAAAAAAAACATATCACCCCAATTGTACTTGATGTCATTCTCATAATTGTCATTGTCCATATTAAATGCTAAGGGTCTAAGCAATTTTCTAACAAGTAAAGGAAATATATCCCTCACAATACCTAACATGTTCATTACTGGATCCACAAAATCACTAAAAAAAGTAATGGAATTAGAGAAAGGGTAAGTTCTATCCCATACCCTGGTCCACAGCTGAACTGGAACAGTTCCTCCCTCATTCTCGGTCTCATTGATGAACCCTGGGTTGATGTAGCCAATATTGAAATAGAGGATCAAGTGCATCAGCATGGAGTAGTGATTGAACTTGAAGCTTTTCAAATCAGTCTTCGCATTCATCAACTTAGAGTGCCTTACATTGATTATGTGCCCCACATAATCAAACTCCTTGTTGGTGTACTGATCCTGAACATCTGTAGCCATGACAAAAATGTCAGCAGTCACTGTCGAACCTCCATCTAGTCCAAGAACTTTGTGTAGACCATAGATGGTATTCTGGAAATAGGTAAAGAAAAGCTCAATATCAAATGAATCTGCAACCTTCTTGGGTAACAATCCCACCTCTTTGATTTCTCTATGAATATGCCTCCTCATAACCTTTCCATGGTAGTAATTTCTATGTCTATTAAATAGGGCCTCCTCTCTTGCTAGGTCAATATCCACACTCATAGGTCCCTGAAGGTCGAAAGCTTGAGTAAAAGATGCTCTATCTAACATGCAGAGTATAGACTTGTCATGCCTGTGGAAAGCTTGTGTCACTAGATTGTATGCTTGAATTAGCGCTTTCATGACGTCTACATCCAAAAATACCTCAGGTACTATCAACTTTGCCAAGTTCCTCTCCCATGGGTTTGAAATAGTAGGCCCTCTAATTCTATTGTTATAGAAAAACATGAAGAGCTCATACCCAGTTGTGTTTGGGCATTCAGCATCCCTGCAGAACGCACAAGGGTCCCTCCATTCATAAGCGTTAGCTGATTGCAAATTTGAGGATCCAGGCAACAGTTTCATCCATTCTTCAGTGTATATGTTTGGCATCTTTGTTCTTGAATGCACAATGGCACTCTTTTCCAGTACTTCAACAACATCAAAAGATCCTTGTTCTGCCATTCTTTGAAGTACTAAACTCTCTGGTTTCTCTTTGACTCTGGAAATTATGGATGCTCTGAAGTGTGAACTGTATTTAATAATAATAACTAACAAGTAATAAGCAACTCACAAGTACAACCAGGGTACCAGCCACCAGGCCACCTACTATATTAAAAATTAAAATCTCAATGTCTCATCAAGCACAATCACACATGCATGAAATTAGTAATTACCTTTTTCAAAATTTAAATAAGTTTCACTGTCAACGATACATCTAAGTTTCTAAGTTTCTAACCCTAGGTCCCTAATACCCTATCTCAACTTCAACTTAGGCTAAATTGCTACCTGCAAATTAGGGGCCTTGGCCCTTAGCCGTTAAACTGACTAGAAAAATGAAACCTTGAGATGTTACGACACAGCCTGACATGCCGCATGAATGATGACACTTGTACTTCCCAAGTTGAAAGTTCCCACTTTCCACGTGGGCCATGGCATCAGCATGCAACTTAGTCTCCGTCAGAATGTCTCTCACTTTTCAACCCCTTACGAAGTTACACAACAACCATGCATTACTTCAGAACCCCTAACCATCATAATAAATTAACCGTTGAGAAGCTACGAAATAGCCAGGCATAACTTTGGAACCATCATAATAAATTTAAGTTTTAAACATTGAGAAGCTATGAAACAGCCAGGCGTAACTTCGGAACACATCACCATATTAAATTAAACATTGAGAAGTTACGAAACAACCAAGCGTTACTTCGGAACCCCTAACCATCATAATAAATTAACCGTTGAGAAGTTACAAAATAGCCAGGCGTAACTTCGGAACCATCATAATAAATTAAAGTTTTAAATGTTGAGAAGTTACGAAATAGCCAGGCGTAACTTTAGAACCATCATAATAAATTAAAGTTTTAAACGTTGAGAAGCTACAAAATAGCCAGGCGTAACTTTGGAACCATCATAATAAATTAAAATTTTAAACATTGAGAAGCTACGAAACAGCCAGGTGTAACTTCGAAACACATCCCCATCATATTAAATTAAACATTGAGAAGTTACGAAACAGCCAAGCGTTACTTCAAAACCCCTAACCATCATAAATTAATCGTTGAGAAGTTACAAAATAGCCAGGCGTAACTTCGGAACCATCATAATAAATTAAAGGTTTAAATGTTGAGAAGCTATGAAACAGTCAGGCGTAACTTCAGAACCATCATAATAAATTAAAGTTTTAAACGTTGAGAAGCTACAAAATAGTCAGCCGTAACTTCAGAACCAATAACACTATTTGAAAAAGAGTCATCTGACTTCTCATTGTTTCATTTGTATACTACTATACAGTATTACAAATTTACAGACTATAGTATTACTATTTAATTCAAAAACTGGTATACAATATATTATATACATAATACTGGTAACTTAAACTAATTCACTGATTCAACATTTCACTGAAGTTCTGAACGGTTGTGGACCAACCATTTTCAAAACCAAAATGAAAACTACATTTGATTATTTCGTATTTACAAATTACAACTTACAAGTAACAATTAACAAAAAATTTCGTAACGGTAAACCGTAAGATCCACATTGCACAAAGAAAAAAAGATTAGTCAGATTAGTTGATGTGCAGAGCAGAAAATAACGGGATCATCTAATTCATCTCCTCCTGGAACGCCTCCTGGTTGAAGCCATGATCGTCAAAAATGGCGCGCATCTCTGCCTTGTCATGTTCTACTTCAAGTTCAAACATGTCACTCAGGTAACCGGCGTAACTGGTAGCATGATGATGATCCCTTGCTGCAGACATTAGATGACTGAGGACATCCTGTTGAATCTCCTCCTCCATATCCAAAGTTGGTTGGATAATAGGTTCTGGGTTCTCATTTGATGATCCCTCAACTACTGGAAGACACATTCTGTGAAAGTGCCGAGAAAATACAAATAATCACCAACTTGTCATCCAAATTTAGAAATTTAGAAAGCTCCTATGCCAAATGCTCTGCAATTCCACTACCAAGGAGTATATAAAGAAAATAATCACCAACTTGCCAGCCGCAATAAATTTTGAAGGAATGTTTCACGTCAGGTGGTAATTCAAGATGAAATTAATGAAGAAAAATTGTAGACATTGTAATGTCCCGCGTAACTTGGCTCCAAAGTTGAAAAGAAGAATAATAAATTTTGAATCAAAGCTTATATCTCCTAAAATTATCCTTTTTAATGTCTAATCAAAATCTTGGCCTGGATAATGGATAATCGTACCACTCAAGTTAAGCAAACTGCCGGCGTTGCCTCGGAACCACCATATCCTAGCTGCGATTTTAAATTTTGAACTGACAACTTGGCAGCCGCATTAAACTTTTGCGTAATGTCACTTGGCTCCAAAAAGAAAGATAATGAATATTTACGATTTTAATCAAAATCTTATCGTCGTTAAGTCTCATTAATTGTACTTCAGTGATCAATGTCACTGCAACTTTGCAGCTAAGTTACGCAGACTGCCAACGTGGCCTCGAAACCCCCATATCTTACCTACGAATCATGATCATAACTTCTGAAGTCACGTACACTGTCAACCTATCCTTTGCGTATCTTCATGGCCTTCAACTGCAACCTACTAGCATAATCGCCGAAGTCATGCATGCCGTCAACCTGACCATTACGTATCTTTGTAACTGTCAGCATCGACCCTCATTTTAGCCTGTCGAAACTATGCACACACCACACTGTTACCAATCACCACAACTATTCGCCAATTTATATTTTTTATAATATAAATACTCTTTATATTCACCAATTTATATTTATTATAATATAAATACTTTTTTCTATTCGCTAATGTATTTTTTTTATAATATAAATACTATTTTATATTTGCCAATTTATATTTTTGTAGTTATAAATACTGTTATATATTCACCAAGATAGTCCCACCTACTTTCAGGGAGCATCAATGATTCACCAATTCAGATTATTTTTTTTTCTTTGAAAATAAAATAATTTCACCAAAAAAAAAAAATTTCCCTTCTCACTTTCGCCACTTTTTTACACCTTTCTTAAAGGGGGGGTTTCTTAAAGATTATCCTGTTAATGAACATATAGCCCATTTTTGGGGTATTACATTTTTCCCCTCTTTGAATTACTGTGTTAAGCGCAGTGGTTCAAAGATTATTTTGTGTTTGATGTAGATGTATGAAACTGATTTGAAAGATGAACCGATTCTGAGACAGAAACCGATTGAAATATTTGAAGATGTTAGGTCCTGATTGACCAAAGATAATGTTAACTATAGCAACATTGAACCCGTGATTATGAAAAAGTGTCAAAATGCCTGATTCTGAACCTTATGATTACAAAGAAGTGAGTGACCTGATTCCAAACTTGAATGTCTAGAGAAATCGTAGTGGTATCACATCTGAATCCTTCAGTTACAAAGAATCAAGGAAATGATGCTAATGAACCAATGGTTATGAAAAGTTGATACAGTTTACAAGATAGATTAGGATACCAGATTGATATGGGTCTCAATGAATCTGATATACCCTAAGCGATGTGCCCCAAGCAACGAGGTCTTTTGATGAATCAACAACTAGACATGGTTGTTGTCTTGATTACCGAGGAAAGATTTGATTGATTTATAGAATTAGATTTACAAACTTGAATGATGTGCAATACCATGCTCCCTTTGGGATGAAAATCAAAATCTGACAAGAAAAGTCAATGGTAAATGGTGTAGAAGCATGTTAATTGATTTAAGAAGTGGTTATACACATTGGAGAATGCATTCTACATCATTTGGAGGTCCTGGAGACCAAGTTTGACTAGGTTTGACCATGAGTTGACCATGGTTGACCAAGTTGAAATTTTGATAGTTTGATGTAAGATAATCAATTAAGTTGAATTTTGGATTTCTGTGATGATTGAAGGTCGATTATGTAAGCAGTCGGTCGTCCTAGGTCCAAAAATTTTAAATCATGATTTTGACAAATTAAATGATCTTAGATTTTGATTTTGATCCCGAAAATGGATTCAGAATGTCGAAATTAGCCAGGGGTGCAATTTTCATGAAAAATGGAGCACTTTTGAAAATTAGGTCAAAAGCTATATAAGGGCCAAAAGGGTCATTTTCAATTCATTATTCACATTTGACTTTTGAAACCTTTGTGGAGCCCTCTAAGTGAGAAAATGGTCGAGATGAAGGTACCTATCTCTTCCCACCATTTTGAGCACAGCCAATGACATTAGAGACCTCTACAGTATGGACATCCAGTGAGTGGACCTCTGTTCCTCTTTGTAAATTCCATTTTTGCATGTTTTCAAGCTTTTTAGATCATTTTTTGTACGTTAGAATTTTTCAATTTTTGCATGCATGGAAACTCGTATGACTATCCACTGGGACTCATATGAATTTTCACTTTCATTTAGAGTGTCATCCCAGAACCCCTAGAAACTCATATGAGAGGGACCCAAGAGTCGTACGACATCTCGTTGGGTCCCTCATATGTCGTACGGGAAGACATACTTTGTCGTATAACCATAGTTTGTCGTCTGAGAAGCTACTAAAACTTGTACGAGTTTTTATGCCAAACTATATTTTCGTATGGAAAACAATGAGCTAAAAACACCCTTTTAGGTCAAAATTTTGAATTTTCTGATTTCTTGGGCTGTTTCTTGAGCATTTAATGTACCTTCTGAGATAGTCAAATTTTCAATTTCTATACTTTTAGCCTATTTTTCAACCAAGTTACTGATAAGATACCCTGATTTTGTGTTGTGTATGTCATCTATCCTAAAGTCTATGTGCGTATATCACACCCGGTGACTCAGAGATTATGTGTTTCACTGCCTGACCCGATGAGGGTACATCTTGCTACATGTGGCTTTGAGTATCTTATTTGGTTGCCCGAGATTAGGGTAAACCACAGACTTCTAACTGCATTGATTGAGAGGTTTCACTTAGAGACTCAAACCTTCCACCTCTACCTCCCTACAAGAGAGATCACAGTTACACCAGAGGATGTCTATCGGATACTTTGCATTCCATTCCACAGTCGACACCCTGATTATGTGAGTTCGGGGAACTCTGGATTACATGCTTTCAGATGATTGTTTGGAGATGATACATAGCTTACTAGTTCTATTTCCTAGGAGACTCTAGTTCAGCACCATGGGCAGACCCATAGATTAGAGTGTATTATAGCCGACATGATAGGAGGTATTATTATGTCTGACCATCAGCAAAATGGTCTCTTCATGGGCTGGGCCCTGATGGTTGCACATTTGATGGCCACTCCATCTGAGTTGGGTTGGGATCAGTGTATGTTGGCTCACATGTTCTCTGAGATGCACGAGATCATGTATCAGGAGAGCAATTCCTTTGCTTCTGGTGCATTAGTGCTTCAGATTTGGGCCTGGGAGCATATCCCAGTATGTAGACCAGTATGCCAGAGTCAACACTAGCCACAGGAGCCGGTGATTTATATATATTCTAGTTACGTGACATGGGTTTGCATGGGTATTACAGAGTATTGGAAACACTACCTTGATGATAGTACATTTGTGATTTGGCATCCATATCTTCAGATAGAGGCCTGGCCTACCGCTCAAGAGTAGTTTAGTCACTTTTTCCATAGTCGAGTGCTGATTGGGTGGTCTACCACAGTGCTTAAGCATTTTATCATTACCAGAGTGTGGCGGCAGTATGGCATCATTCAGGATGCACCATAGGATCATGTTGTGTATGCACTGATAGTCAGAGAGCTTGGATTAAGATGGGGCCCTTGATTGTCTTATGCTCTTTGTACATAGGAGTATAGTGGCTATGTCAGCAGAGATTGGGACTACTGTTCAGACGTCATAGATGCTGGAGTTACAGATGGCTACATTGCTTGGCTTGCCGAGCATCCTATATATAGATTTTTAGATCCCATAGAGTTGATACCTTCGATGGAGGAGGCTATGAATGTGATAGGTGCTCCTATGGGTTGAGGGAAGAGACATCGAGATGCATAGATTTTGATGCCCCAGCCTACACCTCTGAGGCCGAGAGCAATGGTGACACCACAGAGACCATCTGGTCAGATGAGACCACCTTGTCCTACTAGCTCTACAGTAGGCAGGCCTGCAGTTTTATAGAGGAGATCGAGTAGAGGAGAGAGTGGTACTTTAGGTAGTGTTGGTAGTGCTGACAAGGTACTTGGTGCTGAGTAGTGTGTAGGTGCTAGTCTTGATCCTACACAGAAGGATACAAATTTTGATCTTGGTGCTAAGGTGAGATGTCGTAAGGCGCAAAGGGCAGAGGCTACTGATCAGCCAGCTAGAGATATAGATATGCCTATGGTAGATATAGATCCTAGTGTAGCATAGACTCCTTAGGAGATTATTAGGTGCTTGAGATTACAGGTTAGGGACCCGAGAGTATAGAGTGCTCATTTTAAGGAGCGATTCACAGAGGCTGACAAACAGCGATCAGAGCTCCAAGAGGAGAATAGGAGATTACAGGAAGAGGTGACACATTAGACCTCTCGAGATGCCTACTATGATTCTACTTATTATGTTGTTGTTCATGTTGGTTAGAGAGTACCAACATACTCCCAGTATATGATAGCTTTAGAGGGAGCCAGGGTACCCTAAGCCAAGGCAGTGCCTGATGCACCACCGCCACCTCCACTAGATGAAGAGGATCAGGCAGGTAGCTAATCTGTCTAGATATTCTGATATTTTTGTCATTTTTTTCATATACACTGCTATAGCTCACATGAGCTCATTATTTTGTACCTTGTGCCAGTAGTGCACCCTTGACTAGTTTGAGTTTTATGATATATATGAGATCAAGATTTTGGTTATGACTTCATTTGTACTTGTCATGTTTTGATTTATGATGATATCATGTGATGTAAATTCTATGAGTAGTGTAGAATGTATGCCTGGATTTATCCAATGCAATGATTTCTTTCAAATGTATGAATTTATGTAAATGTAATTGATTATGGAAAAATGTATGGAAATGTATGAATGTGATTATGAAATGTATGCAATGCAAAACGATCATGAAATGTAATGTAAATACAATGATACAATGATACACATGTATTGATGAAGACAAGTACTCAATCTTATGTCAAAAAGGATGTTTAACCCAGGATGGTGACTGCTTGCGGTTCTGTGGGGAAACCTTCATGTTAGATTCAGCTCTTCATGTCAAGTTTAAGTTTATTTTTGAAGAATCATGTAATCATTTTAAGTGTATTCAGCAATTTGTGAGATCATGCAATCATGCAAAGTGACTTGCAGAATGAAATGCAAACCTAAGATCTAGGACCTAGTCACTGATCATGTGTCGATTTGTTTTCATCATTGAACTTTTATTAGGTAACCGGATAAATCACTACAATTACCACTAGTTAGGAAATTATAGACATATGAATATTGTTTTGTATGTGCAAGAATCAATACAACGCCCACTGGCTAGACAACCATGGACATATGATTATTGATTTTGTTTTCAGAATGTCAAATTAGATATAAGAGCCAAGGCATAAACGCCAGGATGACCTGAATATCATATCCATTTTGATATAGAAATTTGTATAAGCATCAAAACATGGACATTGTGATGACCTGAATATGCCTTGTGGTACAAACACATCAAGCAGTCAAGAGATCATTTGAAGTCCATTGTGAATTACCCATAGTGACCCTTAATCGTTCACATCCTTAGGTAAGATCACATTTCATAGTAGGAGAAAGAACTCACTCAAAAAGACAATAGTTAGATCAAACTTCTTTGAATTTATTGGGTATCAATGGTCGAGGTACTCATGGCCATCCAATATGAGATGGAGGCTCTTACAGATGGACACCATTTCAATCGAGAATTTCCAAAGTTGTTAGATTTTCACTGAAATTAGAAGACAAAGAAAAGATTATGCCCCCAGTCATCACCCTCTAAATCCTGTAAAGGACATCATCGAAGAGCTTGAAAGGACACAATATGAAAAAATCTCAATGCGAATTAGTAAGCATACAAGGAGATAAAAGCATTGAAGCATAGATTATTTTCGTTCGTGTTGATTTTTGTTAATGTTGTTGTAGGTGTAAAATCCTTTCTGGAGAGGAGACTGACTGACTGACTCAGATGAAGCTTCAAAGGAATCTGACTAGATATGACACATCTAAGATACTGAGGACTGTAGGATATTACTTTGATTGCCCCCAAGTTTGAACATTGATAGGATACAGACGTTTGACCTAATTGGTGCACAAACTGACTTTATTGAAACAAGGATATATACAAACTAAAGTAGACTAAAAGTTGGGAAAGACCAAGATTGTGCTAATAGATGGAGCATCTTGAAACAAGTGGCACCCATTTGCCGGGTTTTCACCATCTTGGTAGAGATTCTTTTTTTTTTTGCTACCAAGGCGCCTGTTTCCAGGTTTTCACCAAGGCACTTTTTCCTTTTCTCATTTTTTTTGTATTTTTCATTTTTTCATTTTTTTATACTTTTGATATTTTTTAATTTTTTTTTGATACATCAAGGTGCCTATTTCCTAAGTTTTTACCAGGATGATCATTTTTTAGGACTTTTTCTGATTTTTATAATTTTTTCAGGACATTTTTTAATACTTAATGCCTTAGGCGTAGAATTTCTTCAGATGGAGAACGTTGATTAGTTCTCAAAGCTGTTCTCTTTCAGTCATTGAGAGTTGATAGGCTCTAGAGCCAAAAGTAGTAGTGATAACAAAGGGACCCAGCCAGTTGGTTTCAAACTTCCCCTTGCGCTCTCTATGTGATTGATTTGTAGGATTCTCTCTCAAGACTAGATCGCCAACCTGAAATTCTCTATGTCTAAATTTCTTGTTGTAGCCTCTAGACATTCTCTTATGATATACTCTGAGATGATCGTAGGTTGCTTGTCTACGCTCATCTAGTATTTCAAGTTCTTGCAACCTAGACACTCTGTAGTCATCATCAGTTACTAGACCATGCAATCTGATTCTTAGTGATGGGATTTCAACCTCAACATGCAGTACCGCTTCAGACCCATAAACTAAAGTGACTGGTGTAGTCCCAGTGGGTGTTTTGATACTTGTTCTGTAGGCCCAAAGAGTTGGATTTATCATGAGATGCTAGTCTCTTCCTATTTTATTAACTATGTGGTGTAGAATTTTCAACAGATTCTTGTTGGATGCCTCTGCTTGTCCATTCCCTTGAGGATAGTAGATAGATGACCAATGTTGTGTAATCTTGAATTTAGTACATAGATCATCTAAGTCTCTATTCTTGAATTGACCGCCATTGTCTTTGACTATAGAGTTTGGAATACCATACTGACATATGATGTAGTTTAGGATGAACATTGAAATTTGTTTTCTGGTTGCTTGAGTCAAAGGGACTGCTTCTACCCATTTTGTGAAATAGTTTGTAGCTATAATAATATGGGTATGCCCATTAGAATAATGAGGATGTATGGATCCTATAAGATCAAATGCCCATTTGTGAAAAGGCCATTGTGTAGTAAAGGTAATTAGATTGCTCCCTGGTTCATGAATTAAGTTACCATGTACTTGGCACTTTTGACAGTTCTAATTAGAAAACTTGATAGCCTCTTTTTCCATTTCAAGCCAATAGTACCCAGCCCCAATAATTTTTTGAGCTAGTGTTAAGCTGTTGGAATGTGATCCACATATACCTTCATGGACTTCCTATAATGCACGCTGAGACTCTTCCCATTCTAAACATCTAAGAAGTGTACCATCTAGACCTTGTTTGTACAGATCATGACCAATGATGACATACCAGGATGCATTTCAGATAAGGTATCATTTCTCATGGCAGTTGAAGGAATCAGGAATGATTTGGTCTTGGAGGTAAGAGAAAATATTTTTGTATCTGGATGAATCATGACCAACAACAGTGCAGATCATGTGGGTTTAAGGGGAATCATATGCAGGATAAGATAGTGCTTCCACCAGGAACTCATAGTGTAGCTCATGTTTGGGCTATTGTAGTAAAGTAGATAGCATTGCCATAGCATCAACAACCTTGTTCTCTATTCTAGGAATTTTCTCAAAGGTGATAGATATGAAATATTTCTTTAGATCATCTACCACTCTCTTGTATGGGATTAGCTTTCCATCTTTCATTTGATACACATCATTGACTTGGTGTATTACAAGTTGTGAGGCTCCATGAATGTGTAGCTCTGTCACTCTCCATTCAAGTGTTATCTTCATGCCATTAAGAAGGGCTTCATATTCAACAATATTTTTTGTGCAAGGAAACTTTATTCTAAATGCTTTAGGGATTGAGTATCCTTGAGGAGTGATGAAAAATATACCTGCCCTAGATCCATTATGTGTATAGGAGCTATCAAAGAATAGCTTCCATGCTCTAGAAGAAAGATTCATGATAGAGGAATCTGGGAATTCCATTTGCATTGGTGTATCATCAAACAAAGGTGCGTCAACCAATTGATCAGCAATGACTTGGCCCTTGATATCTTTTCTTTCAACATATTCAATGTCAAATTCACTTAATAGCATCACCCATTTAGCTAATCTACCCATGAGGGTAGCTTTGCTTAGTAGGTACTTTAGTGGATCAATCTTAGCTACCAAATGTGTGGTATGAGCTAACATGTAGTGTCTCAGTTTTTGTGATGCAAAGATCACAACTAGACAAGCTTTCTCAATCATTGAATAGTTCTTCTCATATGCTACCAATGTTCTACTGATATAGTATATAGCACTTTCCTTCTTGTTCTCATCATGATGTGCTAGCAATGCCCCCAGTGATGTATCTGTGGTGGAGACATATAAGATCAATGGCTTCCCTTGAATAGGAGGCATCAAAATAGGAGGATTTGATAGATATTTCTTGATATGATTAAAATTCTTTTCACATTCCTCATTCCATGCAAAGGTCACACCTTTATGTAATGTCTTTGTGAAAGGTTGTGATATATTTGCTAGCTGAGATATGAAGCATCTAATAGATTGTACTCTCCCTTGTAATGTTCCCATTTTACTGATATTCTTGGAAGGTTGCATCTCCATGATAGCTTTAAATTTAGCTGGATCAACTGCAATACCTTTCTTTGAAACAATGTAGCCTAAGAGCTTTCCAAAAGTGACACCAAAAGCACACTTCTTAGGGTTCAGTCTGAGACTAAACTTCTCCATTCGATCTAGTATTTTTCTCAAATCATTTAGGTGTTCAGATCTTATCATAGATTTTGCTAAAGTATCATAAACATAATCTTCCATAGTTCGATGCATCATGTCATGAAAGATAGATGTCATAGCTCTTTGAAATGTAGCATCAACATTCTTCAGCCCAAATGGCATGACATTCCAACAGAAGGTACCCCAGGCACATGTGAAAGTAGTTTCTCTTGATCCTCGGGAGCAATTTTGATTTGATTATATCCAAAAAAACCATCCATTAAATAATACATCTCAAAGTCCACAGTCATGTCCACTATCATATCAATGTTAGGTAGTGGAAAATCATCCTTAGGGAATGCTTTGTTTACATCTCTAAAATCTATGCATACTCTTATAGATTTGTTTGGTTTTGATATAGGTACAATATTTGAGATCCATTTAGCATAATCAATAACACAGATGAATCCGACTTTTAGTAGTTTCTCTAATAAAGCTTTGACCAAGAGTGCAACATGTGGATGCATCTTTCTCAATTTTTGCTTAACAGGTTTGACTCCCAGAGCTATAGATAAATGGTGCATTATAAGATCAGGATCCAACCCTGGCATATTTGAATATTTCCATGCAAAGTTGATCTTCTTTTTTGTTAGGAATGTGGTAAAAATTTTCTTTTCTTCTTTTGATAAGGATTGTGCTACATGGATCAACTATGGTTCTTCTATTGTTCCCAAGTTGATGGATTGAGTGGGCTCAATCAGTACTGGAGATCTATCTTGTAAATGACTCAGAAGGACATCAAATATCTCATCCTTAGGTACCTTAGATAGGTTTTCACCTTCAGATACGTCTTTTATTTTTACTTTTGTAGGTTCTGAGACTGCCAAAAAGTGGTTTTCACCCTCAGAACTCCTTTTCATTTTATTTTGATTATTATTCTTCTAACTAAGATACTTGATGTCCGACTCTGTCATGCTAAAACTTGGTTCACTGATGGAAGTCATCATAGGCTCAACTGCATTGAGGTAGCAAGCAAGGGCATAGTCATTTGGAAAGGTATATATACCTTGGCTCGGATTTATGGGGGTTTGGTTAAGAAGTTCAGGATGTTAGATAGTCAAAGAGGTGAAAGATTGGGAAATAGTGTTTACGGATATGGATCTATCATCATTGGTCCTAACCTGACGCTTGAGTTTGAAGGTGATATTACAACTCAAAATGTTCAATTCGTGAATAGGCTCAATGTCATTGTGGGAGTCTACTTCAGCCATCGGTGGATTAGACTCATTAAGTTCATCATTTCACTCTAGACTTACATCGGGTTTAGATGCATATTGGTGAATAACATCAACATGTTTCTTTGTAATAAGCTCAGCTTCCTGAGGAATGACTCCCCATTCATAGTCGTTGGATTCATCTTCTGATTCTGGACCTCTAGGAAATCTAAGAACATGTGTAAAATCAGGATTGAATACCCCAAGAAGGGTTACCCTCAGATTCTAATTTGAATTCATACTCATGAGAATCAGTCTTAGAATAGCTGCCACCTTCCTCTTTGTCTATGTGGTGTTCTTCGAGATCAGCTAGTTCTTGTGGTACAACTATCTTTTGTTCTATAGTAGGTTCTTATGTTTCTACTACATTGATTCTTTTTACTAGATCATCTTCAGCTTTAAGGAGGTCTACTATTTCTTTAGGAAAATGCTCATAAGGAATGAGCTCATCAGTAGTGTCAGAATCATCACTGTTAGATTGTTATGTTTCTTCCTTTAATTGATTTTTTGTTGATGGTTCAATCTGTTCTAAGACATGTGGGGAGTTCTTGCTAAGATAGAAAGGCTTCTTCTTATATCCTAGACCTATTGTATTCTTGTTTTTTAGCCACAATGATCAAGAGGTGACAAAAGACCCTTACCTTGTAGTCCTAGAGGTCCTTTTCCAGTATATCCCATTTTTGTGATCAATTTGTCCCGTGGTCCATATGACATCTGAGGAATTTTGCTTGAAGTGGAGTCACATTTCTGGACTAATGGGGATTGAGACTCATCCTTGTATAACCATGCAAGCATGACTTCTTCCTCCTCAAATTATTGTTTGGAAACTTGTTTTGCAACAAAATTCCCTTTATAGGTAGTAAGAGGTTCCTTAGATTCTTGTTTTGGCTATTTTAAAGACTATCCATAAGATTTAGGCGAGATGGGGAGAGATGTCATAGATAGGACTGGTTCCATAGTATATTCTCCCATGCCTTTGTCTTTGATTTTGACTTCTTTAGCAATGTATTCTATCTTGGATGTTGAAGCAATGTCCATCTTCTTAGTGGAAGATTCTCTATTATTAGGAATAAGTTTATCAACACTTTCTTTTAATGCATTGCAAGTTATATATAGGTCTGCTGGAATCGTCACCTCTACTCCTTCATAAGGAAATTTCACACATTGATGGCATGTGGAAGGAATAGCTCTCATTTCATGGATCCAGGGTATCCCCAGAAGGATGTTGTAAGCCAAAGGTAGATCAAGAACATGACATATGGTGTCTCTGATAACGTGTCCTATTCTGATAGGTAAGACAATAGTCCCTTTGGAAGATCTTTCTTGCTCATCATATGCTTTGATAGTTATCTTCTTCTTAGGATCAATGGAAGTTTTAGACAATCCAAAGTGTGTGATCAAGCTGTAAGAACAAATGTTGAGACCAGCCCCTCCATCTATCAACACACATTTGACATGATGGTTTTGGATCAAGACTTCAATGTGCAAGGGCTGGTTATGCAAATGACTCAAGGAGTTATCATCTTCCTCTGAAAAGGAGATATACTGTGGAGATGTCAGATGACCAACCATAGTCTAGAATTTGTCTAAATCAAGGTTGTCAAGAACATTAGATCTGAGCAGTGCTTTGTCTAGAATGCTTCTATGAGCTGGAGATATCTGAAACAACTCAAACATGGAGATTTTTGAATTTGTATGCTAGATTTGTTGTACAATACTATATGATGTTGGCCTCATGTCTTTATGATTTGATTTAGAGGTAGCCTTCTATTTAGAGGTAGATGAAAGATTGAAAGGCATCTTAGGGACATTTGATGAATCTGGGATTTGTCCTTGTAGATGCGCCTGAGCTTGTGATCAGGTAACTGCATTTTCTGATTGATTTTCTCTATCTTTTCTTACAATTTTGATAACACACCAATGCACAAATAGGCATGGTTCAACCATATTTATGATAGCATTGTTTCCAGAGTAAGCATAATTGACCTTAGCACCCACATTAGGTTGAGAAGACAAATCTCCTTGACCATGTTTCAGAAATGGTTCCGTGAATGTTGTATGATCATTATTGCTTTTATGATTGTCAATTACGATTTCACCATTATCAATTTTTTCTAGTATGATGTGTTTCAAGCATATGTAGTTATTGGTTTTATGGCCCTTATTGTGGTGTAAGTCTTGGAAATCAATCTCTTTCCACCATTTTTGTTTAGGTTCAGGATCAAATTTTTTTTATCTCAGGCAAGAAGATGATGTTGTTAGCCAACAGAGTTTTCATAGCGGATTCCAAGGATTCTCCAAGAGGAGTAAACTTGCATTTAGGATCTATAACCCAAGGTTTATAATCAGATGACTTTTGGTTTGACTATGTTGTTTTGGATTTAGAAGCTTTGATGGATTTGGTGCCAACAGTGAGATTGAAAGCGGGTGTTTTGGATGGGGCACGTCTAGTATCAACAATGCCATCTATGACAATGCCTTTATTCTTGTTCCAATTTTTGCCCTTGTCTTTAGAGTTAGATCCAGATTCATACTTGTCCTTTTGAAGTGATATGTCTCCTTTTTGTACAAGTACTTTCTCAATTTTGATTGCATTTTCTACCATTTTATCAAAGGATGTATGATTTTGCATTTGCAAATGGTAGTTGATTTTTGGAATAAGATTGTTGATGAAAATTTCTAGCTTCTCAGTTTCTGGAATAGGTTTAGCATATAGAGAAAAAAATTTCCTCCATCTTTTGAGGAAAGTAAGGAATGGTTCTCCTGAGTTTTGTTTCAGATTGCAAATTTTGATCATAGTGACCAAATATTGGATGTTGTAGGAGTATTGTTGATAGAACAGTTTGATTAACTCCTCAAAAGTTTTGATTGTTGGAGGCATTTTTGAGAACCAATCAATAGTTGACTCTCCAAGAGATCGAGGGAAAAGATGCATTAGGTAGGTTGGTTCGTGCATGAACTCCATAGATTGAGTACATAATTCTCTAACATGATCTTGAGGATCAGAGTTTCCATCATACTTATCATATTTAGGCATTTCCACTCTTTTAGGGAATGGTGGCATGTACAAGTCTTTATCAAATGGAAAAGGGCATAGAGCCTCCATGGAGAACTCCTTTGGTTCCTTATCTTTTTTGAGTTTGTTGAGTTTGACTTGCATGGCATGCATTTGTTTCATCATAGCAGTGATAGGAGTTTCTTCCTTGTGTGTAATGATATCTTCGACATTAAATTTGGGAGGAAGTTTAGCCCCTTGACAAGCTAATTCTAGGAAGTATGTTTCTCTGTCTTCTTTCAAGAAATGCCTCATCATTCTCTTGAAGTCATCATCATTTTGATATCGAGCAATTTCAGAAGGTGTGGGTTTGTGATCCATACCATGTTGAGATTGATGTCCTTGGGAGCCTTGATTTCCTCCTCCTTGAGACATATTGTTGTTATGAGAGCTACTAGGGATGGATTGATGTGCAGTTGTCTAATAGCTGTTAGAAATAGGGAATACTGAGAGGGGGGTGAATCAATATTCTACAAACTTTAACTTTTTCCCAATTATGGATATAACAGATTATCTTAGCACGTGCATAACATAATAAGCTAAACAACATGCATAGAAATAAAACTAAAGAACTCATAACACATTATTTGTTCTCGAGGAAACCCTGGCCAAGGGAAAACCCCGGTGGGGATGGTACCCACAAAGATCCACTAATCAAAAGTATCTTGTTAAGGATGTTGACCCTATTAGGATTCTATTACATGCATATAGTGTCTCAGTCCTGATTAAGGGACTATAGGCCTTGTTAGAAGCCTCAACCCTGTTAGGAGTTGGCAGTACAAAATGTGATTACTAGATGAGCCAACTGCCCAAACAAGTAATATTCAATAATTACTGATTACAAAAATAGGTCAAGGTACATAACCTTATACTACTTTCATCAATATCTCTTTTCTGCTCTTTCACTATCACTATTACATACATTTGTTCCTTCTTACAATTTACAATTACATCTTTACATATCTATATACAAGTTATTAAGATTAATAACTTTCCAATTGGCTATCATATTAAAAAATATCTTTACCCAAGGGTTAACATCTAGGATTTCATCCATTTATATTTTTAAGTCATTATTTTGATAAACAAAATAATCCCTTAACTCTTTATCAATTTTGTCTTCATATTCTGTCCTGTCGGCTTGTCACTGTCTTTAATAAAACTATCATAACTTCTTCTGTACATGTCATACTAACTTGCACTCTGAGGTGAGTCTTCAATAGTCACCATAGAGTCTATTTTCAAGTGCACAAGCATTGAACTTACTCCAATCGACATCACAAACAAAAACTATCTTCAGGTTCACTGTTAAAAACACACTATCTCATACTTCGACAATTTTGCATTGCGCTCTGACATGCTAGTTGTCTGACCTGTGTGATCTTCATGGAGATCATATGTTTCCATAATGAAAACATCTATGTAACCAACTGAGCCAAATTTCCAACAATCTCCCCCTTTGTCATTGGTGGCAACATATCAAAAAATTGGCTAAGTCTACAACTTCAAAATCTCAAAATTGTGGCCATAATACAAAACATATATATACTATCCTTATGACTTTATTAATCCTTTCTATATACTGTACTCCCCCTAGGATTATGTATCATTAAAAATTTTTTGCTATATATCTCTCTCCCTTTGAGAACAATGACAAAAAAAAGGTAAGGAGGGTAACAAAACTGTGTTCACAAAAAGTTATACCTTAATTCAATATTGCAAAGTAGGTAGGCTTGCAACACAATCTGCAAAATTGATCTTCATAGACTCTATCTCTTTCTCCCATGATTTCTTAATAGAATCTTCCACACTAAGTAGTGCACATAATCCATGAGATGCTATCTCACATGCTTGGAGATTCTCAAAGATAAACTTTTGAAAAGATGTCTTAGCTGAAAGACATTATTCCAATTACACTTCAATAATACTTAACTTCATAGAAGTGTGCTCTCTTAAAAGAGTGAATCTCTTCATTTTCCTATCTTTTTCATCTTGCAAAATTATGATCTCATCATATATCTTATGAATTTTTTTCTCAATATCAAATACCTTCACATTGGGGCTTGAAAGAAGGTTTGTTTCATTCTGAATTTCTGCTTCCTTCATCTTCATCTTCTGATCTTCTTCTGCTGCCAAGGTCTCTGATTTTGTACATTGAATGTACAAAGATTTACCTCTTTCTAAATTATTCCTCAAGTCCTTTATATAGATATCAAGGTTATTGATATCATTCCTTATATTTTTACTGATGTTCAAGAGTGTTTTGGCCTCATAAGCTGCACGAGCTTTCACTTTTGCTATCTCAGATAAGTTTGTGAACTCATTATCAAAAGTGTTCATTACTTCCTTTGCTCTTTCCAGAGGATCATCTTTTGCAATCTGTGTAGTAATAATGCCTTGTAATTTCTTAGTAAGCTCCTTCAGGCATCCTTTAAGACTCTTTTCTTTCTTATTCTTTCCAATGATCTTGTTCAAAGATGTGATCAATTCCATCTAATCATCATCATCTACTTCCTTTCCCAAATTCTCAATCATAGAGCCAATTTGAGTTTTCTTGCCAGTCTCAGGTGTAAGAATGATTTCTTCTTGAGTGGGAACAGGTACTTGTTTATCTATCACTTTAGGTTCTGCAACTGTAGTCTCTATTTTCTCTTCTCCTTTGGTAATCTCCTACTCTTCAAAATCCGAATTGTCAACAATGTTTTCAAGATTCTTGAATAAGTTATCATCACTATCCTTGTGATCTTAGTTCCTTCTACATTCATGACTTCATCCTCAATATTTATGGCTGGTGAAGAGGGAATGTCCTCTTGTTCTAGTTCTTCTACTACTTGATCTTTAGGTTCTGCTACAACTGATGATTCTCCAACATTCTCTGAGATTACCTTAACGATTGCTTGCTCTGTTTCTGCATTAACTTCTTCATAGCTACCTCCCATAATCTGAATGGTTCTCTTCTTGGTTCTCAAATGGGTGCTTAAAGTTTTCATAATCTGATTGAAGTGTACTTCATCTCTCACAACACAAAGCTTTCTTAAAAGCTTTTCTCTAATAGCTATGTCATCTTCTCCTATTTACAAGTTTCTTGTAGAAGTCATCAGGTATCTTACCCTGAATTGTGTCAAACTTCTTATCAGATAGAATCATATGCTTTACCACTGCATTTTCTAGATTTAATGTCTCTGCATAATCATAGAGATCATAATACTTATTCATCTTTGTAAAGTCTCCATCTTGAATGATATACTCGTTAACCTTTTCAATTCTAGGTTTCCAAGTTTTCTTCTTAATAGAAGTGTCATCATCTTTGATTTCTGCAATTTTTCTTGGAACTGGTTGCACCAAAGTTTTCTGCCTCTTACCTGGTCTAGTAGCACTCTCTTTTACTCTTTTTCTAGGTGTGGAGGAGGTGGATCTAGTGGATATCCTTGCTTCTTGATCCTTCTCTGTTACTTCTACTTTCACCTTAACTTGTGTTTCTTCTTGTTGTGCTGCAATTGATGATAAAGGTGGAATAGATAAAAATTCTTTTTGTCCAACATCTCTAATTTTTGCTACTATTTTCTTGGCTACCAAAAATTCATGCTCAGTCATCCCTTTATCTTTTAGAATTTTCTTGATAGTACTCTCAACTCTTTTCTTTGATTGCTTCTCTTCAAGTAAGGTCTTTGCGGAGTTGAAGTTCTCTTCAAAGGTTCCAAACTTGGTATAGTGAGTGTCCAACTTACACTTAAGTAACCTGCTCATATACTCTTTTGTCTCAATCTCATATATCTCATAGCCAAGAGGCTCTATGAACTCTGTTCTAGGTTCTACTTCTTCAATCTAAGTAAAGTCAGTATCAACCATGAAACATATCTCCATTTTATACTTCTCCACAAGAGACTGTGGGATCCTTGATCTTCTTGTCACTACATTCTGAAATGTCTTGATTACCAATACTGCACTTTCATTCACTTTATCAATAACATGCCTCATGTACACTTGGTTAATCCTTTCCATTGTAGTTTGGCCATCATTCCAGTCATTTCCAATGGTGTAAGGAAATCTTCTCAATAAATGAAAAAACATATAAGTGATTAAGGATGAGAATCTAAACTGTGTATACTTAGTCTTCTTAATCTTTTCCAAATTCTTAAATAGTTGCATTCTTAGAATCTCACACATATCAACTTGTACTTTATCAACACACATTAGATAAGCTACATGTATCATTCCAGCTGCCATGCCATCCTCTCTTGAGTTTGCACAAAACTTAGTGGTTAGGATCTTACATAAGTATCTGACATCATCTTGTTGAATCTTACTAATCACAATTCCTCTACCATTATAGGATGAATTTGTGTTGTCTATGACTATTTTCCTCATGTTCTTCTCATTTAAAGGAATGGATCCATTTTTAGATAGTCCAGTAACTTCATGACTCAAATCAGTTGTGATATCTATCACTCTATCTTCTAACCAAAACTTCCCATTATGAATTCTACTTAGAATTATCTTGGTACATTCTTCATTATCAAATTCATACTGTAATGCATACTTAATGATCTCATTATCTTGCAAATGTTCAAATCCTTCTTTCAATGACATGTCTTGCTTATAGATCTTCTTATATTCCTTGGTGAAATTACTATCACTGATAGTCTCTAGTTTGCATTCAAGATAACTTCTAACATTTTCTAGATGTAAAACTGCATCTGGTACGAATGATAAAGCTAATCTAGGATCATCTTCCAAGGGTTCTACTAGTTCCCTTTTCATCTTAGGTCTATCTCTGACATTGTGAATCAAAGAAACATCCATGATTTCCTCTAATTCCTTAACCAATTTAAAGATCTACCAAGTAAAATACCTCGATTTCATGATCTAGGGCGTGCGTAGATTTGACACAAAATTCTTCACCAAATCCTTACAAAATGCTTCCAATCACTGCTCTTTGATCTCCTTAACACTTTTATTCTCTTTGATGATCAAATAATATCGATCATGACCTTTTATTAATTCAATCTCACTTAGATTTGACATCGCATTCAATTCTTTTGCCGCTTCTTTCCAAAAAGATGATTATGCTAACCTACAAAACTTAAAACTTCTTGCGATCTCGCAAAACATAATATTTTTCTTTGAGCTCTTAACCATAGCATTAGAACATCATATAATACCTTGCATTAAATGTGCAAGACTCAATTAATCATATATCTACTTCTACACTAATCTAAGCTCCTATTCTACTGCAATTTTCATAAATTAAGTACTTTGAGATGGATCAGGTAAAGATTCATTCTTACCTTTTAATACTTCACCTTCCTGATTACCTTCAATGTTGAATGTGTCTCCTTGATCTGTGCTTTTGATAAACTTCACTTCATCTGAATTACTACATCATCCCTTCTGACTGTTACTTGCATCTTCATTTCTTCTTGCATGATTTCTAGGGTTAGGGTTAGGATGAAAAACTCTATTGTTCATTCTGCAAAACCTTGACGTGTGTCCAATCTTGTTGCGTATCTGACAAACTATTCCATTGTTTCCATATCTTGGTCCAGGCTGATTGATCTGTGATCTAAAATTTCTAGCAATGTGTCCAACCTTGTTGCATCTATAATAGACTACTCCATTTCTTCTATTCATATCTTCAGTAGGTTTCTTATCTTCATTGTTAGTATTCCTAAACATTCTACTACTATTATTATTCTCAATAAATTTAGGTTTCCTGCATTCAATAGCTCTATGTCCAAAACCATGACAATTATAACAATAACCATTAAGAGGTTTAAATTTCTTACCTATGCAATCTCTCTTCATATGACCAATAGCATTACAAGAAAAACATCTACCTTTGAATTCTCTTTGCATACCTTTGGGTGATTCCTCTTGCTTGGGTGGTTCTTCTTCCTTAGGTGTGTCTTCATATTTGTTAGTCTCATCAGACTTCTTCTCATCTATACTTTTAGATATTTTTAGATCTGGTTCCTTGCTTTCTTCATTTGCTTTAAAAGTGTTGAATCCAAGACTAGTCTTATCATAGAATGGTTTCTGATAAGATATTTGTTCATCAATCTTCTCACTAGTTGAATATAGCCTTTCAAGTTGTTGTTTGGATTGAGTTAGTTCACCTTTCACAATTGTATTGTATTTCTCAAGTTCAACATACTGCAAATTGACTTTCTCAAGTTCAGATGTTACTTTACCAAGTTTAGATTTTTGTCCTTCATTTTCAGTCTTTAGACTTTTATTCTTAGATTTCAATTTTTCTTCATTCTTTCCATTTCCATCTTTCATACTTAGCTTCAAATTTTCTATCTTCAGTTCATGCTTAAGGATCTCATTTTCTTTTTATAAGTTGTCATCACAATCTTCAATAAAAACTTTGGATTCCTTTTCAGATTTTAGATCTTCCAACTTGTTTTTTAGTTTCTCAATGAGGTTCTTTGCATCATCATATTTTCTTTTCAAAGTGTCTCTTTCATCAGTAAGCATATCAATTTGTTCATGAGCTTCTTCAAGATTCTTCTGTAGTTGATCCATATCTACAAAGATCTTACTCAAGCTGCTAGGCTTTCCTTGAAAGATTCTTTTCCAAGTAACTAGGCTCTGATACCAATTGTTAGAAATAGGGGATATTGAGAGGGGGGTGTGAATCAGTATTCTACAAACTTTAACTTTTTCCCAATTATGGATATAACAGATTATCTTAGCACATGCATAACATAATAAGCTAAACAACATGCATAGCAATAAAACTAAAGAACTCATAACACATTATTTGTTCTCGAGGAAACCCTGGCCAAGGGAAAACCCTAGTGGGGATGGTACCCACAAAGATCCACTAATCAAAAGTATCCTATTAAGGATGTTGACCCTATTAGGAGTCTATTACATGCATATAGTGTCTCAGTCCTGATTAAGGGACTATAGGAATTGTTAGAAGCCTCAACCCTGTTAGGAGTTAGCAGTACAAAATGTGATTACTAGATGAGCCCACTACCCAAACAAGTAATATACAATATTTACTAATTAAAAAAATAGGTCAATGTACATAACCTTATACTACTTGCATCAATATCTCTTCACTTCTCTTTCACTATCACCATTACATACATTCGCTCCTTACAATTTACAATTACATCTTTACATATCTTTATACAAGTTATTAAGATTAATAACTTTCTAATCGGCTACCATATTAAAAAATATCTTTACCCAAGGGTTAACATCTAGGATGTCATCCCCTTATATTGTTAAGTCATTATTTTGATAAACAAAATAATCCCTTAACTCTTGATCAATTCTGTCTTCATATTCTATCCTATCGGCTTGCCACTATCTTTAGTAAAACTGTCATAACTTCTTCCGTACATGCCATACTGAATTGCACTCTAAGGTGAGTCTTCAATAGTCACCATAGAGTCTATGTTCAAGTGCACAAGCATTGAACTTAGTCCAATAAACATCGCAAACAAAAACTATCTTTAGGTTCACTAGTAAAAACACACTCTCTCATACTTAGACAATTTTGCATTGCTCTCTAACATACTAGCTCTCTGACCTGTGTGATCTTCATGTAGATCATATGTTTCCATAATCAAAACATCTATGTAACCAACTCAGCCAAATTTCCAACAATAGCTTCTGTGAATCAATATAGGAGGGGTTGGTTGATTACCTGCGTGAATTGATGTAGGAGGGGTGACATAACCACCTTTCAAGAATAAATCACCAAGAGCATCTTCTCCAAATCTATTAGTGTCGTAGGATTGATGAATGGTCTGAGAAATCACATAAGATGTCTCTGAAGAGATTGTGGGTTGTTCTTTTTGTTTTCATGATGAAGCTCTAGTTTCCACCATTAACCTTAGGTGAAGCAAGAGAGCAAGATTAAGACAAATGAAGAATGGATTGATTCAAGAAGATCAAATGATGCAACCTTGTCAAGATTGGATTGATTGAAGATTAGATTGGGCATAAATGAAGGATATTGTGCCCTAGTAGTATGGGTAGATGCCCAAAAGATGGCGGACACGAGCTCACAATACTTAGCCATTTTTAGACAAAGATTGAATTGAAGATAATTTTGACAAGGCTTTGACACAAGATGAAAAAGACTCAAATCGATAAATCAGAAGGCTAAATCAGACTCAAGAGACTACTTTAGGAAAATGATTGAATTTGTTCTAGTTTCTGCTATGTTCCTAACACAGTGATTTGTTTGAAAAAATCTGGAAGTAGGTTGTAAAAATTGGATTCCTGACAAACTTGGCAAGTTTCTAGCAATTTTTCAAAAATTCTCATACGACTTTCTACAGGTTCATACTATAGTGGGTAAGCTCTAGCACTATAGTTGACAAAACTCATACAAAAATTGACTCCAAGGTTTAATTTCCTTGACTTTTTCTGACAAAGCTCATATGACAATGTATAGGCTCCCATACGACAATCGAGGGTTTCTAAAATGACTTTTGGAAAAACTCGTATGACTCTTTGAGACTATGGGATGACTTTTGACTCCAGAAAGGAATTTTGCTTTAGATTTTGCAATTTTAGTTTTCAGAATCAGTGTGTTTTGCAAGGTTTTCAGATCTAGATTTTGAAGTTCATTTTGAGATTGTTCGTCTTCAATAACCAAGAGAGTAAACAAGCACGTAGAACAACAAGCAAGTGATTTCAAGCACGTCTAAAAAAAATGAACATGGGACTAAGTAACCCTGCGCATGAACAATCAAGTGACTTAATATGCTAATCCCTAGGAGTGCTATTTGTGTATGTTCCAAAAAAAATTTCAATAATGCACATATTCCTAGAAAATGAAAAATTGGCCTCGCTAGGGTTTGTAGTAATGGTCTGACTCTACAACTTTTATGATCTCAAGAGGGCAAACTCCAATCTAGGTGCACTAGGGTTTTGACATAGTCTGAGGATATAATCAATCAGGAGCTGCTAGGGAGATCTAACAGCCGAACAAGAGACCACACCTGTGAAGATTTCCTCCACAAGGACATTTATATAGCGGCTATTGCTACCACGGTGAAAATGGCTATTACCGCTTGAGGTTCCATCCACGTGGTTGACCCAATTAAGGGAATGTCCACTATGGTTAACCCTCTCTAAAGGTGACTCACACAAGATACCAGAGGGGGACTAGATTGGATTCAAGGATCTGGGTTTCTGGTACTATCCAAAAAGGAAGTAGAGCATAATCCCCTAACCTCTTCACTTCACCAAAAAGATTAATCCAACATGCTAAGACTAAAATTATCTCACCAAGATCTATGATGTCAACCACTTATGGTCTATCAATCTCTCCGGAGAGAGAATGTATCGATCAAAAGTTGAAGACTCAAAAGCCCAGTAGAACGCAAGATAATCCCAGTATCCTCCCTACCTACAAGGGGATCCTTCGTCAAGAAGAGCTTCGCATGCATGAACAAGCGAAAGAAGCCCACTCTCTCAAGATCATCCACAAAATAGTGTTCATAGGGCCTAATTACTATGTTTAACAAATATGCAGAAAGCAAATCTATGTTTGTTTTATAGCCCAAAAACTGAAGTATGTGATATGAAGGCAGGAAAAGTCACACAAGATTGACACAAGAGAGTTTGTTTTAAATGTCCAAATTGAAGTGTTATCAGTTGTATAAGAATACCTAAATTCCTTGCAATGCGCTTAGTAGATTTTACCTATTTTAGAAATTTAGTTGGGCTTTCCCAATCAGAATCAAGAAATACCAATTAGAAACAACAGGGTTCAATTGTTAGGGTTAGCAGTTAGTCCAAATCTGAAAATCAAATCTGATAAATTGCCTAAAAATTTGAAATGATAATTGAATCCTGTTATCAAAACTTGTACGACAATGGGTTACCTCTCATATGACAATCCAAACCTCATACGACAATGGGTTACCTCTACCATGACTTTCTGGAAACTCATACAATAGTGGGTATCTACCCGCACGATAAAGAAGTCTCCAAATGATAATCTGTAGTAGCTAATATGAGCTTCAAAATTGCTGAATGTCACACGATGCTCAGAGGGTCCTGGAAGGAGTTTCTGACAAAACTCGTACAAAAATTGTATGGACAGATAATAACATCGTAGAATTGATCAGAAAATGACAAAAAATAGATAGAAATTGATAGAAAGGAAATGGAAACCCATTTCAAGGCCCCACGATGGGTGCCAAAAATGTGTGTGTGAAAATTGTACCTAGCTGTGGACACAACACTTCAGTAAAACATTAGAGATTAGCAAAATTGAAATCTGCAAATAATTGAAACTAAGCTAACCAGGCAATTTACTGCCTTCTAGTAGGTGTGAGTATGATGTTCTCAGATTGAAATCGAGATCAGTGACAATGCAACACCTAAACGAAGGATTTGAATGCAAAATAATAATAAAAACTGTATGGATGCAAATTAATCTATTTTTTTGAATTTTGTATGCAATTAGGATGAAAAACTTGAATGAATCTAATCTAGAATGAATGGAAATGATATACAAATTATTATAAGAATGATATGAATGAATGAATGCTATGATATGAAAACTATGCAAAGCTATGACCAACAATGAAAGATCTCACAAATCGCCTGTCGCAAGTGCTTAGTCATTCTATTGCAAATTCGCTAGAGTAATTGTGCAAATTTGAAGGTTGTTTTTTGTGAAGAGCTGAGCCTTAGTTTTATAGAAATCCAGGGCTTGAGGATGCATTGAGAAAAGCCATAAATCACTCTTGATAAACTCAAGTTGATTTTTGAGTTAATAAGAAATTAGAAATAGATCAACTCACAAAATCATGCAAAAATAGCTTTTTAACTTAAATAAGAAGCTTAGATCAATTTTCAACTCAAAATAGATGTTGAGTTTCCAAAAGATAACAACTTGAATTGATTTTCTGATTTTGAAGTTTAACTGCTCCTTCAAATGTGCATAGATAATCATGAATTAATTTAAAAAATAAAGTGATTTATCTTCAACTTAACTGATTTTAAATTTGAAACAACTAATTTATGGGTTAATCAATTATTTAATCAAACTTTTATTCAAAACTTTATTATTAAATATTGACAATTAACATTAATTAATTAAATAAGAATTTAATCAATCAGTCATGAGATTTTTGATTTATTGTCAAAATTAAATAATACAATTTAGGAATAAATAGAATTAAATCTAAATAAATAATTAAGTGGAAAAATTAAGTCTGATTAATTAAATATTCAGAATATTCAATTAATCAAACTTTAAGATAAATAGGATTTATCACCAAATAATTATTAAATCAAAGATAAATAGGATAAATAAGGAATATTCCCCTAATGCAGAATTAAGATAATCAATTAGGGTTTCGATGAATTGATGTGTAGATGTGCCTTAGGTTAGGACTTTGATGTCAATTTCATTCGATTTGAAGATGTAAGAGGTTAATGAACATATAGCCCATTTTTCAGGTATTGCAACCATAGGTGTACCAACTAGTTTTGAGTCTTCCATACCCAAGACTTCTTTGATGTACTTAGATTGTGTGATGTATATGCCTTCCTTCTATTGTAGTATTTGCAATCCAAGAAAAAATTTGATCTCACCAAACATCGACATTTCAAACTCTTTCCTCATTTCATCAGCAAAAGATTTACATAAATTATCATGACCTCCAAATATGATATCATCAACAAATATTTCAACAATAAGAATCTTATCCTCAGTTTCACATTTCAAATACAAATTGTTATTGTCACTTGTTCTAACAAATCAAATTCTTATGAGATAAGAATGTAGTCTTCCATACCATGCTCTTGGTGCTTGTTTCAGTCCATATAATGCCTTGTGCAACTTACATACCATATTATTTTGATTAGGATCAATAAAACCTTAAGAATGTTCAATGTATACCTCTTCTTCAAGTATCCCATTCAGAAATGCAGATTTCACATCCATTTGATATACCTTAAATTGTTTGTAAGAATCATATGCAAGTAGTACTCTTACTCCTTCAAGTCTAGCAATGGGTGCAAAAGTTTCTCCATAGTCAATTCCTTCTTCTTGTGCATAACCTTTTCAAACTAGTCTTGCTTTGTTCCTTGTTACATCTCCATTCTCATTCAATTTGTTTCTGAATATCCATTTAGTTCCAATCATATTTTTGTCTTTTGGTCTCGGTACCAATGTCCATGTCTTATTTTTCTATATTTTCTCAATTTCTTCATTCATTGCCTTAATCCATTCATCATTTGCCAATGCATCTCTAACATTTTTAGGCTCAAATTCACAAACTAAACATGTATTGTTCCTTAACTTACTTCTAGTCATCATTCCTACTCCTTTGTCTCCAATTGTCTGATCTTGTGGATGGTGTCTTATCACATACTTTGCAAGTACAAGCTTAGATATCTGTTCTTCAATGTATTTTCCACTTGATGCATGATCATCAATTCTATCAATAACTATTTGTCGATGCTTGGTCTATATAGACTATTTCTCAATAGCATTATTCTGCTACTCAGTAACGCCAAACTATTTCTTAGGTAGAGTTTCAGGTTCCTCAATATAAACAAATCTGACATAGTCTTCCAGTTCTTTCTTGATTTCTTCTTCATTCTTTTGTGCAAACTCATCAACTCTCACATTTGCACTTTCAATCATTTTGTTAGTAGCCTTGTTCAAACATTTATAGGCCTTTCTTTTAGTAGAATAACCTATAAATATCCCTTCATCACCTTTTGAATCAAATTTTCCATTTCTATCATCTTTCAGAATGTAACATCTACTTCTAAATATTCTAAAATAACTCACATTAGGCATGTAACCATACCATAGCTCATAAGGTGTCTTGTTTGATTCTTTCTTCAATTGAACTTGGTTCAATGTGTAAACAATAGTACTAACAACTTCTCTCCAATACATTTGTGCAACATATTTTTCAATCATCAGTGTTCTAGGATAATCAACAATTGATCTATTCCTCCTTTCAACAATCCCGTTCTATTGGGGTGTCCTCAGTTCAGATACCTGTCTCTTTATTCCATTCTCATTACAAAAATTAGTGAACTCATCATAAATAAATTCACCACCTCTATCTGACCTTAAGCATTTCAGTTCCCTACCACTTTCTCTTTCCACTTTTGTTTTGTACCATTTAAACATTTTGAAAGATTCTGATTTTTCTTTTAAGAACATGACAGTCATCATCCTAGAGAAATCATCAACAAATAAGATAAAATATATATCCCCATAATAACTCTAAGTTCTCATTGGACTACATAAGTCAGTATGAACTAACTCCAAGATAGCATTAGATGAGTAATGTTTTCTCTTGAAACTAGACTTTGACATCTTACCCATTTGACATTGTTTGCACATTACATTGTCAAGTTTAGATATGCTCGGTAAACCTCTATCTTTCCTTTTCTTACTAATCTTAACCATGTTTTCAAAGTTCACATGACATAACCTCTTGTGCCATAACTAGGCATCTTCATTTTTAGCTAACAAATAAGAAGTTTCAGCATTGTCCAAATAGAATAAGTTACCTTTTGATTGTTCACCATTACCGATCAATTTTCTAGTCTCATCATAGATTTTCACCTTTCTATTCTCAAATGCAACTCGGTGACTTGTGTTATTCAATTGTGCTACACTCAACATATTATAGTTAAGTCCTTTCACCCAATATGTATTTTCACATCTAATCTTATTGTTTTGTAAAATAGATCATTTACCTTTCACTAGACAAGGTTCATCATTTCTCATTTTCATAGATCCTCCATTATAGTGTTCAAGATATTTAATTTTTTCTTCATCACCATTCATATGATGTGTGCAACAATTTTCAATAATCCAAGTATCATTCTTTCCAACCTTAGAAATAAGTGCTTTTTCAAAATACCTTTCTTCTTCTTCATAATCTTCCTTCAATGCAACAAATACCACATCTATGTCTTCATCAGTTTTGGTCTCAGCGTCATCATCTTCATCTTCAACTAGGTAGCATGCCTTCTTTCCTTTATCTTTGTTATCTCATCTGTCTTTGTTTCCATATTGTCGGTTACCTCTATGATCTCATTAATTTCTTCTATCATTCTTCCTTCAATTTTATCTCTCACTTGTTTTTTCATCATCTTTCATGTTAGGACATCTTGTAGCAATATGACCAATCTCCTTGCATTTAAAACATATGAAGGGTAGTTTACCTCTATATCTTCCTTTTCCCTTTTGTAGTCTTCTATCCATTAATGCTTCAAGTTCATCAAGTTCAGCTTCACTTTCACTTTCATTTCTTATCTTATGTTTTCTACTTGATCTTCCAATTTTTAGAGATGACATAAATGCAAATTCTACCTTAGTTAACATACTATTGTCATAGTTATTAAGCTCAAATGCAGTCAATCTTCCAATCAAACTATCAAGTGAAATATTATTACCAAGAACTGCTCTCATTTCATGAATTGCAGAGACTCTAATAACATAGGCAGGTAATAAAGTTCTTATAATTTTACTTACCACAGTGTCTTCATCAATAGTTCCACCTTCTCCTTGGGTAGAATTCCCCACTTCCTTGATTTGGTTTTTGTACTGAGTGATGTTCTCACCTTCTTTCATCATAATATCATCAAATTTACCTCTTATACTTTCATCTTTTTCCCTAATCACATTCACATCTCCTCCATGAGCTAATGTAATCTTGTCACACATCTACTTTGCAATTGTACATGTCTTAATGTCTTTAAATTCAACATCTGATAGAGAAGAAGCAATCTTAATCATCATAGCATTATGTTTTTGTCTTTCTTTCATCTATGTGATAGTCAAAGGACCAGCGAGGTTTATGAATTTATTTTCCAAGTAGTACATTACAAAATCTCCAATGCCTGATAGATACAACTTCATCATGATTTTCCATGTTGAGAAATTATCTTTATTCAGCTTCAAAACCTCTCTCTTATACATCGTGTGATCTTTAGCTCAAGTCCTTCAAACTTCTTCCTTCAAATACTCTTGCTCTAATACCAATTGTTTGATAACTAAGTGTGTGTGTGTGTGTGGGGGGGGGGGGGGGGGGGGTTGAATCAGTTAAGTAAAGTTATTCTATAGTCCCAAATACTCCTAGATGTATAAAAAAAATCCTTCAAATAATCTAAACAACTCAGTAAAACTTTGTATGTGCCTTTTTGTTCATTAACTGAATACCAGTAAAATTAACTAGTGTATATACTGATCAAACCAGTAATTGTAATGTGTAAATTAAAATAACAAATCATCACAACCATACACATATAACACTTGATTTTTAATGTAGAAACCCTATTAGGGGAAAAACCACCTGGGACCGGTAACTGAAATAATTTCACTCTTCTGAAGTGAGCTCGATTAAGAGCCAACCCTATTAAAGGTTACAAAACACATTGTAAGGTATGAACTTGATAGAGGATTTATCACTAACATCTCTCCGTGACCAAACATTCACTTGGGGTCAACAAGAAAATAATCAACATTCATTGAATGTCATAATGAAATAAATAAAGATTGTTAAGTCTCACTTGGTTAAGAGATTTATCTGTAGCAATGGTTAGAATGCAACAATAAATGATCTGATTCAAATACAATTTCCTTTTCATATTTTCGTATCTATGCTAAGCTCATATACCTCTGGTCATCATAATCACTTTAATTACTTGTATTCTCCAACTCTGTTATGCTCGGTTAACTCATTTCTCTGATGCTCGGTGTAGTCTATAGAATTGCTTGATTCTCACTTTAACCTGTCTAACCAGCTTCACATGATTGCAATCTTCTTCTCATGCACATTAACTCATTATGAATATCTATCGTTGATTTTTCCGCTTTAACCTTCCTCAAAACTTGTTCCTTCAACATGCTTCATTCTTCAAAATCTGATCTTCCTTGAATTTTTTTAGTTGTAGATCTTCATAACAAACTTTATCTTTAACCTCAGAATCATCCATATTCATCTGGCTCATCATTTTTAGTCGACAGTCACATGTTCTATATTATTTCTTTCTCTTGGTCAATACTATGATGTATTAATGACTTCTAACTCGGTTAATATTGTACTCAGTATACACTACACTTGCTCGGTGTACACTATTTCAACTCGGTGTATACTAAGTTCTTCATTTACCGAGCACATAAACTTATACATTCTTGATCTTCAATTCTTAAAAAAATTATGTAATACAATCAAATCACTATCATAATGTCATAGACTCATCAATAAGTTACCCAATGAATACCATACTCATATCTTTCTCATACATCTCATCTTCATGTTAATATCTCATTCCTTCATCATTATAACCTTCTTTAGATGTTTGCAACTATCATGATAAGTACAGTCAAAACTAGTTGACATCAATGACAATATAATAATTGATTTAATGTGTCACATGTACATTTGTAGTATAACAATCTCTCCCTTTCAAGTATTCAATCAATTGTAGTCAGTCATCTATATTTGATGTAACTTGTCATATTTTCTTATTTAGACTTCTATCTTGCATCATCTAATCATTTCCTCTCAAATCCAACTTACCTTAATTTATTATCAATGAAGGATCATTGAATCATTTAGTGTTTAAGTCCTACTTAAGCCTATTGATTCATCTTCCTTCCAGTTGTGCAATTAGGGAAATGACAATTCCCCTTGAATTTGCATGATTCTTCCTTTTCCTTATTATACAGGTCGAAGAACATTTTTTGCCCCTCTTATTTTATTATTCAGACCTTTGATGAATTTTTTCACCTTGAATCATTCATATTTTTTATAAGAGGGATCATACTTCAATAACTAGGTAAAATTTTCCTAGTATTCATGGATATTAAGCTCCCCTTGTCTAATGTTTTAAAACTCAATGGCCTTCTAGTCAAAAAATAGTTGTGTTAGCCACATTTTCCTAAAGTGTTCTACAAATTGGTCCCATAAGACTTTGACAAATCTAAGCACTAATTCTACCCTAGTGTTTACCCACCATGTGTCTACCTCACTAGTCAACTGATAAGCACCCCATTGCCTTGGAACTCTTTATGTAGTCTCTAAGTTCAATATAATTTTCCATTTTAGTTAGTCAGGTTTCGATAATCTCCCTTGATAGTGAACCTTCAAACTTTGGGGTTTTGACTTTCTCCATGCCATCGACTATATCACACACTATCTATTTTCTCCTATCAGGTTGAGTATGGGTAAATGTGTGGGTATTTTAATGTTCCCCTCATGGTGTACTTTGAGTAGCAACAGTTTTTCCACTACATCCTTCCCTATTCAAGGATTATTGCACTTACTACCTAGTGTCTTTTTTTTCTAGAACCTATTGTTCCAATGTTCTAATTCTATCTTGTGTCTCTTGGATCATGGCAATTAGTTGGTCTAATTTTGTTGTTGGAGTGCCTATAGGCCCAAAATCTCTGCTATCATTGCATGTATGTTCTATCCTTAGGTTTTAGTTTCCTAAAATACATATCAAGATTTGGTTTAAGATTCTATTTTAACAACTCATTTCTACTTTGGGACAATAACACATTTTTGAAAGAATTTAAATCACAAATATATCAACACAAAATAATTATGCTCTTTACAATGATAGCAATAAAACCTTATTGTATGTAAATTTTTTAGCATCTACTAACACACAAAGCTTCTTCATGAGATTATTACATCATTTAATTATGAGCTTCTCCTGCCCATCAATTTCAGAGGGAGTTACAAGTTGGTTTTCCAAAACTAATTTCTTGTGTTTAATTAGCTCTTCTATCGTAGTTCCTTCCTCAAGAGGTGCTTCTAGTTTTACTTGTGATTTGCGTTCCATATTACCTATAATAGTTGCTTTGACTAATTCTTTACCAGAAGTTGTCCATGCATACTTTTCCTTTTGAATACATGTTATAGCTTCAACCATAGTTTTTTTTCAAAGAGAGGCAAGTGGCGGGAGTAATGATGTTTGAGCCTTAGTGGCCAAAGTTACACCTAAATTAGGTCTTGAACCCTCTTTCACTTGGTAGTATGTATCCACATCACAGATTCACCAAGAACACTTCATTACCATTTTACTATTTAAGCTGTCTAGATGGAGGTCCTTAGATTCAATGTCGAATATGGTAGCTCTGATAAGTAATATGTAATATGTTAGTTTAATATGGAGGATTAAAATAACTCAACATTAATTCTTGTAAAAAAAATTCTATGCAGATAGCAACAACACTTTTTTATATGAAAGAAAAGTGCACGAACTATTCAAATTTAAATATGCAATAGTTCATGTTTTTTCTATTGCTTAAGGATTATAAAATGAAACTTAATTATATTTCTATTGCTACTAATAGATAAGTAAAATAAGTACTGAAGGAAGGTAAGGAACCTAATACAATTTTGAAACATGTTGAGGTCTTTCCAAATACATTTTATTACTTGCCAAAGGTGGATCATCATTTTGGTTCTTTTCCCCCCAACCTATACAAACTAGATGGTTTCCTACACCTCCTCTAACTAGAGAATGGCCTCGCCCTGCTTGAGGGTGTATCATCCAATGGATCTCTATTTCCATCTAAGTTTGTATATTTAGGCCCTACACTAATCTAGTTGATGACGCACTAGGTCAATTAAGAGGTGTAGTCAGGTATTATGAACATACATACACTTTCTAAGCAACATGCCACTTTGTCCAAGGAATCATTTAAAACATGCACATCTTTAGTGTAGTCCTAGTTCACCACCCTACTTAAAATTATAACATTATTTTGGCCTTGCTTGTCTAGATATAATAATTTCTCAATTATGGTAAAATTCATTAAGTTACATACCCATAGAGTTTATATTATTAACAGAGGTTATAATTGCAATCTAAGGCTAACACGACTCTCATGAAGTCATGTTTACATCATAATTCTATGTTTTTTAACCATCTACAATTCTAGAAAAAAGATCAATCTTACTTGAAACAAGTAAATATGTTTCTTTGGTTATGATTAAGTTTTTATGAAGTTCCCATTTAATATTGGTTGTATATAAAGAAAATGGAAATAATTACTATGTATGTATTGATATATTACTTCCCTTTTCATGACTTTCACATCTAGGAAGGAAGATGACCCACTAGGTTTAAGAGGAGAATCAAACACTAAGTATAATAGTGATCCTTATCTAAAATATGTGGTTGATGAAATGAAAGTGATAAGATATAGAAATTTAAATGATTAAATTAGAAAGTCACTAAAAAATGGTTAAAAAAAACTATAACAGGTAGACAGTGAGTGGAAATTTACAGAAATGAAAACCAGGAGTCAGATCTGACTTATGTCTAAAACATGAGCTCAAAATAAAAGAGGCATAAAAAAAATGGCGACATGTTCTTGGGATATGATGACAATGGCAATGTGTTCCTGGTGTTTTTGTCTTAATTTTTAACAAATCGTCTGATTGTTCCTGATTTTCCTAGATCTAATTCAATAACTTTGTAACATGTTCCTTGCGTATACCCTCATGAATGGATGTAGAAATCACTCATATTCATGAAGATGATTGAATGTTCTTGAGATAAAAATAGTTGACCTTTTAATGCGATGTAGAATCAAGGATTCCCTCACAAATGCATATATCTATGAATGCCACTCTTAGACCTTGAAAGTAGATATGCTTGATAACATTTGCAAAGAAGGAGAGAGAAGATGGAATGAAGGATGGATCTTCTTTCTTGATTGAGGATTCCTCTACTTGGTCATCATGGGAGATAAACTTGTGTTAATTAGAGAATATTGCCTTTGACTTGAATGAGATTGAAGAATTGGAGACTTGGAGATCTTGATCTTGGGTGCTTTCCTTTAAATCTTGAATCCAATTGCTCAATTTCTTGAAAATCTTGATAGCTTGATTTTTAAAATTCTTGATTATGGTTGTGATATAAAAAATGAGGAGATATAGGGGGGTTTTATACTAACTCCCTCATTTCTGGATTTAAATTTATTCTAGGATGACCACACAAAAAATCCCTCGAGAAAACCCCAACATCGGGCCTTGGGCAAAATTTAGGCCCCAAAACCTAGGGAAATGTTGCCATTAGTGACATGTCCCATGAGAAATGGGCTCAAATTTGATTTGGAACTTGGGGAGAGTGAAATGAGGAATCAAATTGTTAGGATCAAGTATAAAAAACATTCAAACCTTGAAATCACCAAAGTGTATCTAATAGGTCCTAATAAATAATTCAATCATGGGTGCTAAGTACTTTTTAGGATAGTACATCTAACCCCCACTTTAGCGGGAGTAGGAGAAAAAATCATGTTCATGGTAAAGTAGATCAATACATAATAAAAATCTTATCAACATCAAGGATTAAAAGAAATATTAATCCCCTAAGTGACTTAAGTCTTCATCAAATCCAAAACTAAGATAAAAGAGGCATCACTCAGAATAGAGAATAGAGAGAGAGAGAGAGAGGTGTATATCTCTATACAGACCACCCTACCTTTTCATGTCAGATTTTCTTTGTGGGTTGAAGTGTTCTTTCTTTCATGATATTTTTCCTTCCACGATCATGAATATTTAAAGTCACAGACATGTGTCGTGCCCGTAGAAATTTGAGGAGATAATGAGGAGTTTCTTTTGCTAGAAACTACGTTGTGCTTCCACGCGTTCCTACACTTTTTAGATGAGGTTGTCAATACCTTGAGGGACGGAGAATGATTGTGGTACCAATTTTTTATTCTCCTTGGACACATGTCAAGTAGATCAATAATGTTGAATGAAAATATATCATGGCAACTCCTTCAACAACTTTGGCAATGATTTCTCTAGGTGGTGGTCATTTCAACATGATTCGTCTATTAGAAAAAAAAATCTTTCTAGTTGTAGTTTTTCTTTAAGAGTGGATGTTTTTCTCTTTCAAAGGGTTGGATTTTTAGTTGTTTTTAAGATTGATAGTTTAGCTAAATGATTATTTTACCTCTAGTATAATGTTGGGATATGATATTTTGCAGAGTTTACTTCTAACAATTTCCATGTTAATTAGAATTTGACTATGCTTGACTGAGCCTTTTAGATTTGATTTCATATTGAATACACTGGTGGTCTATGTCAATTTAAATATTTATTGTCTTATAAGACTCTAGTATTTTTGTGTTAAAATTACTTTAGTGATGGATTATGTTTGAAACTAACTCTTACAGTTGAAGGTGGTTGAGAGATGAAAATGTTTCATGTCTATGATGTTATCAGAGGTGAATAGATGAATAGGTATTGTGAATGTTTCTATTGTTACTCATCTTTTATAGATGTACCCATGAAATGATATGAATATTTAGACCTGTGTCTAGGATCTTGTCTTTATGTTATCATTTTGATTATGAAGGGATTAAGGTATACTATGGAAATTTATAGTATAATATTTACATTATGATGTTATGGTCTTATCTTTTGCTTGAGAAAGATTCGGAATAAGTAATGAAATGATTTTGCACATCGCCCATAGATTAGCTTTACTTTCATTTTCTTCTCTTTCCATCCCCCTTGTTCACGGAGAGCTGAGTCCTCAATCCTGGAGATTATTTTGAGTATTAGAAATTTTGGTCCCACATTACTTAGACTTTCCCTAAGGTCTATTACCATTTTGAAGTGAAAATTTTAGGATCAATGATTCCTTTTTATGGCATGCCTGGTTGGACCAAACCATTACAGATCCTGAATAGAACAAGTATATGAGCCACATGCCTATCACAAGATCCATATCTACTCGCTATCTAGGATTATTGATCCCTCCTTTGGTTTTTGTAACCAGATCTAAGGCCTTAGACTCCTCATCAAGTGCACTACTAGTATCACTGATGAATGTGTGGAACTTTGTAACTTGGAATAATGTGAGTCCCCTTGTTGGGCCAACTACTAGTGTGAATTGGGATGTTATTCATTCTAATGCCTTGAAGGCTTTGCCTAAATTTACTGGTGAAGATGAGAAAACTCCTACTAAGCACATGATGAATGTAGCTAATACCTATATAGTCCATCATATTATAGATAAAAATGTAGCCCTATAACTTCTAACCACATCTTTTAAAGGAAAGGTGTTACATTGGTATAGATATCTTACCCCAAATAGTATAGCTACCTGGGATGACATGAGTAACCTGTTCTATAACCACTTTTGAGAGAAGGGTGACCATTCATCACTTCTCCACCATCTTATTAATATCAAGAGAGATCCTCAAGAAGCCATAGTAGACTTTAACAATAGATTCCATAGACATGGCATAGAATCCTAGATTGTACATGTCCCCCAACACCCATGGCCTTTTTTTTCTACTTAAAATCTTTTAACACGGATATAGTATGGACCATACAAACTTTTGGAAGTGTAAGTCTAGTAGCTACCTATGAGATAACTATCAGAACTGAGAATAACCTATTTAATGTATAGAAATTTCCATCAAAACCATTCTTTCTAGTACTCCCTAAGTGTCCCTAGCAGACCCTAGAGCATACCCAAAGTGAATATTCTACTAGTCCTATAATTGTCCCATAGTCTATGCATGTTTACCCAAATGGTCAAACATTACAAGTGGCTCCTCCTTCCTTGCTATCATAAATGAGCAAGTTGAAAAGCCTACTGAGATTAGTAAAAAATGAGCTAACCAATTTGAAAAGATAACATGGTGTACCACAACAACCCCAATATTAGAATTTCAAGAACCGGCAAAATGGGAGGCCCCCATATCAGTCGAATCAGTATCAAAGATGGAATTAGAATAACTAAGGGAATAAAAATCAGAATAACAATGGCCAAAATCAAAATTCCAAGAATTTTGTTATTGTTCCCTAGCCAATAGCGCCATTAAAATTGATTCCACCCAATTCTAATAGAGAATTAGTCACCTCCTAGATTAACTTTGCATAGGACTTGAATGCCTGGTGTTTTCCATGCAACAATGCCCACATTCCTAAAGATTGATTGAGAGGGAATTTTCAATAGTAGATAGAAAAATAGAGGAATCATGGAGTGACCCTTGAAACTAAAAAATTATTATTATTCCTCCCTGGGAATGAAGAATTCCATGATGAAGGCCTCGATGTAGGGAATTTCTCTAGAAAAATAGTCATAGATTACTTTTGACCATGCTCTTTTCGAATGGATGGTGGATGAGGATAATGTGGCCTTTACAAACCAAGCATCTACCTCAAAGATACCACAAGTCAAGTCATACTATAACAACTGTTCAAAATGAAGGCTTGTTGAAGAAGTGGCTCCTCTAGTCTTACCAAGCAAGACCATCTTGTTGCCTCATCCAAGATTAGAAGTGAACAAGCCTGTTGTTCAAGAAGTCAAACTGCAGCAAGTCCAACAACAATCATATGTTGTTCCCTTGAAGTAGAAAGACTTGAGAGTTCTTGTGGAGACAAAGGTGGACATAGTGAGATAGCTTAAAAATGCCTCTACGAGTCTATCCATTTGGGATATTCTCGCAACTCCTAAATAATTTTTTTTATTAAAACAAGCTATGGACTATCAATATAAGATAGCAAAGGTAGAGGCCATCATAGAACAAGAAAAAATAAAAGGAAAGACACATGTAGTAGGCTTAGAGGTTCATCAAATTCAACATTCAACTATGTTGGTCAACTCTAATGACATGAAAAGACAAAAATAAAAAGGTAAGTCTAAACCCATGCCTTTGTTTCTTACCTTGATAGTAGGAGATAAGCTTCTACACAATTCAATGATAAACAATAGAGCTAGCAGTACTGTCATGCCTAAGAAAGTAGTAGAGGCTCCTCATGTTCAATAGGAGCCATCTAAAAGGGGAATTCTGTAGTGAGATGGGAAAAAGGTCTGATCTATAGGAGTAACTAAGAAAATTCACTTCATACTAGTTTCCTGCTCCAATTTAATGGTCCCGTAAGAGGTCATAGTTGTCGATATATACCCTATTTTTGGCATTTTCCTTTCAAGATATTTTACAACTAAAATAGGAGGTTACATGTTGCTCAAATGGTCCCACTTGATAGTAAGGACCAAACATGGAGCTAAGTACAAGGTACTGTCAAAACCTATGCATGATACCCATGTAGTTGATGAGCCTGTACTTAAGTTTTAGCCTATCCACACCCCCATTTCTAAAAAGGAAATGTATTTCATAGAAATGCTAGAGGATGAACAAGTCACTACAACTAAAACTGAAGATGAAGAAGTTTGGCAAAATAAATCCATTGAAAATGATCCTTTTGGGAACTTCCATGCTACCAGATTGGGTACTTAAGTGATGTTCTATGAGGATCACCCAATGCCAAGGGTCATAGATGAAAAAGAGAAAGATATCAATCTCTAAGAATTAGACCTATGGACAATGTATTTTGATGGAGATAGATGTTGAACATGTTTAGGTGTTGGTATCCACTCAATTTACCCTTCAGGGCAGGAGATGAAGAAAGATTTTCGCTTTTAATTTAGCTCCAAAAAAAATGAAGAAAAATATGCAAAAATAGTCTGAGGAATAGATTTGGCTGAAATAATGGGAATCTAATAGTTGAAAGTATTCAGGGACTCTAAATTGATAGTAAAGCAAGTCCACAATACCTCTACTGCTAAAAATATCCAAACGAGAGCTTACCACCACAGAGTATGGGAATTGATCAAAATTTTTGATGCCTTCGACATCAGAGTCATTCCAAGGAAGAAAATAAGGTTGATCAATTAGCCACAATTGGTTCTCATTTTAAACCCATCATCGATCTATTCACAAATGAGCATTTAGTCCATATGATAGTTGTACACTCAAAATGTGCACTTCTCTAAGTCATTACTTCCAAGGGAATCCATGGATTGGAAACCTTGAGGAAGCGACCTACAGCTCCCTAGATATGGAGTGCAAGGGTGTTTAGAGGGCTCTCAACTAGAGCTATTAAGCATATAACCTTTCTAGTAAACCATGCAATGAGAGATTCAAAGAGACAAGGGAAAGAATGCCAATATCTTTAAGAACCTTGATGAAAATGCAATGCAACTAAGCTATGGAAATGAAAGTGTTACAAGCCATTACTAATTAAGCTATGTGAACTAAGCTAGAACTTGAAAGGAAACTAAGTTAAGAATGCAATGAAAGAAACTAAGCTATAATGCAAGTATGAAGACTAAAATGCAACAACCTCTCCAAAGCTCCAAAGTCACCAAGAAAACCTGAGCACAACATTAGCATAAAGAGTGAAATCTTAGAATGAGAAGAGAGCTTTCCTTTTATAGAAAATAAGAATAATGGATGGTGGAGATTAAGAGGCAAAAGAGTTGATCAAGGGTGGAAATTGAAAGTGGGAGCAATCCATGTGCCCAAGTCTCCTCCAATGAGAGTGAAGTGTTGACTTTTGTGCCTCATGTGAGACAAAAAGGTCTTTTCTTCTTTTATAAAATAGGAATAATGTTTTATTTGTGCAACTTAGGATAAGAGATAAATGGGGGATTTTTATTTAATAAAAGGGGAGGGAATTCCTTTTAATTAAATACAGACTTAGGATAAAATGGTTAATCCATAGAATATAATCGAATAAATGATAGAATTAGGATTTGATCAAGGAAATTGATTTAAATTGAAAATATTGCAAAGCATTGATTCAGGAAATTGATAAATTGAAGAATGAGGCCCAAAGTCTAGGTGACCATTTTAGGGTGCATACATTTGCCCCTCTTTGACTAATGTGTGATTTTCATGGGAACACATGTAGTCAAAGAATGAAGTTGAAGTGTGAGATCAATTTGGGATCACAAAACAACCCAGACGTGTGTTCGATGAATGGGAACCCATCAGGACAAAGATAAGTTGATTGAAAAAGACAAGGCCAACACCCATGTAAATAGGTAATTGTCAAGTCTCAAGCAAGGTTTGATTGATAGGTTTGATAAAGCTGAATCAAGGATTGAAGTTTGATACGTACTGCCCCCTCATGATCGAAATCAAAATGAGATAGAGGAGAAATAGTAAATTGATAAATTTGATCAAATCGAACTAAAGATAAGGTTCTTGATGTAAGATAAAATATATAAGGATCACAGAACCAAGGTAGATCATCAAGAAAGATTATGCCCCAAGGTTGAATTAGAAGAAAAGAAGTGGGGTGAAAGCGAATGGAAGATAGAAGTTTGGAAGAGGTGAAAAGAAGTGGAGAGAAGAAAGAGAATTTGCCTCAAGGAAGAGGATGCCTCAACATCAATCAACTGGTTAAGATAGAAAATTTTGATTGAGATCATGAAAGAAGATAAGGAAATGAAGATCAAAATATGGCCACAATTGATTAAAAGTCCAAAAGAAATATAAAAGGAGAGCTTTCTCCATATGCAAGATGCAAGAATAAACTAGCATGAACTTAAGAATGCAAATTACTATGAAAAGTGGTTTACTTGCAAGGTCACAAAGTCATTAGACTCTAATAATAATCATCGAGCTTTATTGGTAGCGTCGCATGATCATACAATACACACTAGTATAAATATGGGTATATGAATGTGATCTATATAAGATAGGTATGTGGGAATCCCACCTAAGCATCAAAGACATGTAGGTCAAGATGACCAGTGCAGTGAGATTCCCTAAGTTTGGTATAGCAAGATTATGCTCGCATCAAGACACAAGAAAGTCAAGATGACTACAAGCATACACCTGCAGAAAATAGTCAAGGATAATACATTGTAGATCCTAGTGTCAAGTGGAACAAGAATAAGTGCTCATGACAGTTAAGATCAACAATATATACCCATTGGCAAAAAATAAATAAAACATGTCCTCGTGCCCCAAGTCTTCTAGCTAGGCATCATCGAAAACTATTAGGGAGAGAATACTCATCAGAGAAATCATCATAGACAGCACACAAAGAAATAAAGTCAAACAAGTCTCAACAATTCAAGTGTGTAAGTGCGTGTGTGTAGGTCATAGAGTCAAATTTTGAGTATCGCATCTACCAGTGAGAAATATCGTATCATTCTAGACTGTGGGTAGAATATCTGATAAGTGTTAAGAAACACTTGACACTAGGGAAGTGTCAAAAAATATAGTTGGGAAGTGTTGAGAAACATTGTTTGAACCAAGTTGCATAAGAAACCTTGATGCACAAGGAGACCCAAGATAAGCTAAAACAACATATGCCCCCTAGAGTCAAAGCTAGAAGTGGAGCAAAATGAGCACCACACAAGATTGATAGACATAGGTGCAAGGGTCCCAAACAACGCCTGTTTCCAAGTTTTCACTACTTGGCAGATTTATTAGGATTTTTATTTTAAAAAAATTTATATTTTTGGAATATATAATTTTTTTTGAGATACATCAAAGCGCCTATTACTAGGTTTTCACTAAGATGATCATTTTTTTAGGACATTTTCAAATTTTTAGAATTTTTAACAATATACCATTTTTTGGAGATTTTTCAAAAATCAATAAGTATGTACAAAGGATGCCCCTAGATAGAATGGGCATCAAACTCCCAAGCAAGATCACATCGTGTAGTCCCAATGTCTAGCAAGGTGGAGAACAAGAGGGATTAGCAAGCTAGTGGAAGAGATGGAAGACAAGAGAATGAGGGAGAATGAAGGGAAGAAATCCTCAAGGGAAAACTCCTCAAGAGTACCCAAGCTAGGGAAAAATTGTCATGTAAAGAACATTTGAACAAGAAATGAAAGGCTAGCATAGGATAAGTCACAAAAGCGAAATGCAAAAGAAGCAAAGGATGCAGTCCAAAGGAGTAGACATGTCAAGAGGTTTCATAGCATCGTTTTTTATTCTTTTTTTATTAAATCAAAACCAAAGGGAAAAAGGATAGCGAAAGGCTAGAATGAATGGAGGAAAATAAACATGAATGGAATGAAAGCAAGATCATCGTAAGATAGCTCACAAGATAGCCAAATGTTCGTGTATAGGTCAACATTGTCAAGATCAAACAGGGAAGAAGGAATGGATGAAATATGTAGAAGAACTACGCATGATGCCTGATTGCCAAGTTTTCATCATGGTACTTATCCAAGGTGCCACAAGGGAGTTGTTTTCACCATAGGAAAAATTTATTTCTTTTTACTTTTTCTACCAAGGCGTCTGTTTCTAGGTTTCCACCAAGGCACATTTTTTATTTTTTCATTTTTTTTTATTTTTTTTTAAAAAAAATTTAAATTTTTCTATTTTTTGAATTTATTTTTTTTTTGGAAGAAGGCAAGATTTTTAGATAATACTCCTTGAAAGGATAAACCATGATATGTCAAGCATTCAAAATGATATGCTCAAAGATGTTGATAGGGAAAGGAAGATGGAAGAGAAAATTGGAGGATAAGGTTTTATGTAAATCGAGTGAGGTTGGAAGATAGGAGAAATAGGCAAATGAGGAAAAAGGATATAAGTTAGAAGGATAATGAATGGAAGGATTGTGAAAGGGTAGATGGAAAGGAAGGCAAGATCAACATCAACACACACTTTGAAGGGTGGCGAGAGGATGGAGGAAATGTGAATGAAGGAATACGTGAAAGAATATGGGGAATGGATAGTAGAGGTTGTGGTTTAGGCACATAGAATGGAAGAATGTTTTTGGAAGAAGATGAAGTGGAAGCCTTTGGAAGCTTGAATGTCAACTTCACTTGTTTCTCAACATCAGACTCTTTCAAGAGAGACTTTGGAATCCATATAGTCGTAGGCTTTTCATTTATTTTTGATGATTTAGAGAGAATATCTTCAATGATGGATTTTGGAACCCATACTTGTATTTTAGTTTTCTTCTTAGATATCTCTTTTGACTTTATTCCTCCATGTCAATTAGAGGAGACATGGTGATCTTTTTTTGATGGATTCTTGTATTAAATCTTTTTCTTGTATTGAACATTCAAGTTACTTCCAAAAGACTTGGGACTTGTGGAAGAAAAAGGAGGATATGACTAGTTTAGATGGGTGGGTGGATAAAAAGGATTCAAGGGTATGCATCTATGTTGATCTTGAGAAAAGATAGGAGATGGAGGGACGTAAGGACCCAAGATGGATGACGAATTAGGAGAATTAGGAGGGGAAAGTGAAGGGACATAAGGGCCCAAGATGAAAGGAAGACGCGAAGCCCTTAGTATTGGTGGAGGAGGTCCAAGGATGGACGTGGAAGATACAAAAGGATAATCAATAAGTTCATCAACATCTATATGACAAACAAGGACATCAGCATCTTTAGAGTGAGCATTAGGATTTGCAATAGGATCATGAACATCTTGAATAGGAGAAACTTCTTTGATAGGATTGTTCGGAGCTTGAAAAGACTTAGGAATAGTAGAAAGTGGAAGCGAACATGGAGTGGTAGAACAAGAAGATGGAAGACTTTGATCTTAACAAGGAGCTTTGGATAGCATAAGCGTATAATTTTTTTCTTGATTTTCAATAGGCTTAATATTGAAAGTAATGACACTATTTTTAATAACCTTAATGGAAGTATCATCTTTGGAATGTGTAAGTGTAGTAAGGTTATCTTGATTGTCAATAAGCTCAGTAGTGTAAGTAGTAGCTTGACCTTTCTTAGGAGAAGACTTAAGACATGGTGGAATGAATGCAAAAGGGTGTGCAAGATCAAAAGAACCATGAAATGGATAAGAGACACCATGAAAAGGATTGGATGAAATGGAGGGTTCTTGATCTTGATCTTTCTTTATGTTCTTTTCTTTATCATTTTTAGAGTCCTCTTGACATGGAGCCACTTCTAAGGACAAGGAAGCATGTTGGAATTGTATAGAAGACTTTGGAAGAGATAGTGAAGGACTAGCTGAAGTAGGCATTATAGCGTATAAAGGCTTAGGATCTTTAGGTTTAGCATTATTGAAAGTATTTGAAGCCAAGTGAAGGTTAGATTGAGTTTTGTTAAGAGGTAACCCTTGAGGATAACTATAGGGAACTGCATGAAAAGTATTAGGAACTTTGTTGGATGAAGGATTTGTGAAAGATTTGAAAGAGTTGGAAGCTTTAGGAAATGTATGGGTATTGGAGGAAGTAGGGGATGGAAGGGAACCATCACAAGACAAAGGTCCATCATTAACATAATCTTGCTCGAGAGTGTAATCTTTATTTTCAGCATGAGAGTTCTTAGAGGAGAGATTCTTATATTATTTACATTTATAATCAACAGGCTGAGCTTTCTCTTCCTCAAGTAAAGTAGATGCATCATATAGGTATTGTTCACAAAAATCATCAAAGTCTTTTTCAAAATCAGAATCATATGGATCACCTTCATGATCTATCCAATGTGATGACCCATTTCCAGTAAGCACGAGCACATGACTAGGAGGACCCTTAGGAATAGAGGTGTCATAGGTATCACTACATTGTCCATCATCATAGTCATCAAAGATGTACATGTCACTCTTCATGGAAGAGGTATCACAAGGATTGTCATGTTTCTCATTATGGTATGTCTTGAGAAGAGAGGTAAGACTCTTGGGAGAAGTAGAAGAGGAATGAGATCATGAAGAAGAGGAAAGTGAAGACCTAGCAGAGGAAGAAGACTTGGAAAATGAGGAATGTGAATAATGTCTAGAAGAGTCATGGTAAGACTTGGAAGATGGGGAAGGATGAGAAGACTTAGAAGATGAAAAATGTTTGGAAGAAGGAGATCATGACATGATCATATCTATGATCCTATCAAAGACATCTAATTCATTCATCTTTTCTTTTATTTTTGTCTTAAGTTCATCACCGTGCCATATCTAGAAGGACTATTGGAGGAATAAAATTCTTTGAATTGAGCAACGAGTTCAAGATCATCTATTTTCAAGAGAGGTTCCATAACAAGATAGTTGAAATTCATGGTTCTGGAAGAGGAGGAATCAAGCATGGAAGTGAAAGAAGAGATGAATAGAAGAAGGTAGACTAGATAATAAGAGGAAAAGAATCAAGAAGACATGAAGAGTTTAGGAAGAAGAGGAAGAAGCATGAAGGAAGAAGAGAAAGGATGGAAATGGGAGACTAGGAAGACATGGGAGATGTGGAAGAAAGAAGACCAAGAGTCATTTTGTAAAACTTGATATCATTTAAGTTCATTTGGATGTTGAGCAACATGTCATAGCACCTAAGATCTAACCTGGACCGACCAAGGAAGACTGGGAATAGGATCAAACTGCTAGACAACAAATTGATTCTATGCGATAGTTTGCAAAATAGCAGGATGATACAATTTGTCCAAATGATATTTCGTAAGACGTGGTATGATAGAATCCAAGCAGTTGGTATAATAGTGTATAGTATGCAGGTGATACAAAAGAAGCAACAAAGTATCACATGATAATACTCAAGTAGGTGCACGATGATTGTTCAGTATCACACAACTCTTGACCAGTGAATGTGTAAATCTCAGTTTTGAATATAATTTGGTCAAAGTTATAGATTGACAAGTTTAATTTCTTGATTTCAAACACAATAATAGTAGAAAACAAATAGGTTTGCAAATAGTAAGTGATCAAACATGTCGTAAAACACTTGAACAAGGGCAAAAGAAACCTTGTCAAGACATGCACTTGGGATATCAAAATAGAAAAATCCTATGAGCACTACCATGATGTTTAATGTTCCAAAATATTTACACGAGTAGATCACAACAAAGACAATTCAAGCACTTACTAGCCTAGAAAGACAAAGGCTCAATACTCAACAACTTGGCCCACACTTGATGTCCCATTGCCTCACACAAAGTGGTTTCCCACAATAGATATTGGCTTTGTCATGGAAGTGCCAATGACACAACCAAAGGAACATAGATGGTGAGTAAAATATTGGGGTGATCCAAGTTAGTCCACTAGGATCGATCCTTGCACCAAGATGTTGAGCGGTAAAATAGGGTAGCTTCTATCTAAGGTTTGTAATAAAGGCTTCCATTCACAATACCTCTCTTGCTCCCCGAAGGGACTCCTTACCTTGCAGCAAGTAACAGACCTCATGGCCACAAGAGTACCTTAAGCATTCTTGCTTAGCATTTTCCTCATGGTCACAATCCCACAAGTACTCACACTAAGTGAAGACAAGTACTACATCTACCAAGGTTTTGTATCCTTGATAGCCTTGAGTTTATAGTGGGTTGGAATAGCTGGGTATTAGCTTGTCCCCACTTGAGTTGTTCCTCTTGATTGATCAAGAGAAGGCCCACTAAAGGATCCTAAACTAAACAAGAAGTGGATCAACCTTTGAGGGTCGGGATTAGAAGTGGGTCAAGATTTCTAGTTCACCACAAGGGTGAATAGCATACTCTTCTACCACCAAAAGACTCCTATGACAAGATATTAAGTGTCTAAGAAAGAAAGAACTAGTATATGCCGCACTTAAAAATGAAAGAAAAGAACAAACACTTGATTGTTTTTATGCTTTGGGCAGCCTTGCAAGAAAGATTAGTAGCCCTTGTCCATTTGAAGCTTTGATATGCATTCTTTTTAGCAAATAATGCAAGCGACTAGGGCACACCTACAAATACAACTTGTTAGGCCCACAAAGGTTAGTGTAGAAAAAACCAAGAAAAATCTATAAATGAATCTTTGTCCTAACACAACAAGTCAAAACCAGCAAGCAAACAAATGCAAATCTTGCAAAGAAAGCACCAAAATCGGTCACTACTAGGCCTGGGCAACAGTTCTGTTAGAAAAAGAATTGCACAATACTTTATAGTATAGGGGTGCAATATTTCTTTTCTAGATGATACTTCGCATGACACCAGATGACAGAGTTTTGTATGGCTACATGACAGAGTCCTGTATGGTCGCACGATACTTTTACTAGAAAAATATCACACGGGTATGTAATAAATTATCCTACGACACTAGAAGACTATTGTACCATACTCTGTCAGAAAAATGTAGAAAACAACTGAGAACAGTAAGATAAATATGATGAAAAATTAGCGAAAATGCATGAAAGGAAAGGACCAAACAAAGTTGTTCTGCCCCACGGTGGGTGCCAAATATGTACACTCAAAATGTGCACTTCTCTAAGTCATTACTTCCAAGGGAATCCATGGATTGGAAACCTTGAGAAAGTGACCTAGAGCTCCTTAGGCATGGAGTGCAAGGGTGTTTAGAGGGCTCTCAACTAGAGCTATTAAGCATATAACCTTGCTAGTAAACCATGCAATGGGAGAATCAAAGAGACAAGGGCAAGAATGCCAATATCTTCAAGAATCTTGATGAAAATGCAATGCAACTATGCTAGAATGAAAAATGCAACTAAGCTATGGAAATGAAAGTGTTACAAGCCATTACTAATTAAGCTATGTGAACTAAGCTAGAACTTGAAAAAAACTCAGTTAAGAATGCAATGAAAGAAACTAAGCTATAATGCAAGTATGAAGACTAAAATGCAACAAACTCTCCAAAGCTCCAAAGTCACCAAGAAAACCTGCAGCACAACATTAGCATAAAGAGTGGGATCTTAGAATGAGAAGAGAGCTTTCCTTTTATAGAAAATGAGAATAATGAACGGTGGAGATTAAGAGGCAAAAGAGTTGATCAAGGGTGGAGTTTGAAAGTGGGAGCAATCCATGTGCACAAATCTCCTCCAATGAGAGTGAAGTGTTGACTTTTGTGCCTCGTGTGAGACAAAAAGACCTTTTCTTCTTTTTATAAAATAGGAATAATGTTTTATTTGTGCAACTTAGGATAAGAGATAAATGGGGGCTTTTTATTTAATAAAAGGGGAGGGAATTCCTTTTAATTAAATACGAAATTGGGATAAAATGGTTAATCCATATAATATAATCGAATAAATGATAGAATTAGGATTTGATCAAGGAAATTGATTTAAATTGAAAATATTGCAAAGCATTGATTCAGGAAATTGATAAATTGAAGAAAGGGGCCCAAAGTCTAGGCGACCATTTTAGGGTGCATACAATAGTAAGGCCTTCTATATCAGACAATGCCAACCACTAGCAAGTGTTTGAAAGTTTTGACCAAATTTCTCTATTTATCCAACAAGATGGAGAGTTTTCTAATTAATTACAACCTAAAATAGAAGAAGCCTATGAAGATCGGTAATTTTGTTATGAGGACATAAACTTCCCCAAGGCTTAATAACCCTAGAAAGTTTGTTTGACTGTGATGATTTCATAAGAGATAAACACATGTTTATTTTATATCAAAGGGATTATGATGAGCTATATGTTGGAGATGGTAGAAAGATAAGGGTTAGAAAAGTGGTAAGATAAGGGTTAGAAAAGTGGTACATGAAATTAACAAATAATGGCTTGGATCAATGTGGAAGAACTAGATAGGGGTCATAGTGTGGACCTATGACAACCTAAAAGGTTGCAATAGAGGTATCATAGAGCACACCATTGAGTTGGAAAAAGGGGTAAATCTTATAAGACAAAAATAGAGGCCATTTAACCCCAAGATAGAAGCCTTAATGGCACAAGAACTAACTAATTTGATTGAATCCAAGATTATCTACCCCATTAAATAGTACAAGGATGTCCAACCTAGTTCTAGTCTATGAAAATAATGGTGACACACACCTTTGGGTGGATTTATGAGACTTGAATAAAACCTCCCTAAAAGATCACGACCCTTTGCCATTAATGGAACAAATTTTGCAGACTTTTGCAAGTTCAGAGATGTTTTCACTATTAGACAATTTCTCCGGATACAACCAAGTCTGGGTGATAGAATATGATCAACATAAAACAATGTTCACCACCAAGTTGGGAATATTTTCTTATGCAAAAATTCTATTTGGGTTGTTTGATGCGGGAGCCACTTTCCAGAAGGCCATGAAGATGGCTTTCAAAGAATTGATAGACCTAATCATAATGATCTACTAGGATGACTTAATAGTGCTCTCAAAAATGAAGATCATTTCTATCACCTTGAGAAAGTGTTTCAAAAGTGCCAATAGTTTTTAATTTATTTAAATCCAAATAAGTGTGTGTTTGGAGTACCACAAGGAAAGATCCTAGGGCACATAGTATCAAAAGAAGAAGCTTCCATAGATCCTAAAAGAGTAAAAGCTATCATGGAGCTCTCACTCCTATCAAACAAAAAGAGAATTTAATCTTTCCTTGGAAAGATAAACTTTTTCAGTAAGTTCATTTCCGATTTCACGGGAATGGTGCCTCCTATCACCTTGATGCCGAGAAAAGAAAAAACCCTCCAATGGACCCCAGAAGGAATGGTTGCTTTTGAAAAAATAAAGGAAGTAATATCTACCGCTCCATTACTGTCAAATCCATATTTATCAAAAGACTTCATAATGTACATTTAGGGGAGTGAATACAATACTACCATTGTGCTCACACATAATGAATAAAGTCAGAAAGAAGAACATCTTGTTTCCTTTTACTCTAGAATGCTCATAAATTATGAGGTAAAGTATAATTTTATGGAAAAGAAAGACTTTTCTCTAGTAAAGGAACTCAAACAAATTATATATATGGTCTCATGGAGAAAGATCATGGTTTATGTGGCTCACCCCAATGAGTGAGAGTACATTATGGAAGGTGAGATCACTCAAAATAGGGCTAATTGGATCACCAAAATTATGGAATATGACATAGAGGTCTGACCAACCAAAGTAATTCAGGGAAGAGGCCCTTTTGAATATATTAAAAAAAGGGTTGGAAGGAGTAGAAGTGGTAAAATAACTGATCCTTGTGAATTATCTTAGAGAATTAAATGGTTGGGTAGATGATTGAAAGAAATTTATGCAAATAGGAATATATCCTCCTCACTACCCTTTAAATAAAAGAAGATACTACAAGCTGCAAGGTGTCGGATATCTCCTAGTCAAAGGTATACTTTTTAGAGAAAATTTCAATAGAATCTTACTAAGATGTGTTAGGAATTCAAGATCTAGAAGATATTAGAAGAAATGCACAGTGGTTCCTCAAGTATCCATGAGCTAGCTATTTCTATCCAACCATATTTTTTGATTGTTTTCGATTAGTCAAAAAATGTGAAAAGTTACAATTCTTTGTAGGAAGAAGAAAGAATTTTGTTATGTCACTGAGGCCCATCATAGTTGATGAACATTTCTCCCAGTAGGGCTTAGATTTCATTAGAATGATCAATCTCCCCAAGTGTTAGACATAGATCAATTATTTAAGCAACAAACTACTTCACCCGATAGACAAAGGTAGAGCCACTGAAGAATGCCATAGAGAATGAGATCGCCAATTTTCTCAAAGAATTGGTGTCAAGATTTGGACCTCCAAAGATAATAATTTTAGATAATGCAAGATCATTTGTCAGAACCAAGAAGTCAAATTTTACACTAACAAATGGTATTTTCTTAAAGATATTTTCAAATTATTATCCTTAGGGAAATGGACTAGCCGAATAAACAAATAAAAATCTGATCAGGATAATAAAAAGAGTTGGCTAAGAACACCAATGAGAATGGCACAAACAACTGCAAGCTGCTATGTGGGTGGATAGAGTTACCCAAAAAAAAGTTCTAAATAATTTAGCATATGAGTTGGTTTATAGGAAAGAAGCCATCCTTCCTATTTCAATGGAAATCTGGAAATTATAAATCCTAAAGTATATAGAGATTGAAGTGGATGGCACCATGACCATAAGGATGGTTGAATTGTTAAATTTGTAATACAAACATAAGAAGGCCCATGATGCCCTCACATTTCATTAAGGAGTTGTCAAAACATGGTTTGACAAAAGATCGCCAGACCTAATTTCTAAAGAGAATGATCTATTTCTAAAATAAAATGAAAGGGCAACTTAGCTAGGTCAGCATGCAAAATTTGATGCTTTATGGGAAGGCCCTTTTCATATTTCAAAATGTAAAGGTGACAATTCTTTTGAGATGGAAGACATGGAAGGTACCCTTTTTGAGATCTCAGTATATGGGATCCACCTTAAACATTCCCATTAATATCCAAATTTCCTTCTTGTCAATAGTATTAGTCAATTTTTGCTTTCAATAAGTATTGCTAGGTACATCTACTTTGGAATTTTTCTTTTCAACCCTCCATTTCTTGATCCCTTCCCTCTTTTCCTATGAGTGTCAGCTAGTATTATCCTCCATATCTTGAACTTACCCTATATATTGTCATGTCAAATGCCCAGTAATCATTAGTGCCTCATTTTCCTAAACAGTAGTGAGTCTAGGTAATTTGTACTCTTACCCTTCCATCTGCATAACAAAAAAAAATTAAGGAAATAAATGCACACATTTGCGGTGGTCAACACCCTACTTTTCTTTCTTATTGCCAAATCTTGAATAGCTGCGGAGAATTGTGGGAAAAAAACTTTGAGTCTCTAGTTTTCAGGTCATCAAGGAAACACTCTCCTCAAACTGTCAACTTCACACATTGTACCTCATGCTCCAAATGAGCTTAATGTGTTTGTAGACACCATATATGTTCATGTTTCCAAAGTTACAATATAAAGGCCGCAAAAAAAAGAAATAGCCAAGATTGAAGCTACTAGGGATGCGGTATTGGTTAGGGACCCAACAGACTATATTTCAGACTTGTTGCTAGCTTCGCTAGCCAAAGGGTTGAGGGAAGGGGCCTTTGGGAGGAAAATTAACAAGCTTCATGAGCAATTGGGTCTAATAATATGGAATTTTGACCTACCTCAATATATGGTGCCAAATATTCACACTTACCCTGAATTGATAGGCGTTATGGCTAGACATTTTGATGCAACAAAAAATAACATCTAAGGTGGTGTCCTAAAGGTGGTGATAGGTCTTGATTTTATTTGGAACATGTTATGCATTATTGAGGGTGTGGTTGATAACATAACCTTCAATAAATCAATGTTAGAGAAAGAATGGAAGCAATTACCCAAATTGTAGGCATTCCTTAATAAGGATTTACAGGGAAAGATTTTGGGAAAGCTAGGCTTCTAAATTCCCCATTCAGATTTCAAAAAAAACCTAAAATATATTTTCTCCATGGTTGCATTTATTTTTGGAATGGAGAATTATGCATATGTGCATGAATTCTAAGCAACTATAATGCACCACCTAAAATTGGAATCGGGCCCTAGCATCCAGTATGATTTTGAAGATACAATTACAGATGAGCTGGTTCAACAGCTTTAGGATTACTGAATCTCTCCACATTTTAGGTACCCATGTTTTCTTTAAAAAGGCTTTAAAAATGGATACCCTAGACCTTTTCAGTAAGAGAAGTCTATTTTTGAAAGGACACCCATATTAAATAGGTCTTGTAGTTATGATGAATTCCTAAGGTTCCTCCTAAGGCCTAACATGAAGTTTTTAACAAGCCCATTTGATGAGGGTAGGCTCACTACAACCTAGATTTCTTGGTTAGGAGGCTTTTAGATTTAGATAGAATGGTTTTATAGAGCTAGTTTCACCATTATACGAGTGCATATTTTTATTGAGAAGCCTTTCTTTCTCCTCACTTTTGTCCCAAACAAGGTGTTAGCCTTAGAATTATTTAGACAACTCTCCTTGATTGATGAGAGAATGGGTGTAGTGAAGACAAAATAAATGATGTATAGGCCACCACTCACTTTAGGAGGTGTGAAATTGAATAAATAAAAATCCTAAAACCTTTTGAGATCTAAGTTGGCCCAACTTGGTCTCTGGATTCTCAACGACTCCTAGCAATTGGATCTAGATTGATGTTTGAAGAAGAGGTTTAACCCTGTCACCCACTGCCCATGATCATATTGGGAGGAAAAAATGAGCCCTATTCAGCATACGATAAGTATTCTTATTGAGATCTCTTTGTCCCATGTTGGGAACCGTCCCCATGGATGGATGTATATGAGGTTAAGTACCAATATAAACCCAATTTTAAAATCTCCCTGAACCTAAAAGACAAGCTAAGGGAGCAAGATTGGTCAAATGAAAAAATTACAAACTTCTGGATTTTTAGGAAGGAGACCAAGTTGAATTTCACTCCCCTATATGGGAATGTTTAGATGGAGAATTTGAAACAAAATTGGATAATGAGAACAATGAATATTACTCATCAATAGGTTAGGAGATAGAATAATTTTTCCCCTATGTTCCTCTCAATCTATTAGATTAACAAGATGTGAAAATGATTGTAACTAAAGAGAATGTGGAGGAGGCAATCCCACCAAAAATGAAAGAAAATCCTAAAGAAGTTTTTCCTTTCTAGCTCCTTGCCCAAAGTTTAAGAACAAAGAGGGGGAGATCACTGTAACCTATTACTCTCCCAAAGAAGAAGAGAAGAAAGACTTCAAAACTCAAAATGTAAGAGCCATTGAAGGAGGAAGAGAAGGAGCAGGGCCCACCTATAATGCAAGAGGAAACATCACCATCTCCTCCATTGTATGTCCCTCGGGTAAGTTTTCCTAGTCCACCCCTCCTCTCCTTTTAGTCTTTGGTTTCTACAGTATCTCCTCCCTCTATTCCCTATGCTCAAATTTATTCCACCCCTTCTCCCTGGTTATCCATGAAATCAACTAGTTTTTCCCCCATCTGAAGTCAAATTCACTCCACCCTTCACCCTGAGCTCTTCATTGGAAATTACCCCATGTACCCCTATAGATTATTCTCTTGGTATATCCCCTTTGATTCCCCTTGTTGTCTTTCCTATTGTTGGGTAGGAATACATTCCTTTCGCCATCACAGAATCTTACCTCAATGCCACTAAGAAAGGTTGGAGCGAATCAAGAAGTCGAAGGATAGGGATGACAATAAAATAGCCTCTACAAATGGAATCTCCTTGTATAATTATAAAGACAATGTTTTACATATTGTCACATGGATTCCTATTGTCTAGGGAAAGGCATTTGGCCAAATGCAACCCAAGGATTTCCATTCTCACATTGTATCAACCATGTGAGACCTCGGGATTGAGTATCACTCATGGCACAATCTCAAAAGGTAGTCACCTCTAACTACCTCAATCTCACTTGGAAGTTTGAGAAGGAGATGAATTTTTAGAACTCAATGGCCCTGAGTGATGAGTTGAAATAACAAATTAGACCCCTCCAAAAGGACAATCAATGACTCATCAATGAGATTTAGATGAAAATAAATGAAGAAACATGGACCTCCTAGAGGATGTAGGAAAAATAATAGGAGTTGTTGCATATTCAAAAATCATTGGACGAGACTCAAAAAAATCTAAAAGAGCATACCGATAGGGAAGAAATGGAAAAGAATGATTTCACCCATCATCTTTCTACCCTACAGGAGTATTCCAATCAATGAGAGCTAGAGTGTGATCATTAGAATGTGATTGTGCCAATTTTTAGTATGATCATATGATAATACATGATTTATTATACCAAAATGAAATTACATCATCCCCCAAAGGTAGAAAAACTACAAACACAATGGAAGAATTTCACATAAGAGTTATGAAGAAGAGTCCTTTTGGGCTGACATAATAGAGACCAAAAAGAATAGGTAGCTACCATTTTGCATCATCCCCAATCAGACAACACAAAGACACATTTATAAACAATAACACATGCATGAAATAACATATAACAACATATAAGATAAGTGAGATACAAATAGAGGAATGTCATGAAAAATTAATTCCTTTATCACCTTGCACCAACATAGCAACAAAGGTTGTTAAAATAAATCTAAATAAAACATATATCAAGAAACACATCATAGGGGAAGCACATTACAACAAGAAAATGCAAATAATCCACTACACAAGAGGAGCTAGTCAAGAATATCACTTGCCTCCCCATCTCGGTCTGTAGTGTTTAGGGAAGGGGGGCACTCACAAGAAGAGAAACATCAAGCATGGTAGATGGAACAATAGTCATTTCCAAACAAGGACCATACCATGAAAATGGATCACATTGTTCATTACTAGTACCAAAAGATAATTGTTGTGAAACCATAGTTGAGAAATCATGATTAACATAAATAAGCTCATACATATCATTAGAATCAATAGCATGAATATCATTGTTAATTTTATTAGGAAATCAAATGCATCATCATCAAGAGTATCCTCTTCATCCAAGTTAATTGTAATAGAATCCAAGATACAAATAACATTATCATGTTTGTTCAATTTAATCTTTTCAAACTAAATTCCTCCTTTGGTTCAAACAAGGATGGTCAAAGGGAATCAAATCATCGTATGTGTTTTGAGTGAAGACATGTTTTGAAAAGCATGTGCACAAGCTCTAGCACAACGTTTGTAGCGGTGATCAAGAGAACAATGGTTACATTTGGTTTTGCTAAAAATTTGGTGTGGTTCAAGATTAATTAACATTGGGAGGAGCCTCACTAGGTTGAGATATAGCATCAACAGAACGTTTATAAGTGTAGACACGTAAAATTGGACAAATACTTTTAAATTGCAAAAAATTAATTAAATCATTAAAATGCATTAAAATGGACATAATTAAATAAAGTTGAACAAAATCAATTAAAATAAAGGAATTATTAAATAATGATGTTAAATGATTAAATTGAAGCTTAAAAGGGCCAAAAACAATATATAATTGATTTTAATCAATTAATTGTATAGTTGTTTTAATCAAAAATCAAAATGAACCTATTACCCTTCCATGGCTAAATTTAATTAATTAATTGAATTAATATTCCTATTTTCTTTCAACAAAGTGATCAACCAATGAGAATTGAGACAAAAAGGACATAAATCACTCAAACATTTAAATTGTCCAAAGATTTGAAACCATTTAAAGGCTTGTCCCCTCATTTGTCCCCCCATTTATGGACAATGCAAAGTTTTTGACTTAACCATGAGATAACCATGATTACTTCACTCCACCCCCTACCCTTGGGAAATTACTATAAGTATGAGGCATTTTGGAGAGCATTTCCATCTTGGAATTTCATTTGGATAGCATTGTTACTATAGGCAATTGAGATCATTTCTAAGAGCAATTTGAGCATTTTTAAGCATTTAGTATCATAATTTCATCATTATTGAGCTAGACTCATCATAGAAGCATAGCATAAGCATTGTAGCAGCATCATTTTTCATTTTAGAGGTGTCACTAGTGAGGATTATAGCTGAGAGCTTCACTTACCACTTCTATCTAGAGATCCATGGGATAATATAGACTATAATTTCAATTCTAGTTAAATTTGCATTGTATTTGATTAGATTGATGTTAGTAGATCTTAATTTCATGCAGGTGAGTAACTTCATCACACAATAAGATATAGGAGATAGAATAAAAGCATATATATAGGAGGTGTAGGAAGAAGTCTAGGTCTAGGAAAAGGAGATGGAACATGATTAGGATAGATAATCTCACAAACCTTTTAGATTTTGTAGTTCTGATATGATTAAAAGAGATTATCTCTATAGACTTGAGTTGGTTGAGGTGTAGAAAGGAAAAATAAATCAAGATCAATAGACTCTCAAGGTATGGAAGGTTGATAAATATTATGATTAACAATCATGATTTCTTCATTGTGGAGAAACTTCAAACACTTATTAATAGGAGAGGCTATGAATTTCATGGAGGTAAGCCAAGGAAGAACAAGTCCGAATTGAAACTAATCAGAAGTTGGGATGAAAATAAAGGTGAGATCTAAAGTTTTACCACTAGCTTCAATAGGAAATGAAATAGAACCATGAGTACGATAAAGGAAACCATTGAAAGTTTTGATTGACATAATATCATATTTATCATAGAAATTATGTTGCAATTGTATATTGTAAATATGTTCTTCATTTATCACATTCACCGTACACTTAGGGTCGGTAAGGACACCACAAGAATAGATATCATTAACCTTTGCAATAATATAAAGATGACCATTAGGTGATTTAATCTTCTCAAAAGGGTCAATATAATGAAAAGGTTAGGTTTGGGTGGGGATTGATCAATGAGTTTTAAAACATTATCGACTTTAACATACTTATCATCATAGTCAACAACATGAGTCGAAGAAGAAGGAAAAGATTGGGTAGAATGATCAATGGTATTGGTTGAATGAGATGGAAAAGGGTTGGTATAGATTTTCAAGTTTTGGTTGTGAGGTGTTACAAGTTCATTTCCTTGATCATTAATACCATTAAAAGATATATCATTAGAATCAATGAGGTCTTGAACAACATATTTCAAAATAGAAACATATTTCAGTATCATGATTGGGTTGACGATGGTATTGACAAAAAGCTTTGTGATCAAAGGATTTGGGTAAAGGTTTGGATGTGTCAATTGGTCTAACATGAGGAAGAGTTAACACTTTAGCATTAATCAACTTCAACAACACATTTTGCAAAGATTTAGAAAGTTGAAATGTGTCAAAGGATCACCTTTACCACTATAGGTCTCAAGATGAGGAATCTCCATGTATTGTGGGATAACGTCACATATGATATCAAAGCACAAAGGACTAGCAATGTCACAAGTAGGAATGTTGAACTTGGAAGGAGCGGTAGAATAATAAAAAGAAAGACTATTATAAGTGGGCATTGATGAAGGTAAATACAAACATGGCACACTTGAAGGAATAGTTGGAATGGTAGAATTAGGAACAATAACATATATAGGATTGAGATTTTGAATGGAAGTTGTTAAGATAAGTGGAGTGTAAGTAGACACACTAGGAATGGAGGTAGAAATAGGCATGAAGGTCTAAACACTAGTAGTAGGTGGAATGAAACCTAGATCTTGAGCACAATCTATAATAGGATTGAAAGTGTTAACAATGAGATGAGAGATACTACTCAAGATATTAACACCATGCTCATCATTATGAATTAACTTCCTCAAACCTTCTACAATGCATATGAACTTAGGATTATAGTTATCTTGTCCTAACCATGTTCAAATTTTTCAAAGTCATTGGAAAGTTCTTGAACTTGCATAGGAGGGACCCTTAAAGCCTCATCTTCATCATGACAACAGTGGGAAGATTTTTTCTCCATATTGGGATTAATGTCATTAGTATGCATGGTGGTCTCATCAAGATTCTGAGGGAAAACATAAGGTTCACAATCAAAGGAACCCAGAAATCTATGACTTCTCCTGATCAGAATGTTATAAGTAGAACTCAAAGTGATAAAACTCATACACAAAATAATGAGGGGAAGGTAGATCTAATGAAAACTTAAGACTCTAAAGAGACATGCAATTCAATTTAATCAAAATAGAAATTTGTTTAAAGAACAGAACATCTAATGTGAAGCATGCATACAATAGTGCTCAAAATTTATACAAATTAGAAAATGTGTGTGATCCATACAATGTGGATATTAACACCAAATTAGAATTGGAAATGTTATAATTTGGGTTCACCAAAGATGTACATAAAGAAAATGTAAGCAATCACTATGTATGTATAGATAGACCACTTCCCTTTTCATGAATTGCACATCTAGGAAGGAAGATACCCCACTAGGTTCAAGAGGAGGCTCAACCAATAAGTGGGACATTGAACCTTCTCTAAAATACATGATTTATGAAATGAGTGATAAGACATACAAATGCAAATGATTAACTAGGAAATTCATTCAAAAAATTGGTAAAAACATACTATAACAGACAGATAATGAGCATAAATTTACAGAAACAGAAACAAGGAGTCAGATATTTGTCTAAAATATGAACTCAAAATGGAAGAGATGTGACAACAATGGTGATGTATTCTTGGGACATGACAAAAATGGTGATGTTTTCCTATTGTTTTCATTTGATTTTTTTATAGATTTTCTGACTATTCTCAATCTACACGGATCTGACCCAATAGCTCTACAGCTTGTTCCTTGCATAAACCCTCATGAACGAATGTAAAAATTAGTCATATTCATGAAGATTCTTGAATGTTCTTGAGATCCAAAGAGTTTACCTTAGAATGTGATGTAGAATCCAAGACACCCTCACAAATTCATAGACCTATGAGTGTCACTTCTAAATCTTGAATGTAGATATGCTTGATAACACTTGCACAGAAGGAGAGAGAAGATAGAATTGACGCAGTGCCAAGGATGGAGAACCCCCAAAGGATATGCCCAACCTCATAGCTAAGAGTAAAATGAGAAAGAAACAACTCAAAATATAGAGAGAAAATGTATGATCCAATATATTCATTTAGAGATCAAACAACATACATGTCGGGCTATCAGGCCTTCCCAGTTACGACCATATACAAAAAATGAATCTTAGATCTCAATTCTGATCTTCCAAAGTCTTGGATCTAGGTTTCTCTAATCTACCAGACTTCTTCAAGATACATCAAGTTATTACATATAGGCAATTCTTCTAAAGGTCATCCAAGAGAAAATTACATTCCCCAAGAAGGAAACATGTACAACAAATAGACCCAACTCAAAAATGAATCAAAGATCAATGAAAAGGAACAACAAGATGTTTGATCATATGAAATGATTCACAGGATATCCATGAGCCACATGCTACAATAGCAACAGTTAGAAGTCAAATATCAACTACCTCACATCGAATCTCTAAATAGGTCCAAGCAAGAAACGAACACATTAGCCACAAACAAGAAATGGATCAAATATTGAAAAGCCATGAATAATAGGAGGTGTGATCATAGGAAGATGATCCTAGATAGGTATAGAATAATACTTTATGATCACATAATCTATCTCAAAAAAATGACGACCAACCAACATAATCTCTCCAATTGGTAAAAGAACTATTTTTGGTTGATGCAACATTGCCATGAACCCAAGATGCTCTTGCATCAGGAATGAAGGATGGATCTTCTTGCTTGATTGAATAATTGGAGACTTGGAGATCTTGGTCATGGGTGCTTTCCTTCAAATCTTGAATCCAATTGCTTAATTGCTTAAAAATATTGATAGCTTTCTTGCAAAAATGCTTGAGTATGGTTTTGATATGAAAATGAGGAGAGATAGAGGATTTTTATACTAACTCCATCTTTTGGGATTCGAATTTAATCCAAGCCAACCACAAAATAAAATCCCCCGAGGAAACCCCAACATCAGGCCGAGGGCAAAATTTGTGCCCCAAAACCTAGAGACACATCGCCATTGGCAACATGCCCCATGAGAAATGGGCTCAAATTTGATTTGGGCCTTAGAGAGAGTGAAAATGAGCTCAATTAATGATTCTCACTACTATCTACATTTATAGTAGTTAAAAATAGTTTTGAGTTATGACTTAACATCATTCAAACTATCATCTATGAATTGAAAATGTAATTTGTTGCATTTTTAAAAAGTATGGATTTGCAAGTTTTTATTGATATGTACTATATATAGTTTTGTCTTACCTATATGAGACTTCCATGTAAATCTCTAGCTAATGAGCTAAGTCAAAAAAAAAAAACCATTCAAGGCTTGCACATAACTAACAAATTAAAGCTCTACTAATGAGCTCGGGTATGGACTATAGTTTAATAAACCATTTGATGAATTTTCAACAATTATAAACTTCCAAAGAGTGTGAATAGCTACCATTTAGCTTCTAGGTAGTAATATTTTAAGGAAACATGTACAACTATGCTAGCGGTAATTCACTTTCAATATTTCTCTTTTAACTAAGAAACTGCAACTCATTGTTTAAAAGAAGAGTATGAAAAATAATTAGAGGATTCATTCATTCCAGCGTTGTAATCCTTTAACTCTCATGCTTTCTTCGTAAGTTTTTCCTTCTCTTTCAATGATAATAATCTTTGAATGAAATTCTTTACAACTGTGTAATGTTTTACTTCATCTCCATGCATTTCAAAAATAATTAATGTTTACAAATATCTAAGCCTCATTTCATTTGATACCAAATCAATTTATATTACTTCCTCTACTTTCATCCTTTAGGGCCCATTTGGTTCCTGGTATTAATCTGGAATAGTCATTATTTAATGCGAAAATTAAGTAATTCGCCATTTGTGGCCAGTTTTTGAATTCCCAAATTAGAAAATTAATCCTCATTTTTGGGCCAATGCTTGGATTAATTATTTCCAAAAAAACTTGGAATTCATTTTTTATTGCAGAGTAAGCTTTTCGTGGATTTGCAATTACAACAAAATGTATAAGTCGTAAAGCCCGTGCGTGAACGGTTAAGGGATTATAATCTTAATTTTTTATAATCTTATTTTTTTTATAATTTTTTGATAATTTTTTTTTTATATAATTTTTTTTATAATCTTATTTTTTTAAGTTAACAATACATATTTTAATTTAAAAATATATAAGTTAAAAATAAATATATATTTTAATTAAAAAACCAGCAACAAAAATGATAAGTTCAAAAATTAAAATTTGTAAGAATTTTTTTTTATAATTATAATTTTTTAATAAATTAAAAATACATATTGTTCAAATTAATTAAAAAAATGAAAAATTATCCTTATTCCAATTCCACATTATGGGATCCAAACGTGGAATAGATTATTCCAGCTTTCATTTTTAGGATTAATTAATCTGAGAATAGGTCCTTATTCTAGAATAGGCCTATTCTAGATAAATTAATTCCATGCACCAAATGGGCCCTTAAGGAATGAAATATTATCTCTTTTGAAGTATTTAAGTCATTGTGGTGGCTTCTTATATAGAAGTCGATGAATTTTATGTATATATGTGTTTCAATAATTAAGAGTTTAGCTAATCCTGGCCGATAATAATATGTGAGATAATCGGTATCACTTTTACTTTGAAATTAAATTGAATACATACATAAGTTTGTATTATTTGAATTCTTCAATATATGTATATGTGTACACATGTATTATTTTGGCATATTTTATATGAGTACACATATATGTGCTTCTTAATTCACCTACATATATAATTATGCATGTATCAAATTGTCAAATTAACTTGAATAGAAGAACAACTTAATTTAAAATAATGTGACCTTAGTTCAAATGCTCAATTTCTTATTAAACTTATTTAAATAGTTTATTACGATCTCAAAGATTTGCAAAAAGAAAGAGAAAAACCCTAACGGTTCAATTGTTCCTCTAGGATTGACATAATAAAAATCTATTCCTTCACCTACAAAACTAGGTTAAAACCCTATATGTGGCACTTATGTAGGGACTCTAGAAAATTAGGTAAAAAGACCTAGATGTGACACTTACCTAGATTTTCAAACAATATTTTGATCCTTTATTCAAATGTTACACCTTCAACCCAATGATACTCCCCCTCCCAACTTGAAGGACAAGATCTCTTGCATCTGCTTGCACACAAAAAATGTAGTCAATCAACATCTTATGAACATTGAGCATATACATAAACATGTTCTAAATTGTAAAGTGCACATTTTCTTATCAAAACATATAAATTCATGAATCTTGTTCATCTATCCAATGTCAACTTCATCATTTTCACAATAATGTAGTAGATTATAATTGAACCACTTATTCATCTTTGCATTTAAAAATATTGTAAACATTGCATTAGTAAACCATTATTTGGGTTGGAAGAAGATGTTGGATATTGCTAATGCATTGGGGAGATTGTTGGATACATTTAATATGTTTAATCACTACATTGAGTGATGTTGGAATTACTGTTGTTGTCATTCATGTTTTCTCATTGATGTCAACATATGTTTCTATGAAGATAACAGGCTGGTTATTATAGTGTACGGATTTTGTACGGATGATTCAGAATGTGTGAAGTCAGTCGTGTGTACATGAAGGTGCCATGATCTTATATCTAAGATCATATGATATAATATTGCATAGTGGCTGAGTTACAGAATATTTAGTGAAGATTGGTTACTAGACAGTGACAGTGGAAGTTGACAGAGTAAGTCTCTGAGTTTTGGGTATATCTTACAGGCAATGAGGACTTAGTATATGTGAACTTAAGGGATGGCAGATAGTGCACCGAAGATTGTTCACTGATCTTAGCAAGGTACAGAAAGTAGGATGACATCGATTGTGGTGTGTGTTCTGGAGATGACCTATTTCAAAGTCGACTTCATAGTTGTAAAGCGTATCATGAATGGTGAGCATGATTTATGGATGTCGATCCTTAATTATTGAATTGTAATTGTTTTATGCTTATTTTAGATACCGTGTGTATCTTAGAAAGGAGTTATGTAACTATTTGTATATTAGGAAAGCCTAATTGGCCGACCTGATCATTTATTTTGTAATAGGGTATATATGTAAGATCTTTTCTTTTGAAAAGACATGGTAGAATGAATAAGATGTAAAAGAGGATTATGGAAGATGCGAGCTTGTGTCTACTAGATGTAGAGCAGAGGGTAAATTATATACTTCATTGGAATTGAACAAGAAAAGACAATTGCTATCAGACAATTCAAGATTGTGTATTTCTCTACATACACTTGTGTTGCGAATAGTGAGTTATAAAGGTGGACATAACCTTCTTTGGGTAGTGAGCCTACTTTTTTTTCTTGACTCCCAATAGGGTTTATCCTCTAACAAGGACTATGTACTGTAATGTTTTAGTCAGCTCCTAATAGGGATAGATCTTCTAACAAGGATACTATACTCTTAGTACATCATTAGTGAGTGTTAATTTCCATTGGGATTTTACCTTTAACAGGGTTTCCTTGACAACAAATATTGTGTTATTGTGTTGGCATTCATTGTGTTTATTTGATTTGGTATTGCTGCTATTCAAAGTTTAAAGTTTAATAATCTGTCATACAACTAATTCACCCCCCCTCTCAGTTGTATTGGTGGACTATTACTCCTAACAATTGGTATCAGAGCTACTGATCCTTAGAGAGAAAGCTTAACAAATTGAGGTGATCTTGGAGATGGCATTCTATAAGAAGGATAGTCCAAAATTTGATCCTGAAAACTTTGATAGTTGGAAGAACAAGATGCGAACTCATTTGCTATGTTTGGGCATTGACTACTAGATTATTACAAAGAATGACAAAACCATGAAGGATGAGGATAAATTGGATAAAGCTACCAGTGAAGAAAAGAAGATATTTTGATATAATATAGTCGCAAGGGAAGAAATGATCAACGCACTCTCTGAAGGAGAATTTACTGAAGTTAAAGATCTAGATTTGGCACACAAGATTTGGACAAGATTAGAAGCATTGTATGAAGGAGACAAATTTACCAAGCAACCAAAGTTACAAAATTGGAAAACAAGGATGGAGAAGCTACAAATGAAGGATGATGAAAATATTAGGGCTTATGTACAAAGAGTTACATAGGTTGTAATTGGAATTAGAAATTTTGGAGGCACCTATGAAGAGGAAGAATTTATTGTGAAGATTCTTAGATCATTGAAACCAATCTACAAGACCAAAGTTCAGGCTATAGAAGAAATTATACCCTTGACTCCAAACTTTAGCAGAGAAATGTTAATTGAAAAGCTAACTACCTTTGAAGCTGTAGAAATGGGAGATTCAGTACCTAAAGTTGAAACAACATTTAAAGCATCTACTCACAGGAAGATAATGTCTACAATTCTGAGCACTAGTAGTGAGAACATAAAAGAAGAGCTTGGTGAATATGTTGATGAATGGGAATAGATACAAGAAGAAGAAAGAAACCTAGATGAACTTTTTGCACTGATTGCTAGAAGAGAAAGCAGAGGTAAGGGTAAATTTCAAGGAAAGTCACCTTTGAAATCTTTTTCATGCAATAAGATAGGTCACTTTGCATCTAGATTTCCTACAAGAGTTCCTAAGTACAAACCTAATTTTTTCAAGCCTAAGTATTCAAAAGAAAAGGAATGTTATTATGCTAGTGAAGGTATCTCTGATGATGATGATTGTGATTATGAAGAGATTGGATTTATTGCTATTAAAGATGAAAAATCAATACATGAGGAAAAAGCTTTAGTATCACATGTTAATAAGAAATCTGAATGGGTTATAGACAGTGGTTTCCCACACTATATGACTGGAGACAAAACAAATTTTTGTTAAACTAATGAAATATGATGGTGGTATTGTGAGATTCAGAGATAATTTTCCTAAACCTATCATAGGAGCAAGATCTATTTCTTTGGATGCAAGGACTAATACTACCAATGTACTACTTGTTGATGGACTTAAGCATAACTTGTTGGGTGTTGGACAACTGATGGATAAGGGATATCAATTGAAGTTCATTGATGGGAAATTTTTTATCAAAGGTAAGACAGGAAACTTTATTGCAACCGATACTAAATCTAGAGGTAATGTATTTGAGTTAAATACATCTGAAGATTCTTGTTTTGTTGTGAAGATAGATGACAATTGGTTATGGCATAGAAGATTTTGTCATGTTAATTTTGATAATATTGTAAAGGCAAGCTTGACTACTACAATAAGAGACCTACCGAAGCTTTTGAAACCATCTAACACCATATGTAGAGAATGTGTTATGGGAAAATAGACTAGAAGCAAGTATAAAAGTAAATTATATATAGCAAAAGGAAAGTTGGATCTGGCACATACAGACCTATGTGGACCTAAAAGGACAAGATCATACTATGGTGAAATGTATTTTATACTCTTTGTTGACGATATTATCTTTGGAGGAAATGATGAAATGTGTAATAAATTTTCTAAAGAGATAGAAAATGAATTTGAGATGTCCATGATAGGTGAAATGAAATTCTTTCTAGGACTGATAATAAATCAAAGAAAGAATGAGATTTTTATTTCTCTAACTAAATATCTTAAAGAAGTGTTAAAAAAGTTTGGAATGGAAGACTTTAAACTAGTTGGTACACCCATGGTGACTGGTCACAAACTAACAAACAATGATGAGACAAAGTGTTTTTTTCAAACCAAGTACAGATCAATGGTTGGTGGATTACAACATATGACTCACACCAGACTAGATATTGCTAATGACGTTGTTGGAATTGTGGCTAGATATCAGGAAGAACCTAAAGAGACACACCTAGCTGCTGTGAAAAGGATATTTAGATATCTGAAAGGAACAATGGAATATGACTTATGGTATGACAAAAATGATGACTTTGAACTACATCCTTATACTGACACTGATTGGGCAGGGAATATTGATGACAGGAAGAGTACTAGTGGAGGTGCATTTTTCCTTGGGAAAAATTTGGTTTCATGGCTAAGTAAAAAGCAAGATTATATAGCTCAATCTACTACCGAATCTGAGTATGTTGTTTCTTCTATTAACTGCACTCAAATTGTTTGGATGAAACAAATACTGAAAGATATTGGAATAAATTTTGTTGAACCAGTGGTTATCCATTGTGATAACACCAATACAATAAATATGTAAAAGAACCATGTGATGCATTCTAAAACTAAGCATATTTCCATTAAGTATAACTTATTGAGAGACAAGGTAGAAGAGAAGGAAATGAGGTTGGAATACATTAGCACAAAGGAACAAATAGTAGACATCTTTACAAAGCCGTTGACAGAAGATTCCTTTGAGTATCTCAGAGGTATGTGTAATACCTCTCCTATGGTGATACTTGGACTTTACTGATTTGGACATTTTTATTATGATGGTCAAGACTATACATTTACATTTATGTTTTGTGAATGATGATATGATGGACATGCTCATTTATGGTTATCATTTATACGTTTATGAGATTAGAAAACCATCTATTTTTATATGTTTTATGGATCTAACCCAATGATTTGAATCTAACAATTATCATGATGTTTTATGTTTCATGGATATGTGTCGGATGTGTTTTCATGACTCAGGATGAAGTCGTATTTACTCACTTAGTTGAGGTCCACATGATGTATCGATCCTGGTCATCTACTTGCATATATCTGATTTGTATATCCATATATGTGTGTGTGTGTGTGTGTATATATATATATATATATGTATCTCTTCTTGGTGATGTAAGATTGCAGGTACCGGGTATCGTCTCCACCTGGATTCACAGGTCTAAGCGATCCCTCAAAATCCTCAATCATTGTTGTTGTTACGGAGATATCACCAGGTTCCATAGGAAGAAACTTCACCTTTGATCCTTTTATCCTTAGGTGGGAAGTGCCTAGTCAGTCCCTTGTGTGGATATATTATGTGATCTCTCAGTTTACTAGGTTTTGTGGGTCTTGTAGTTAGTTTCTTGTCTTTTGTATTCATTGTGAATGAAGTTTTGAGTATAGTGGTTCTAGTTGTCTTTATGGTACGTTCAATTCTATTAGTAGATTATTGATGTGAATTTGAGGGTATGATTTAGTAATTTATCTTTATTATTAGCTACTTATGTACTAGTAGATCTTGTTAGGAACGAGTTAGTATGTGATTGAAATATGTGATTTTAATATCAATAATAATAAAGAATTTTATGGTATTATCTTTATAATATCCATAATAACAAAATGTCTATGGCAATAAAAATAAAATAATAATAATAATAAATATTTTTAATAATAGTGGTATGTTTCACCTTGTATATATATCACTATTGCATTTTGTAAAGAATATGGATTAAGTGTGTAAATAATAATATGCTTCATAATAATAATATTATGTTTGCAATAATATTTATAATAATAATAATAATAATATATGTACACATAGGCATATGGGTGCACACATATGCATATGCATACATATATTTATATAATTATTGGTGAGTAAGTAATTATTACATTCTATTAATGAATAATTAGATTAGTTAATGATATGGTTGTAAATAATTATTATTATTATTAACTTCCCTAAAGTAAAGGAAACATAAATTTGATTACGGTAATAGATTATAGTTTTATTAAAAAAAATTATTTATCCCTTTACGGGAATGGTTTTACAAACTGTATTGTTAATGGATAATCAGTGGATAGTTGCATCAGTTGGAGTACCTGTGCAACTACTCCCCAATCTTTATACAGGAAAGACTTCCTGTGTGAGAGAGAGTTGGAGGAGAGTTGTTTTGAGAAGAAGATAACAAGATTAGTATTATGCTGGTAGGAATATTGTATTTGTGAGGAGAGAAATTCATCTTTCTCTGAGAGTGGCATTTGGTTATTCCCAGAAGAGGCTGGAGATTGCACCCAGGAGGATTTGAAGGAGTGATGAAAGGGTTGAGAGGATTGGACTGGTCTTCATCAACCGAATCTCCGCAGGACTCCAGGTTGGAATTCATCCTGAGAATTATCTCTCCTTTGTGATATGAAAAGATGAAAATCTAGTTAAATTTTTCTCTGTATGTTTGTTGTTGATATAAATTACAGAATGTTGTGTTTCATATATATCATTGTCCTTGTCTTAGTGATTTGAAGAGTAGGAACATGTTGAATGGATTTATTTCCTGTATTGAGTATAAACAAATATTTATGCAATTATAGTAGGTTGTAGGGTTCTTAGCATTCTCCTTGTATTTCCTCTCTTATCCAAAATGTCCATGAGTTCTTCGAGGCTTTAGAACTTCTTTTTCAAACTTACAGTTTCATATTTTTCTTTGCACCACTTTTCTTTGCCCTGATCTAGAATAGATATGTTGGATAGATAGGATGGATTGATGGGCCATTTCTGAAGGGAAACTGGGAGATCTCAAATGGGTCGTGCTCAGATTAGGCAACCCTAGTTCCCGTAATGCCCAGTTTTACCCGCAAGCCAAAGTTGACAGTCATATTTTGTAGTTGCTGGCAATTAGTCAGTGGTGACCAAGTAAGTTAGTGATGACCGAGTAAGTCAGTGATGACCGAGTAAACTAGTGATGACCGAGTAAGTCAGTGATGACCGAGTAAGTCAGTGATGACTGAGTAAGCTAGTGATGAACGAGTAAGTCAGTGATGACCAAGTAAGTCAGTGGTGACCGAGTAAGTTAGTGATGACCGAGTAAGTTAGTGGTGACCGAGTAAGTTAGTGGTGACCGAGCAACCAATGTGAATCGAGCAAATTAGTGTTAACCGATGAAAATAGGATTCAGGCTTTATACAATTAAAACATTTAAGTATAAGTTTACGTACTTTAATTTCTTATACTTTAAGGTATACTTGTATAAAGGGTTTAGGTACCTTTTGAATTGATTGGGATAGGTTTCAACTTCCTAGGAGTTAAGTTGTAACTTTTAATTTTTAATTTTTTTAATAAAATCAGACTTAGTCAAATTTCAGGCTTAGTCAAATATCAGGCTTAGAATGAAGTTCATGGAACATTATCTTTTGGTATATAGAACTTTGAGTAAATCGTAAATGTGTTCATTCCTCATTTAGTAGAGGTTATGTTCAGTGCGTTTGGATGCCTTAATAGGGTTAGGATGTGTGTAGGAAGCAATTTAGGGTTTAGGGTTGTCTAAGAAGATCAGGACCATTCTAAACATCCTTAAACATTCCTAATTTTCCCTAAAACATCCATAAATTATCTTATTATTTTCTACTCTTTGATGTAGTCTTACAAAAGTGTTTATGATATGTTTTTACTATGTGTATGATGTGGTTGCAATATGTGGGTTAAGGGTAGAAAACCTAACGACACCTAGTGAGTGGCTCTCACTGTGGAGCTGGGGCCCTAAGTGGCTAGTACCAGGATAACCGACTGAAGAGTTATTTTAACAAGTGATAATTTAATTAAAACTTATGGGAATGGGTTCAAACTTGTAAAAAGATTAAATGTGCCTCACCCATGCCATTAGTGCTAGTAAAGGCTATGGATGGGAGTGGGAGAAGGTGCCTATGCATAGGTACAATCAAATGGTGCTTGTCTGTATGAAAGGCATTCGATTTCGCATGTGCCTACTTGGGGGCCGGGGCCCAGAGTGGCTAGTACCAGGACAACCCAAGGGGTGAGGGCTATGCGATGACACTCACTTAGGTTGTTGCTTAGAGTTTCTACCAAGCCTTAGAACCTATTTGGGGAAAGATTTATAATTGGGCTTTCTTTTCATTTGTTATTTGGGAAAGGTAACCTGACCCTAGGTTTGGCCTAGCTATTCCTTCTTTGTGGACCCTGGTGTTTATCTCCTAGCACGGGGGAGTGGGCCTTTGGGTGTCCACGTGGTTGGGTGGTAAACATTTTATCGAGGTATCTTTTGCGGATGCAGTGTTGAAGATTCATGCTTGCTTATGTACCAAATTTTGAAGAATAAAGGCTTTGTAATTATCTTTCATGATGTAAAGTTATTGTTACCTCCCGAGCGGAGATGAATGTAATGTAATCATTGATGTAATTCAAAATGATGTATTTGAAATGGGTAGTCTTAGGAAAAAGGGAAAAAGGGGATGTGAACTTTATGTATAAGATGTATGTTGGAAAAGAAAATGATTTTTAGTTAAGTAGTATGATTTTAATTAGTGATGATTCAAGGAAAGGCTATTGAAGAACAAATGTATTATTTGCAATGTATCAAATGATTTAGATGGTTCTATTTGATTTAAAGGTTATATTGTTCATAAAGAATACTTAGGAATATAGATGATTTTAAATGGAAAATTGAAATGAAAGTACTATGTAGTTCTTAATAAAGAATCTTATAGCGATATGATGTAATTTTCTTTAAGAAGTATATCTTGTTGTTAGTTTACTTAATGGACTTAAATGAATCATGCATTAGATAGAAGGGAACCTTGGGAGGAAACTAAGTTTAAGTTTTGTTCATATAATTGTTTTAAAAATTCAAAAAATTTCATAAATCATTACTTGGGTTTTTCTTTTATAAAGAGAATCTTTGTTCTCTTCCTCGGTTCCCTTGCGGGGCATGACAATATGCTTGGGGTGCAAGCCCATCCTAGTGAGAATCAAATGATGCAGGGATGCATTAGTCCAGAGGTTTTTAGAGTCGTATCATATTCTGGACTTGATGTATGGATCTACTCCTCAAGGGGAGTGATCGTTGAAGATAGTTGATGACTTATGGCACCCTTTTACATTGTTGTCAAAGGGGGAAAGAGACTATGTGAAAATCCTATGCAAAAGAGACTATGTGGTAAAGGTATTGAGAGAATACTTTTAGGTTGATAGATTTTCCCATAGGTTGCCATTAATGCCAAAGGGGGAGATTATTGGATATTTCTAATGAATTGGGGAGATTGTTGGATACATTTAATATGTTTAATTACTATGTTGAGTGATGTTGGAATTACTGTTGTTCTCATTCATGTTTTGTCACTGATGTCAACATATGTTTCTATGAAGAGAACAAGCTGGTTATTACAGTGTACGGATTTTGTATGGATGATTCAGAATGTGCAAAGTCAATCATGTGTACATGAAGGTATTGTGATCTTATATCTAAGATTGCATAATATAATATTGCATATTGGTTGAGTTACATAAGATTTAGTGAAGATGGTTACTGGACAATGACAATGGAAGTTGACAGAGTAAGTCTCTGAGTTTTGGGTATATCTTACAGGTGATGAGGACTCAGTATATGCGAGATTAAGGGATGCCAAGTAGTGCATTGAAGAATGCTCACTTATCTTAGCAAGGTATGGAAAGTGAGATGATGTTAGTTGTGGTGTGTGTTCTAGAGATGACCTATTTGGAAGCTGACTTTAGAGTTGTAGCGTGTATCATGAATGGAGAGCATGATTTATGGATTTTAGTCCTTAATTATTGAATTGTAATTGTTGTATACTTGTTTTAGATACTGTGTGTATCTTAGTAAGGAGTTATGTAACTATTTTTATATTAGGAAAGCCTAATTTTCTAATCTGATCATTTATTTTGTAATAGGGTATATATGTAAGATCTTTTCTTTTGAAAAGACATGGTAGAATTAATGAGATGTCAAAGAGGATTGTGGAAGCTATGAGCTTGTGTCTACTAGATGTAGAGAAGAGGATAAACTATATACTTAATTGGAACTAATCAAGAAAAGGCAATTGCTATTAGATAGTTCAAGATTGTGTATTTCTCTACATACACTTGTGTTCTAAACAGTGAGTTCTGAAGGTGGAAATAACCTTCTTAGGGTAGTGAGCCTAGGCAATGAGCCTACTTCTTTTTCTTGACTCCTAACAGGGTATGTCCTCTAACAAGGACTATGTACTATAATGTTTTAATTAGATCCTAACAAGGTTTGTTCTTCTAACAAGGATAATATACTCTCAGCACATCATTAGTGGGTGTTAATTCCCACTAGGGTTTTACCTTTAACAAGTTTTCCTTGACAACAAATATTATGTTATTGTGTTGGCATTCATTGTGTTCATTTGATTTGGTATTGCTACTATTCAAAGTTTAAAGTTTAATAATCTTTCATACAACTAAATCACCTCCCCCTCTCAGTTGTATTGGTGGACTATTATTCCTAATAGAAGAGTGGGTTTAACCATGGATGAAACTTTGTAGTTAAGCACAGTCGAGTTGGAGTAGTACTAGAATGGGTGACCTCCTAGGAAGTCCCAATGCTTCACCTCTATGAGCATCACCTAGACCCAAAGAGTGTTAAGTGTTCCATTCATTCTTCTAAGAGATGGGTTAGTGTGAACCACTACTCATGAAACATGGGTCAATGAGTTTGACTCAAAAACCTACACATTTGAATCTCGATAGCAATATCATAAAACTATTGTTTGTCTGAAAAATGAAATAACATATAAAAATTGTTAGGAATAGTCCCAAGAGATAACTGGGAGGGGGGGGGTGAATCAGTTATCTACAAGATTCAATTCTTTATCCAATTAAGTATAGAAGAACATTAAGCATAAACACAATATATGAACACTTAACACAATACCACAATTTTGGTTATGAGGAAAACCAAATAGGTAAAAACCCCAGTGGGAATTAGCACCCACTATAAACTACACTAGAGTATTATGATCCTCATTACAAGATCTTACAACCCTATTAGGAGTTGATCTTTACAATGCATTAAGTACAATTACATGGTCAGGGGTTAGACCCTGTTAGGAGTCTTTTACAATTAACCCTATTAGGGGTGAGGACACACTATCTGGGAGCACACTGCTCAAAGGGGTGAAGGCTGCAACCTTCTATTTTCTTGGTGAATTGTGAGTAGACCTATTGTCTTGATCAGTTCCAATGAGTAGCATACACTCTCTTCTTTGTCACATAGACCTTCTACTGATGGCTCAACACTTCGCACCTTCTGCTCTGCTCTTGTCTTTCAACTATCTACCATACTTAGCAATCACAAATGACTGCCTATAAATATCTTTCCTCTAAATTATATAATCAAGTTGGCCTATTAGAACCATCTTGAAATCATATTAGAGAAATAATACAACTCTCTAATAATATTTCAGTCGGATATACTAAGCATGCAACACAAAATGGGACTGTACACACTAAATAGTGCACTTCTCTAAGTCATTACTTCCAAGGGAATCCATGAATGGGAAACCTTGAGAAAGCGACCTAGAGCTCCCTAAGCATGGAGTCACAAGGATGTTGATGGTGCTCTCAACTAGAGCTATTGAAGCATGCAACCTTGCTAGTAAACTACACAATGGGAGATTCAAAGAGACAAGGGAAAGAATTCCAATATCCTCAAGAATCAAGATAAAAATGCAATGCAATGCAAGATATGCTAAGAATGAAGATGAGAGCTAAGCTATGAAAAGAAAGTATTACAAACCCTTGCTAATGAAGCTATGTGAGATAATTCTAAAGCATAAAGGAAACTAAGCTAGATGTCATGAAAGCTATGATGCAAGAAAGAAACTAGAATGCAAGAAATGATCTCCAAAAGCTCCAAAGTCTCCAAGAAATCCTACAGTATAAGATTAGCATAAAAAGTTGGGATCTAAGAATGAGAAAAGAGCTCTCCTTTTAAAGGAATTGGAAAGGAATGGACCATGGAGATTAAGAGGCAAAAGATTTAATCAAGGGTGGAGCTTGAAAGAGGAGCAATCCATGTGCACAAATATCCTTCAATGAGAAAATAAGAGTTGACTTTTGTGTCCATATGAGACAAAAAGTGTTTTTCTTCTTTTTATAAAATAAGAATAATGTTTTATTTGTGCAACTTAGGATAAGAGGAAAAGTGAGGGATTTTTATTTATTAAAAGGGGATGAAATTCCTTTTAAATAAATAAAGACTTTAGGATAAAATGGTTAGCCCAAGGCAAATAATAAAAAATGATAAAATAGGACTTGATCAAGGAAAATTGATATGATTGATAAAATGTTGATTTTTGAAAATATTGATTCAGGGATTTGATAAATTGCTGAATGGGGGCCCGAAGTCTAGGCAACCATTTTAGGGTGCATACATTTTCCCCTCTTTGACTAATGTGAGATCAATTTGGGATCACAAAACAATCCAGACATGTGTTTGATGGATGGGAACATATCAGGACAAGCATAAGCATAAGCTGACAAAGATAAGCTGGAAGATAAGTGCAACACCTGTATAGCTAGGTGATAATCAAGTCTCAAATAAGAGATAAGAATCTCAAGCAAAGCTAATTGATAAGCTGAATCAAAGATTAAAGCTGAAAGGTACTGCCCCCTCAAAATTGAAATCGAAATCAGGTAGAGGAGAACAGCAAATTGATAAACTTGATCAAGTCACTAGAAATCATAATCGAAGGTGAAAAGATGATAGGATAACCATCAAGTAGTGAAGACATGCCCTAGTTTGACTGAAAAGATGAATTCAAACCTCAAAGAGATGAAGCAGATGAAGGTGAATGAAAGACTAGAAGTTTGAAAGAGATGGGGATGAAGAAATGAAGGTGCACCAACAAAGATCGAAGGATCGGGCCTCAAATGGTTAGTCAACTGCGTAGAAGAAGGTGAAAGTTTTAAAATGCAATTTTGACTATGAAGATAAACTTGGATTTTGATTTCGATCATGAAAACAGATCCAGGATGTTGAAATTAGCTAGGGGTGCAATTTTTGTGCAATTTTGGGGTGTTTAAAAATTAGGTAAAAAAGTCAAAATGCTATAAAAGGAGGTAAAAAGGTCATTTTCAAAATCATTTGTCTTTTAGTGATTTGAGAATCTCGAGAGCTTAGAGAGAGAGAAAGGCCTAGCAAGCAGCGATCCTGGTCCACATGCATCGATTTGAGCATACTTAGTTGCACAATCGGCCTCCGCAGTATGGTGCCCAGGTATGTTTTCAGAAAAACTCACTTTGTAGGTCATTTATGAGCATTAATGTCAATTTAAAACATGTTTTTAAATTTTTTAAACTTTTTCAAATTTTCTTCGTATGAAAAATCATACAATACTTTCTAAGTATCACACCCTTTGAGGATATCTATCGTGCGATACTTCGTGGGTCAAAATAGCATCGCACCAATATTGAATCCAGTATCGCATGATACTGGATGAAATATTTTGCGATGCTATGTGAAGTATCATAGGCAAAGATACCATCACACTAATATTGAGGAAAGTATCACATGATACTTAGTCAAAAAATAGTATCACACAGTATAGAAAAATGACATGTTTTAATATTTTTTGAGCAAAATGACATGGGTCTTGACAATGTTTGCTTTTAAGATATTTTATACTAATTTTATACATCCATCATGATATGTTCTGACATCTGGTTTGGGTTAAAATGGCTTGTAGGAGAACTTTCCTGCGTTGCTCGTTAGAGCACCTCGAGTGACTGGACTACGATGCGTTCGGGATCTCGATGATCCAGGGCGAGAAAACCTGAGGGAGATGGGATTTAGCTATTTGCTACAGATGCCCCACATTCAGGCTAATCATGGATTTCTTACAGCTTTGGCTGAGAGGTGGCACAGTGAGCATAACACCTTCCACTTGCCCACTAGAGAGGCTACGATTAGCCTAGAGGATGTATATCAGATCTTACGAGTTCCGAGCCACGGAGATCCTGTAAGTATAATCATGTTTATAGATAGTCATAGATGTAAAGTTTCCATATGATAGAAACTGACATGATTTTTTGTTGGCACAGGTGTACTATGATTAGGATTTGACAAAGGGGAGGTAGATTATGCAGGACATGTTTCAGGATGTCACTTTTGTGGATAGACACCTCAGTTGGGATCGGCTGATGGAGGATTTTGGTAGGGACTTTTCAGTGCCATGCATCGTATGTTCTATTGTAGCATAGGCCCTTATTACCGATAAGAGTCAGAAGGGTTTCCCATTGGGCTAGGGTTGATTAGTAGCAGACCTGATTGCACACCCACAATGGATGGCATGGGGGCCAGCCATCCTGGCAGATATGTACCATGAGCTCCATGAGATTGTATATTAGGAGAGTAGGACCTAAGCATGTGGTGCTATCCTAGCATAGGTTTGGGCATGGGAGCACATTGTTGTTGTGCATTCATGAGTGTGCTGAGGGAGTGGAGATGCCCCTATTTCTACAAGTACATAGGGTTCCTATCACATCCACATAGCAGGGATGTGACATACTACATGAGGGTACTGGATGAGCTCACCTCATTTTAGTGGAGGCCATACAGGGCTATTGAGCAGTGGGGTGATTGAGAGGAGGAGCTTGGTTACATGTTGTGTAGCCAGCCACTGGTAGGTTGACAATTAGACATTGTTAAGAGATTTGTGATCACCCAGGTCAGGAGATAGTTTGGTTGTTAGCAGATAGTACCCACCGAGACCACCACCTATGCTCGGGTTAGGGATGAGGAGGGCCAAGGTTGGATGCCAATGTTGGATTACCAATAGACGGTACAGGATACAGCTACCATATGCAGGGAGCCATGGGACTTCCTCCCAAACATGGCAGATGCAGGTGTTGATGCGGCTTACAAGGAAAAGTGGTGGAGGCATCCATCCCCTAGGTTTACTGTACCTGATGTACAGCTAGCAACACAGGGAGATGACGGAGACAATGAGGATGGAGGGGATGGAGGAGGGAGAGGGAGAGCTAGGGAGACTGGATAAAGCTCTTGATCAGGTGGCCAAAAATGGCCACAGAGATAGGGTTCTATTGACAAGGGTGATGATGGGGCGAGACCACTTCACTGCTGGGTGGATGCTGGGAAGGATCAGCCTACAGGGGGAGAGGATCTAAGAGCAAGGATCTAGGTCTTAGAGATGGAGATGTAGTAGCTACGGATCACCATAGCTGTCAGAGACTAGCAGGTGTTAGATCTATGAGCCAAGATAGAGCGGCGAGAGAGAGCCACACAGGTTGCCACTACAGAGACCTAGAGAGAGGCAGCATGAGCTGCATATTATCATGGTCTCTATATATAGGTTGTACCAGAGGGTCAGAGAGTACCACCCTACTTTGCGATAGCAGGGAGATCTGACATGGTACTGATGGATGTTTCAACTTTTATATTGTCTTTTCATTTTTCTTAAAATGTATGATATATATATATATATATATATATATATATATATATATATATATATATATATATATATATATATATATATATATATATATATATATATATATATATATATATATATATATATTCTCAAGTATAATCTAGCTCATGGATGTATGTTTAGTTCTCATGTTTATGATATAGACTCATGTTTCTCAAAATGATCTCTTTGGGATAGATAATAAGATTAACCCCTTGTGATGACAAGAAAAAGGATGTGATGTGAAAGACAAGGAGCGAAAGACATGATCAAGAAAAGGAAAGGTGAGTGCAGTTGACCGATAGGTTCTCAAAAGATGAAAAGGAGAGCTCTCTCCATATGCAAGATGCAAAACTAACTAACATGAACCTAAAAATGCAAGCTACTATGAAAAAGTGGTTAACTTTCAAGTTCACAAAGCTTTTAGACTCTAATATTCATCATCGAGTGTTATTGGTAGCATCGTAAGATCATAAAATGCACACTACTATGACTATGTGAATCTAAATATGACCTATATTAGATAGATATGTGAGAATCCCACCTAAGCATCAAAGACATATAGGTCAAGATGACTAGTGTAGTGAGATTACCTAAGTTTAATATAGCAAGATTATACTCACATCGAGACACAAGGAAAGTCAAGATGGCTAGAAGTATGTACTTGAGAAGACAGTCAAGGATAATACCTTGTAGATCTCATTGTCAAGTGGAACAAGCATAAATGCTAATGACAATTAGGACCAACAAAATATACCCACAAGTAGAAAAAGCAATAAAACATGTTCTCATGCCCACAGTCTTCTAGCTCAACATCATCGAAAGCTATTAGGGAGAGAACACTCATCAAAGAAATCATCATAGATAGCACACAAAGAAATAAAGTCAAACAAGTCTCAGTGAGTCAAGTATTTAAGTGCATGTGTGTAGGTCATAGAGTCAAACTTTGAGTATCACATCTGTGAATGAGAAATACCATATCATGCTAGACTGCGGGTAAGATATCTGATAAGTGTTGAGAAACACTTGACAGCAGGGTAGTGTTGAAAAACATCATTTGGGGTGGTGTTGAAAAACACTATTTGCAAGATGTCCTAAAGACCAACACATCCTAGAGACCAAATCTAACACAATTATGTCCCCTAGACAAAGACAAAGACCAATTTCAAACCAAGGTAACAAGGTCAAGGCATGATGGAGAAAGGCTAAGTGTCGAGGATGAGTGTTAAGAAACAAGGGTGCAAAGGTCTCAAGTAGCGCCTGTTTCCAGGTTTTCACAACTTGGGGATTTTTTTGATTTTTTTAATTTTTTTGTATTTTTGCTACCAAGGCGCCTATTTCCAAGTTTTCACCAAGGAACTTTTTCTATTTTTTTGCATTTTTTTTATTTTTTTTGTATTTTTTTAGGACTTTATATGCTTTTTAGGATTTTTTCAGCATCATATATGAATTTTTTTGGAATTTTTTCAAGATCAATAAGGATGTACAAAGGATGCCCCTAGACGGAGTAGGCATCATGGATAGAACTTCTTGAGATGCAAAACATTGATAGGATTAGGGAGATGGTCCCCCTCTGGATCAGATAGTAAATAAGCACCTGTACCAAAAGTAGCAATAATGATGTATGGTCCAAGCCAATTAGGTTTGAATTTCCCCTTTTGTTCTCTATGTTGTTGGTTCTTAGGATTTTCTCGTAGGACAAGATCCCCCACTTGAAATTCTCTATGTATGGTCCAAGCCAATTAGGTTTGAATTTCCCCTTTTGTTCTCTATGTTGTTGAATGCTTTGGACATACACTTTTGGTAAACTCTCATGTGATCAAAAAATATTTTACGCTTTTCATCTAGAAGTTCTAGTTTTTGTAGCCTCGTGGCATGGTATTCTTCATCTGTCACTAAACCTTTAAGGGAAACTCTAAGTGAAGGAATCTCCACCTCTAAAGGTAACACTGCTTTAGCACCATAAGTGAGGGCAAAAGGAGTAGCCCCTGTTGGAGTAAGAATACTCATGTTGTAGGCCCACAAGGCTAGGTTTATTTGTAGATGCCAATCTCTACAATTCTTGTGAGCTTTTCTATGGAAGATTTTAAGAATGGTCTTATTCAAAGCCTCTGCTTGTCCATTTCCTTGCGGGAAGTAAATGGATGACCAATGTTGTTTTATCTTGAATTTCTTGTAGAGATGTTTAAGGTCCTTGTTTTTAAATTGACCTCCATTGTCAATGATTATTTCAAAAGGCACTCCATACCGACAGATGATATGGTTCAAAATAAACAAAGAAATTGTCTTCCCTGAGGCAACGAAAAGTGGGACAGCTTCTACCGATTTGGTAAAGTAATCAGTAGCAGTGATAATGAATTTGTGTCCACCTAATGAGTTGGGATGAACCTGCCCAACAAGGTCAAAGGCCCAGTGCTAAAATGGCCAATGAGAAAGAGAAGGAATAAGCTCACTACTTGGAGCATGTATCAGGTTTCCGTATTTCTGACACTTTTTGCAAGATTTGGCAAAAGCTACTGCATCTGTCTGCATGATAGGCCAATAGTACCCTGCCCTAAGCAACCTTCAGGCCATGGAAAGACCATTAGAATGTCCTCCACAAATGCCCTCATCAATGTCAACTAGCGCTTGGTTGGACTTGTATACACCTAAAAATGGTCATCTAGACTATTAGCCCCTTTGCTAGCATTTTTGCTAAAATCATCAATTGCTTATTCTTGATCAAATCCTAGTTCTATCATTTATTCAATTATTTTCTATGGGCTAACCATCTTATTCCTAAATTTTTATTTAATTAAAAGGAATCTCCTCCTCTTTTAAATAAATAAAAATCCCCCCACTTTTCCTCTTATCCTAAGTTGCACAAATAAAGCATTATTCCTATTTTATAAAAAGAAGAAAAACACTTTTTGTCTCATATGGACACAAAAGTCAACTCTTATTTTCTCCTTGGAGGATACTTGTGCACATAACTTGCTCCTCTTTGATGCTCCACCCTTGATTAAATATTTTTCCTCTTAATCTCCATGGTCCATTCCTTCTCATTTCTTATAAAAGGAGAGCTCTATTCTTCATTCTAGATCCCCAACTTTTATACTAATGTTATGCTGCAGATTTTCTAGGTCACTTTGGAGCTTTTTGAAGATTTGGAGCATTCTTGACTTTTGCATCTACATGTTATCATAGTTTCATTTCTTGCATTATCATAGCATTCATAGCTTCATACTTAGCTTAGTTTCCTTTATGCTTTAGATTAATTCATCTAGCTTAACTAGGAGGCTTTGTAATACTTGTTCTTTCATTTTCATAGTTTAGCTTGCATATTCATCTTAATCTAGCTTGCATTGCATTTCATTTTATTCTTGAGGATATTGGCATTCTTGCCCTTGTATTCATTTGAATCTCCCATTGCATGGTTTACTAGCAAGGTTATTGGCTTAATAGCTCTAGCTGAGAGCATTCTTAAACACCTTTGCACTCCATGCATAGGGAGCTATGGATCAATTTTTGAGACCTCATTCTTGAGTGTTCTTGATTGTAATGATTCATAGAAGTGTACTACTTTGTGTGTACATTTTTTGCACCCACCATGGGGCATTTCATTAGCATTTTGTCCTTTATTTTCTACATTTCCATCAAATTTTTCATCATTTTTTAGCTTATTTTTGGTCTCTGGTTTTTCTGTCTTAGAGTGTCATACGACATTTTTCACCAATGTCGTGCGACAGTTTTTTGTATAGCTACGCGACACTTTACCAGTTAAGAGTGTCGCACTGTTTGGCAGATAATGTCACACTATTAAGAAAATTATGTCCCCTGCAGGTACAAAGAAGTGTCGCACAGAAAGATAATGTCACCCCAGTATACTGTATAGTGTTGCGCGACCTTTCTAGTGACTGTACTGTCACTTGTGCCTGACAGTGAGCAATTTCAGGTATCAAAAGTTTAGAAAATTGGAACCTGTGCCTAACAGTGAGTAGTGCCTGTCACCTGTACTTTGGAAAACTAGCACCCATATTTTAGAAATTTTCACAAATGGTATCAAAAGTTTAAGTGTGATATATTGTTGGAAAGCTCTTTCCGAGCTTGATCTAACCATGTTGGGTTCATTTTCAAATTTTTCTATTTCATGAGCTATTTTACTTACAGATTATCTGATTTTTGATGTGCTAACCATTGTGGAGCTAACAAGTTGTGCTTGTAGGTGCTCTCATTTCTTGAAATATTTTTCCAAAAGAATGCATGTCAAAGCTTCAAATGTACAAGGGCTACTAATGGTTTTTGTAGGGCTGCCCAAAGCATAAAAACCCAATCAAGTGCTTGTTGTTTATTTCATTTTCAAGTGTGGCAATTACTAGTTGTTTCATTTCATAGGCACTTAATATCTTGTTGTAGGAATCTTTTGGTGGTAGGATAAATATGCTCTTCACCCTTATGGTGAACCAGAAAATCTTGAACCATCTTTGGATTTTGAAAACAAGAGGGTAATTGAACATTTGCTTGGTGTGTTTGGGAGAAAACTTTGAGATAGGGGAGTATGCTCTTCACCCTTGTGGTGAAACAAAAACTTTGAACCTCATAAGTCAATCCACTCTTTGTTTAGCTTTTAGAATCCTTTAGCGGGCCTGCTCTTGAGCAATCAAGAGGAACAACCCAAGTGGGGACAAGCTAATACCGAGCTATTCCAACCCACTAAAATCTTAAGGCTATCGAGGACACAAAACTTTGGTAGACATAGCACTTGTCTTCGCTTGATGTGAGTACTTGTGGAATTGTGACCATGAGGAAAATGTTGAGCAAGAATGCTTAAGGTACTCTTGAGGCCATGAGGTCCCAGTCCTTTTTGAGGAGCAAGAGGGGTGCTATGAACGGAAGCCCTTACTAAGAACCATAGATAGAAGCCACCCTATTTTTTCGCTTAGCTTCTTGGTGCAAGGATTGATCCAAGTGGAATAACCTGGATCACCCTAAGATTACTCACCATATGTGTTCCTTTGGTTGTGTCTTTGGCACTTCCATGACAAAGCCAATATCTATTGTGGGCAACCATTTTGTGTGAGGCAATGGAGCATCAATTTGTGGGCCACATTGCTAAGTATCGAGCCTTGTCTTTTTAGGATAGAAAGTGCTTGAAGTGTTCTCATTTTGCTATACCTGTGTAAATGTTCTTGCATACTCAAACATCTCAGTAATGCTCATAGATTTTCAATTTTGATATCCCAATTGTTTGTCTTGGCAAGGTTGCTTTTGCCCTTGTGCAAGTGTTTTATGACATGTTTGATCACCTATTATTTGCAAACTTTTCTATTTACTGTTGTCACTGTGCTTGAAGTCAAAAAAAACCAACCTTTACACTGAGATTTTGAACAAATTGCTTTCAAAACTAAATTTTCCATATTCATTGGTCAAGAGTCACACTGCTTGCCTAGAAACTATTGCATAGAGTCCTTTTGCTATCTCACTGCTGCTTGCAATCCAAAGTTGATTCGTGTCACTTCTAGTCTTCCTTGGTCAGTCCAAATCTCAAATATTAGGTTTTGTGACATGTTGCTCAATATCCAAATGAATTACAATGGTATCAAATTGCAAAAAATGACTCTTGGTCTTTTTTCTTTCGCTTCTTCCATGTCTTCCTAGTCTTCTATTTTTCATCCTTTCTCTTCTTTCTTCATGATTCTTCCTAAACTCTTCATGTCTTCTTTATTCCTTTCCTCTTATTTTCTAGTCTACTTTCTTCTATTTCATCTCTTCTATTCATTTCTTCCATGCTTGATTCCTCCTCTTTTGGAACCATGAATTTCAATTATCTTTTTATGGAACCTCTCTTGAAAATGATGATCTTGAACTCATTGCTCAATTCGAAGAGTATCTTTATTCCTCCAAAAATTGCATGGATGATAAACTTATGGCAAAAGTAGAAGAAAAATCGATTGAATCAGATGCCTTTGCTAGAATCCTACACATGATCCTACCACGCCATCCCTCTTCTAAAAATTCTTCATCATCTAATTCTTCTCATTCTTCTTCACCTTCCAAGTCTTACCATGATTCTTCTAGACATTATTCGCATTCTTCATTATCCAAGTCTTCTTCCTCCACTAGGTCTTCACTTTCCTCTTCTTCACAATCTTGCTCCTCTTCTACTTCTCCCAAGAGTCTTAGTCCTCATTATGAGCAATATGGTAGTCCCTGTGATACCTATGACACCTCTATTCCTAAGAGTCCTCCTATTCATAGGCTCGTGCTTACTGGAAATGGGTCACCGCATTGGATAGATCATGATGGTGATCCATATGATTCAAATTTTGAAAGAGAGTTTGATCAGTTCTGTAAACAATACCTCGATTATGACCCATCTACCACTACTGAGGACTATAAAATGCATCGCACTGATATGAAACATCAATATTATAAGAATCTTTCCTCTGAGGACTCTCATGCTGAAAATAACGATGACACTCTTGAGCAAGATCATGTTGATGATGTACCTTTGTCTTTTGATGGTTCCCTTCCATCCCCTACTTCCTCCAATACCCATACATTTCCTAAAGCTTCTGAGTCTTCCAAATCTTTCACAAATCCTTCATCCAACAAAGATCCTAATGCTTTTCATATAGTTCCCTATAGTTATCCTCAAGGGCTACCTCTTAAAGAAGCTCAAGCTAACCTTCACTTGGCTGAAAATACTTTCAATAATGCTAAACCTAAAGAGCCTAATCCTTTATGCACTATAATGCCTACTTCAGCTAGTCCTTCACCATCTATTCCAAAATCTTCCATACAATTCCAACATGATTCCTCGTCCTTAGAAGTGGTTCCATGTCAAGAGGACTCTAAAAATGATGAAGAAAAGAATATAAAAAAGATCAAGATCAAGAACCCTCCATGTATCCAATCCTTTTCATGATGTCTTTGATCTACTTCATGGTTCTTTTGATCCTCTACGCTCTTCTGCATTCATTCCACCATCTCCTAAGCAAGATCAAGATACTACTTACACCATTGAGCTTACTGACAATCAAAATAACCTTACTACACTTGCACTTTCCAAAGATGATACTTCCATTAAGGTTATTAAAAATGGTGTTGTTACTTCCAATGTTAAGCCTATTGAAAATCAAGAAAAAAATGATGTACTCATGCTATCCAAATAAACTTGTCAAGAACAAAGTCTTCCATCTTCTTGTTCTACCACTCCATGTTCACCTCCACTTTCTACTCTTCCTAAGTCTTTGCAAGCTTTGAAAATTCCTATCGAAGAAGTTGTTCCTATTCAAGATGTTCATGATCCTATTAAAAATCCTAATGCTTACTCTAAATATGTTGATGTCCTTGGTTGTGATATAGATGTTGATGAAATTATTGATTATCCTTTTGCATCTTCCACTTCCATCCTTGGACCTCTTCCACCACTACTAAGGGCTTCATGTCTTCCTTCCATCTTGGGTCCTTATGTCCCTTCACTTTCCCCTCCTAATTCTCCTAATTTATCATCCATCTTGGGTCCTTACATCTCTCTATTGCCTATCTTTCCTCAAGATCAACATAGATGCATACCCTTGAATCCTTTTCATCCACCCACCCATCTAAACCAGTCATATCCTCCTTCTTCTTCCACAATTTCTAAGTCTTTTGGAAGTAACTTGAATATTCAATACAAGAAAAAGAAGTAATACAAGAATCCATCAAAAAAAGAAGATCACCATGTCTCCTCTAATCGACATGGAGGCATAAAGTCCAAAGAGATATCTATGAAGAAAACTACAAGACAAGTATGGGTTCCAAAATCCATCATTGAAGATATTCTCTCTAAATCATCAAAAGAAAATAAAAATCCTAAGGCTATATGGATTCCAAAGTCTCTCTTGAAAGAGTCTAATATTGAACAAAAAGTGAAGTTGACATTCAAGCTTCCAAAGGCTTCCACTTCATCTTCTTCCAAAAATTATCTTCAATTCCATGTGCCTAAACCACAACCTCTGCTAAACATTCACCATATTCCTTCTCATATTCCTTCATTCACATTTTCTCCACCCTCTCGCCACCCTTCAAGGTGTGTGTTGGCATTGATCTGGTCTTCTTTTCCATCTACCCTTTCACAATCTTTCCATTCATTATCCTTCTACCTTCTATCATTTTTCCTCATTTGCCTATTCCTCCTATCTTCCAACCTCACTTCCTTTACATAAAACCTTATCCTCCATTTTTCCCTTCCATCTTCCTTTCCCTATCAGCATCTTTGAGCATATCATTTTGAATCCTTGGCATATTATGGTTTATCCTTTCAAGGAGCATTATTTGAAAAGCTTTCCTTCTTCCAAAAAGGAAAAATTTTATTAAAAAAAAAATTGAAAAAATGGAAAAAATTGAAAATGTGCCTTGGCGGAAACCTGGAAACAGGCACCTTGGTAGCAAAAGTAAAGAGAAATAAATTCATCCTATGGTGAAAACCACTCCCTTGTGGCACCTTGGATAAGTACCATGATGAAAACTTGGCAATCAGGCATCATGCGTAGTTCTTCTACATATTTCATCCATTCCGTCTTCTCTCTTTGATCTTGATAATGTTGATCTATACACGAACATTTGGCTACCTTGTGAGCTATCTTATGATGATCTTGTTGTCATTCCACTCATGCTTAGCCTTTATTTTCCTCCATTCATTCTAGCCCTTTGCTATCTTTTTTTCCTTGATCTTGAGCTAATAAAAAAGAGTAAAAACATGATGCTATGAAGCCTCTTGACATGTCTACTCATTTGGACTGCATCCTTTCCTTCTTTTGCATTATGCTTTTGTGACTTATCCTATGCTGGCCTTTCATTGCTTGTCCAAATGTACCTTACATGAAAATTTTTCCCTAGCTTGGGTACTCTTGAGGAGTTTACCTTTGAGGATTTCTTCCCTTCATTCTCCTTCATCCTCTTGTCTTCCATCTCTTCCACCAGCTTGCTAATCCCTCTTATCCTCCACCTTGCTAGACATTGGGACTACATGATGTGATCTTTCTTGGGAGTTTGATGCCCATTCTGTCTGGGGGCATCCTTTGTAAATACTTATTGATCCTGGAAAAAATTCCAAAAAAATTCATATATGATGCTGAAAAAATCCTAAAAAGCATATAAAGTCCTGAAAAAATACAAAAAAATCAAAAAAAAAAATTCAAAAAAATAGAAAAAGTGCCTTGGTGAAAACCTGGAAACAAGCGCCTTGGTAGAAAAAATACAAAAAAATTGAAAAATAAAAAAAATCTCCAAGTGGTGAAAACTTGGAAACAGGGGCTACTTGAGGCCTTTGCACCCTTGTCTTTTAACATACGTCCTCGACACTTAACCTTTCTCCATCATGCCTTGACCTTGTTGCCTCGATTTGGAATTGGTCCTCTTTGTCTAGGGGGCATAACTGTGTTAGCTTTGGTCTCTAGGATGCGTTGTTCTTTAGGACATCTTGCAACGGTGTTTTTCTACACCACCCCAACTATTTTTTTCAACACTACCCTAGCGTCAAGTGTTTCTCAACACTTATCAATTATCCTACTCCACAGTCTAGAATGATGCGATATTTCTCACTGGTAGATGCGATACTCAAAATTTGATTCTATGACCTACACACACGCACTTAAACACTCGACTCGCTGAGACTTGTTTGACTTTATTTCTTTGTGTGTTGTCTATGATGATTTCTTTGCTGAGTGTTCTCTCCCTATGATAGTTTTCAATGATGCATAGCTAGAAGACTGAGGGCATGAGGACATGTTTTATTTCTTTTTTTGTTTGTGGGTATATTTTCTTGGTCCTAATTGTCATTAGCATTTATTCTTGATCCACTTGACACCTAGGATCTACAAGGTATTATCCTTGACTATTTTTTGCAAGTGCATACTTATAGTCATCTTGACTTTCCTTGTGTCTCGATGTGAGTATAATCTTTCCATAGAAAACTTAGGTAATCTCACTGCACTAGTCATCTTGACCTACATGTCTTTGGTGCCTAGGTGGGATTTCCACACTTCTATCTGATATAGATCATATTCAAATCCACATAGTTATACTAGTGTGTATTGTATGATCTTGCGATGCTACCAATAACGCTCGATGATGAATATTAGAGTCTAAAAGCTTTGTGACCTTGCAAGTTAACCACTTTCATAGTAGCTTGCATTTGTAGGTTCATGATAGTTTAGTTTTGCACCTTGCATATGGAGAGAGCTCGCTTTTCATCTTTCTAGGACCTATTGGTCAACTGTGCTCACCTTTTCTTCTCTCGATCATGTCTTTCACTTTTTGTCTTTCATATCACATCCTTTTCACCCCTTTATATAGCATTTTGACTTTTTGACCTAATTTTCAAAACACCTTAGAATTGTGCAAAAATTGCACCCCTAGCTAATTTCGATGTCATGAATCCATTTTCAAACTCAAAATTGAAATCTGAGTTAATCTTGATAGTCAAAATCACATTCCTCTTTCTTCCACGTAGTTGACTGACCCTTTTTGAGGCCTGATCCTTCGATCTTCATTGGGGCATCCTTTCCCTCTTCATCCCCATCTCTTTCAACCTTCTAATCTTTCATTCATTTCATTCATTTCATCTCTCCTTCAATCTTTTTTGGGGCATATCTTCACTTCTTGATGGTTATTCTGTCATCTTTCATCTTCGATTATGATTTCTAGTGATTTGATCATGTCGCTCTTGCTTCTGCATTCCCTCTACCTGATTTCGCTTTCAATCCTGAGGGGGCAGACACATCATATCCTATCAGCTATTCTCCAAAGCATATGGTTGACCATTCCATTTTCTTTGATTGATCTATCTTTGTGCTTAACATGTTAGGTCTCATCTTGAGTTCTGATACTGTCCATCTCTTTCCTAAGTGTTCAGTACTGTCGCTACCAAGCTGACCATGAAAGATTTGCTATCTCTTTGCACTTCATTCTTTGGAGTCAAATCTCTAATTGCCTTCTTGGCTGATCTATTCTTTGACATAATGTGTTCCCAAATCGATCACACATTAGTCAAAGAGGGGCAAATGTATACACCTAAAAATGGTCATCTAGACTATTAGCCCCTTTGCTAGCATTTTTGCTAAAATCATCAATTGCTTATTCTTGATCAAATCCTAGTTCTATCATTTATTCAATTATTTTCTATGGGCTAACCATCTTATTCCTAAGTCTTTATTTAATTAAAAGGAATCTCCTCCTCTTTTAAATAAATAAAAAGCCCCCCACTTTTCCTCTTATCCTAAGTTGCACAAATAAAGCATTATTCCTATTTTATAAAAAGAAGAAAAGCACTTTTTGTCTCATATGGACACAAAAGTCAACTCTTATTTTCTCATTGGAGGATACTTGTGCACATGGATTACTCCTATTTGATGTTCCACCCTTGATTAAATCTTTTGCCTCTTAATCTCCATGGTCCATTCCTTCTCATTTCTTATAAAAGGAGAGCTCTATTCTTCATTCTAGATCCCCAACTTTTTATACTAATGTTATGCTGCAAGTTTTCTAGGTCACTTTGGAGCTTTTTGAAGATTTGGAACATTATTGGCTTTTGCATCTACATGTTATCATAGTTTCATTTCTTGCATTATCATGGCATTCATAGCTTCATACTTAGCTTACTTTCCTTTATGCTTTAGATTAATTCATCTACCTTAACTAGGAGGCTTTGTAATACTTGTTCTTTCATTTCCATAGTTTAGCTTGCATATTCATCTTAATCTAGTTTGCATTGCATTTCATTTGATTCTTGAAGATATTTTCATTCTTTCCCTTGTCTTCATTTGAATCTCCCATTGCATGGTTTACTAGCAAGGTTATTGGCTTAATAGCTCTAGCTAATAGCATTCTTAAACACCCTTGCACTCCATGCCTAGGGAGCTATGGATCAATTTTTGAGACCTCATTCTTGAGTGTTCTTGATTGTAATGATTCATAGAAGTGCACTACTTTGTGTGTACAGGACTCATCACTTTCTAAACACCTAAGAAGTGTCCCATCTAAACCCCTCCTATACAAACCACTAGAGATAAGGGTGTGGCGAGAGGCATTTCAGGTTAGGTTCCTTCATTTAGAATGATTGAAGGTTTTGGGAATAGTACAATCATAGAGGTATGAATAAATGGCACCATAGCAGGATGACTCATGGCCAATAAGGGTACAAACAACTTGGCTTTCTTGGGAGTCATAGATAGGGTAACGTAGCTCTTCCACCAGGAATTCAAATCTGGACTCATGTTGTTCTAACTAAAGAGGTGAAGCTAATGTAGCCATAACATCAACTGCTTTATTCTCTTCTCTAGGGATTTGTTGAATAGTAACAAAGGTAAAATATCATTGCAATGAATCAACCATTTTCTTGTAGGGTACCATTTTTTCATCTTTTGTTTGGTATTCTTCATTAACTTGGTTGACTATTAATTGCAAATCCCCATAGATATGCAGCTCTATGATTCTCCACTCTATAACCATTTTTAGTCCATTTATCAAGGCCTCATACTCAGCAATGTTATTTGTGCATGGGAACAATAGTTTTTAGGACTTGGGGATTGTGTACCCATGAGGAGAAACAAATCACACTCCTGCACCTGAACCATTTTGCATGAAAGAGCCATCAAAGAACATCTTCCATGTCCTTGCATTCATGTACATTATGTGCTCATCTGGAAATTCAACTTGCATTGGTGCTTTGTCTCGAATTGGAAAATTAGCCAATTGGTCTGCAATGGCTTGTCCTTTTATAGCCTTATGCTCAACATACTCTATGTCAAATTTTGATAAGATCATCATCCACTTAGCAAGTGTACCTATGAGAACAGCCTTACCGAGCAAGTACTTGAGAGGGTCAATTTTTGCAATGAGGTGTATTATTTGCGCAAGCATGTAATGTCACAACTTTTGGGAAGCAAACACCACCGCTAGGCAAGATTTTTCAATACTAGTGTAGTTGACCTCATATGACACAAGAGTACGACTGATGTAATATATAGCTCTTTCTTTTCTAGTATCATCAAGTTGAGCCAATAATGCCCCCAGGGAAGATTCTGTTGCTAACACATACAATATGAGTGGTTTTCCTAGGATAGGAGGCATTAAAATTGGAGGATTGGCCAAATATTGTTTGATTTGGTCCATGCTTTGCTGACAATCTTCATTCCAGACACATTTAACCCCTTTGTGTAAAGTCTTGTTAAAGGGTTGAGCTCTATCAGCGAGTTGTGAAATAAACCTTCTTATAGATTGAAGGTGTCCTTGAAGACTCCTCATTTGATTGATGTTTTTGGGAGGTGGCATATCCAATATTGCTTGAACTTTCTCTGGGTCCACCTCTATTCCTTTAGCTAAAATGATAAGTCCTAGGAGTTTTCCAGAGGTGACTCCAAATGCACACTTTTTGGGATTTAATCTTAATTGAAACTATTCCATACGATCTAGAATGACTTCCAAATCACCTAGGTGTGTATCCCTTTTTTTGGATTTTTCCAAAGTGTCATCCACATAATCTTCCATATTCTTATGCATCATGTCATGGAAGATAGTAGTCATAGCTCTTTGATAAGTAGCTCCTCCATTTTTTAATCCAAATGGCATGACATTCCAACAATAGGTTCCCCATGCGCAAGTGAATGTAGTCTTTTCTTGGTCTTCATGAGCTATTTTGATTTGATTATACCCAGAAAAACCATCCATCAAAGAATAGATCTCATAGCCCGCAGTCATGTCCACTATCATGTCTATGTTTGGGAGTGGAAAATCATCCTTTGGGCATGCTTTATTAAGATCTCTAAAATCTGTGCAGACACGAATGGACTTGTCATGTTTTAAAATTGGTACAATATTGGATATCCATTCGGCATAATCAATGGCTCTTATAAATCCTACACTGAGGAGTTTTTCTAATTCGGCTTTGACAAGAAGAGCTATGTGAGGATGCATTTTTCTCAATTTCTATTTTACTAGTTTGATACCTAGAGCTATGGACAAGTGATGCATAATGAGACTAGTGTCCAATCTTGGCATGTCTGAATAAGTCCAAGAAAAATTTATCTTCTTGGTCTATAGGAACTTGGTATATGCTTCTTTTTCTTGTATTGATAGAGACTGAGCTAAATCCACAATTTGTGGAGCCTCTGGTGTATTCAAATTAACTGGTTGTGTAGGCTCAACAAGCACTGAAGACCTATCCTGAAAGTAACTTGGGAGATGATCATGTACCTCATCCTTAGGTGCCTCGGAGAGGTTTTCACCCTCGGATACGTCCTTTATTTTTACTTTTTTAGGTTCTGACACCGCCGCACAGTGGTTTTCACCATCAGAACTCTTATTCTTTTTTTCTTTTCTTTTCATTTTGTGACTAAGGTACTTGATATCTGGTTCTGTCATGCTTGTAGTTGGTTCGCTGGTGGAAGAGACTACAGGTTCAAGGGTGTTTAGGTAACATGCTATCTCATAATCATTTTGGAAAGTTAGGAGCTGAGGCTCTTGATAGCGGTGAGACCAATCAATTAGGTGAGGATCAGCAAGGGGTAGGTCAATGACTAGTTCAATATTGTGTATGCAAATGGTATCATCTCTAGTGATTGCAGAGTTAGGATTCTTCAAGTATCCCTCTAAGGTACCCAAATCAAGACTTATCCTACCAAGCGAAGCATCGTCCACTAAAGCGACTTGTGGATTCCAATCCTCTAATCCTACACTAGACTCGTTAGCTACCTCGGGTTGGGAACCATATGTATGGACAACATCAATGTCCATGTCAACTGTAGAACAATCAGAGAGAGTCTCCCACTCATACTCATGTGAGTCTGTATCTGAATCCTGGCTGGGATGTTTATACCAAGCATATTTTTTAGGCCTTGAGGTAGAGGCTTTGATTTCACCAAGGGTAACACCTTCTTGAATTCCATTTGTGTATTGATGTTCTTGAATAGGATCCTCAACATGATCTTCAATAGTGGATTATTCTTGTTCTAGGTCTGAAATTGTTGGATTGATAAATGGAGCATCTAAATCTCCCCAAAGGAGATTGGTGGAAGGGACCCAATCTTCACACCTATCTTGTTGATTTTTCAAATTGGGCATGTAGCTAGATTCATCATCACTATCTGTCACAGCAAGGATAGGAGCATTTTTCTTATTCTGACTTTCAAAACCTAGGCCAATCGTTGTCTTAGATCTGCGGCCAAAGAGAGCATGATTGAGTGGTTTAGCCTTAGCATCTAATCTGTGATTGAGAGGACCATGACCTGGGTAGCCCATATTTTTGACCAAAGTGTATCCTCTCCCATAAGCTTTAAGAGATGGGGAGAAATTTTCATTATGCTTGTATTTTTCCTACTTGTAAATCCAATCTCTAACAACTACCTCTTCTTTTTCATCTTGTATGGGCACTGAGGACTCTACAAATGTACCAAATAGAGTCATTGTTAAAGATGAGGGATGCATCTCTTGTGAAGGTTTACCATAGGACCTAGGTGAGACTGGCAGTCTTGTAAAGGATTCAATTTGATAACCCCCCCATACCAAGGTCTATGGCTTTAAAATTATTCTAGCATTGTGCTAAAGTGGCATCAAAATCCTCTGCTTCTCTGTTGAGAGAAACATGAGTCCCCGCCGAAATTGCATTAACAGATAATGTGCTATCGTTGGGTATACAAACTTCTACTCCATTATAGGGGAACTTAACACATTGGTGGTAGGTGGATGGCACTTCTTGCATGTCATGGATCCATGGTCTACCAAGCAGGATATTATATGCTAAAGGACCAGCATCAACAATTTGGAACAAAATGTCCTTTTCAATGAGGCCAATCCTGACAAGAAGGATGGCCAAACCTTTGGAGCTTCTCTCTGCCTCATCATAGGCTTTAATGGTGATTTTCTTATGAGTATCAATAACTTTCTTAGAGTAACCCAATATCTTCAACAAACTCAAGGAACAAATATTGAGCCCAACACCCCCATCAATCAACACATGCCTAACATGGGTCTTGTGAATCATGACTTCGATATGAAGGGAAAGATTATGCGGATGGCTCAAGGCTTTGTCATCTTTTGAGAATGTGAGGTAGTGAGGGCTGGCAAGGTAGTTAACCATATTTTGGAATTGGTCAACATCTATGTTGTTAGGAACATTGGTTGTATGCAAAGCATCCTCAAGGACACGCTTATGTCTTGGGGACAATTCTAGGAGTTCAAAAATTAAGATTTGAGCTGGTGCTCTTTGTAACTAGTCAACAAGATTGTAGCTCATTTCAGGATTGACTTCTGACTTGGTGGTGACATTCTTGGATGTCACTTGCTTGGGTTTGCTAGACTGGTTGGAACTAGGACCTCTAATAACCACAGGACCTTGAATTTGGCTTCTGGTGATAGCGTTAAGAGCTTGGGATGACCTTTGAGAGTGAGGACCCCTAAGCACCACCATGGGTTCTTCATCAAATATAGGAGGAGATCCGACATCATGACTATAAGAATCTTTGTTTTGCATCATGTTGACATTTTCCTCCACAATCTCAAGCATATTAACCACATTTTTTGCACCTATGTAGGTATAGTTGATTTTAGCCTTGCCATTCTTGGGTTTAGAGGTTTCCCCCTTTTCATATTTGGGAAAATGCTCCTTGAATGCCTTGTGGTCTGCATTGGTATTCAACCCAGCAATCTAAAGTTTACCACTTTCAATAAGATCCTGGATAAGGTGTTTAAGTTTCCAGCAATGTTCGATGTTGTTTCCAATTCCATTGTGGAATTTGCATAAAGATTTTTCATTCCACCAATGTGGCTTAACATCAGGTATGTGGAAATTTTTTGGATCTTGTGGTTGTGCAAGATTATTGGCAATAAGGGTCTTGAAAACATCCTCATATGAGTCACCCAGTTTAGAAAAATGTCACAACTTTTTCTTGGGCTTTTCTTGATACTTAGATTTATGCTCTTGTTGGTTGGAGGATATGTTGAGCTTCATAGCTTGGACTACACTAAACAAATGGAGGACTCCTTGATCCTTGGGTTGGGAAGAGTCCACAACTCCATCGTTGACTACTTGCTTATTCTTGTTCTAGTGCGAGTGCTTGCCTTTGTCCTAATTGGCATTGTTAGGATTTTGACCGTTGTTATTGCTATGTTTGGTCAAAATGCCTTGTTCCTTTAAGACATCCTCAATTTGACATGTGGTCTCAACCATAGTATCGAAGGAATCAAAGACCATTTTTTGAACCTTGTAACACATTTTAGGCACCAAATTACTAACAATGATGTCAATCCTTTCATGCTTAGGAATAGTCCTAGAATAGCAGGAGCACAATCATCTCCACCTTTGCAAGAAGGTAACAAAGGAGTCCCCTTGGTTTTGTTTCAAATTTCATAAGTCCAACATAGTTACTAATCTTGATAAGTTGTATATAAAATGTTGAACGAATCTGTGGACAAGTTCTTTGAAAGTTTTGACAGGAGGGGTTATGTTGGTAAACCACTCCATGGCTTGGCCTTTGAGGCTCCTTGGAAATAATCTCATAAGGTAAGAGTCATCTTGGTGGAACTCAAAACTCATGATATGAAACTAGCGCACATGATCATGTGGGTCACCATTTCCATCATACTTGTTGTATTGGGGAATTTCAACTTTCCTAGGAAAATCCGTCATAGTCACACTTTTGTCGAAAGGGTTGGGACAAATAGAATCAATTGAAAAGGAACTTTTAGGTGCCAACACCTTTTCCATCATTCTCTTGAGTTGCTTGATTTCCTCTTCTTGAGAGGGTCCTTTTTTCTTGATCCTCCTATCCATATAAAAGTTGTAAGGGACTCTAGCACCCTTGTTAATCAAACTCTCTAGGAACCTATCTTTGTTTTGATCAAGGTATTTCTCCACATATTGTTGGAATAGTGGCTCTTGTTTCATTCTCATAAAATCTTGATCATCAAAACTTGCACTACTTCCTCCATGTTGAGAGCCATGATGAGCTCGTTGGGAGGGTTGTCTTGAGTTCCTAGGAGGTGTTCATCTCCTATGTTGTGAAATCCTCCTTCCTCTAGGACTAGGAGATCTTGAAGGGGTCCTTGACCACCTTCTACTTCTTGGGGTTCTTGAGGGAGTAGATGGTGGAGAGTTGTTTCCACTATTGGTACCCCTTTTGTTAAATTGGTTGTTGAGTTGTTGGGCTAGAAGCCTATCTTGTTCTTCTTGGAATGCTTTCCTTCTCAACTCTAGCAAGGTTTGTTGTTCTTCTTCTAGGTGTCTAAACCTTTCTTCTTTAGCGGCTTGTTCATCCAAAAAGGCTTTCTTTTCATGTTCAATTCTTTTAAGCCTTTCATTAGCATATCTTGAGGTTGTTTTGAGTGAAGAATTGGACCTTGAGTGTCTGAACAAGTCATTAGTGAATGCGGCATTCACATGAGCATCACCAGATTCATTGCTTTGGTCTTCATGTTGTGACTATGCATCTTGGTGAGCTTGCCCATAATTTCTTTCAGCTCTTTGATGGGAATCTTAATATCTTGAGTTAATAGGGGTGATTTAGGTTGATTGTCATCACCAAACAACATGTTATCCCTATGTCTTTGGAAAATATCATCAAGAGTTTGATCCATTGCTTCTCTTTGTTTCCTAGTCAAAGTGTAGCTCATGTCCATATTTGATTGAGAGGATGGTAAAGAGGTACTCAACTCACTAGGATTTCTCTTTGGGTCAAACCAAGCCTCGGACTCACTCCTAGGTGATTGATCAAAGATGGGTTTCTTCCCCTTTCACTTTTGACGAGTTTGGACTAAGGGTAATTGTTCAAAGACAACTTTAGGTCATTTTTCTTGTACTAACTTGGTACCTTGTCATAACCGACATGAAAGAAAAAGACCCTTGGTGATAAGATGACCTTATGAAATGTCAATACCAAACAAGGATAGTGAAAGTGTTCAATTGTCCAAAAAGAGCTGGTAAGATAGAAAGCTGCAAAAGGTGCAAACCAACACTGCCACAGAGGTGTATACTAAAAGGATGAGTATCCTAACACATATGGACCAGGAGGATGGATTTTCCAAATATATAATTGAAATTGAATTTTGATGGAAGTGAATTGGACAAAAGAGTACTAAAACTCTCCAAGCGTGTTACCAAAGATTCTAAAGGTGTACTTTTTCAACAAGGATAATTTCTAACTTATCGATGCCAAGCAAGACTACTTTGTAAAGTTAGAGAACACTAATTCAAGGGGTCTAAAATTAGGAACCCAAGGTACAAACAGGTTTCTAGCAGTAGAGTAAGTCACCTACTAAAATCTGGTTGACTAAGGAAAGATTGAAAATTGCATAAACCAGACAGGCAGCAAAAAGACTCTATGCGACAGTTTCCAGGCTAACAGTGCAATAATTTCTGAGCAGGTGATATTTTGCAGTAAGTAGAGTGATAGTTTCCAAGCAGCCTGTGCGATACTTTCCAAGCAAGCAGTGCAATAGTCTTCCAGTGACGAACTATCACACGATAATTCCCAGTACAGTGTGCGATACAGTTGTAGGATCGTACGACTCTTGACCAGTGAGTGCTAAAAATCTCAATTTTAAGGGCGGTTTGGTCAAAATTTTAGTTTGAAGGTTGGATTTTTTTATTTCAAGCACAGTGACAATAGTAAATAGACAGGTTTGCAAATAGTAGGTGATCAAACATGTCATAAAAAACTTGCACAAGGGAAAAAGCAACCTTGCCAAGACAAGCAATTTGTGATATCAAAGCAATAAAATCCTATGAATGTGTGTGAAGAAGTTACTCACTTGCATGAAATTAAGATCTACTAACATCAATTTAATCAAATACAATGCAAATTTAACTAAAATTGAAATTATGATCTATATTATCCCATGGATCTCTAGAAAGAAGTGGTAAGTGAAGCTCTTAGTTACAATCCTCACTAGTGACACCTATAAAATGAGAAATGATGCTGCTACTATGCTTCTATGATGATTCTAGCTCAAGAATGATGAAATTATGATACTAATGCTCAAGAATGCTTAAATTGCTCTTGGAAATGATCTCATTTGCCTATAGTAACAATGTTATGCAAATGAAATTCCAAGATGGAAATGCTCTCCAAAATGCCTCATACTTATAGTAATTTCCCAAGGGTAGGGGGTGGAGTGAAGTAATCATGGTTATCCCATGGTTAAGTCAAAAACTTTGCTTTGTTCATAAATGGGGGGACAAATGAGGGGACAAGCCTTTAAATGGTTTCACATCTTTGGAAAATTTAAATGTTTGAGTGATTTATGTCCTTTTGTCCTCAATTTTCATTGGTTGATCACTTTATTGAAAGAAAATAAGGAATATTAATTCAATTAATTAATTAAATTTAGCCATGTAAGGGTAATAGGTTCATTTTGATTTTTGATTAAACAACTATACAATTAATTGATTAAAATCAATTATATAGTGTTTTTGGCCCTTTTAAACTTTGATTTAATCATTTAACATCATTATTTAATAATTCCTTTGTTTTAATTGATTTTGCTCAACTTTATTTAATTATGTCCATTTTAATGCATTTTGATCCATTTAATTGATTTTTGTCCAATTTTACGTGTCTACAAATGCCCCTCTTTGAATCAATGTGCAAAGAACATTGGTTCAAAGATCATTTAAGTCCTGATTGCTGATTCCTGATGTGATTGATTGCTGCCTCTTGATAAAAAAATTTATGATGCCCCACTGATTTCATGATGTTTGATTGCAATTTCGATTTGATATCCTTATGCCCCCTCAGAAATTAAAACATATTAATTTCTTGATTTCAAAAAATTTGATTTGATGTTTGATTTATGAAATATGTTTTCATTTCTGACTATTTGATGAGATGTCATGATGTATGATTATGCCCCAGTTTGGTTTGATTAGTTAAGATAGGTCAACAGCTAGTTTCACCTCCAAAATTAGGTCAAAATGCCTTAAATAGGTTGAGAAACCTTGTTTTACCATTCATTTTTACTTTCCATCTTGGTGATTTTGCTCTGATCCTCTAGTGATTTTCAAGATGGTTATGCCAATTCGGGAGCATAGATTCGAGAGGTACCGGAGATATGCGAGGCCACCTGAGTATGGACTTTTGGTAAGTCATTATAAACTTTGATTGTGCATTTATGGTGCATTTATGATCATTTATTGCAATTTCATGTTTCGTCATTGCCTTGAATTTAAGAACTCTCACCTAGGAACGGTTTTAATGTCGCTTAGGGTATTTTACTGTCACGTCCATGGTTTTTACTCCCACCTCCATGTATTTTATCCTCACTCAGGAATCTTTTGCTCTCACCTAGCACTAGAACAACTCTCACCTAGAGCTAGGTTAAACTGCCCCTTTTCTGATAGGTTGTCGCTTATGATAACCCTAACGGATTTACTGTCGCCTATGCCAGCATTTACTGTTGCGTAGCCTAATTCACTATCACTTAGCAGGAAAACTGTCGCCTGACACCAGAATAATTTTGCTTGACATGTTTTTACTATCGCCTGAGGTTAAATGTCGCCTAGCATGATAAAAATCATGCCTACTGACTATTTGGAAAAAATTTATACTTTTCACACATGTACTTGATTGCGTCTGATGAAAATTTTGATAACTCTTGATGATAGATTCAAATGATAAGTGTAGGTCTGTTATTGTCAACAAAATAATTGGTTTAGGATATCTGGATAGTGGTACTTCAGAACATGATTTGTCAATCCCATTTAGGATAGTGATTAATAAGATAAATCAATCAGTGTGAAAACCGATATGATTTTGATACTATCGCTTCATTCTCAGGATACAGAGAAATGAACGATGGTACTTGGTGTGATGACTTGAGATTTTTGAGAAGATTGGCTTGAGATAATTCCTTGATATGATGTACTGGGATGATTCCTTTTACTTTGCCAACAGGATCACTGCCCTACCTTATACGTCCAATCAGTGGCATCTTGGGTTATTGACTTGAATCAAGCACTCACAGCAGCTGAGTTCCGTGTTATCGAGTGATGTGGATTGAGATTTTTGCTTGACCTCCCATGGTTTTAGCTAAACCATGGGTTACTGACTGTAGTGGCGGACCGATGGCACTCTAACCACAACACATTCCACTTGTCGTATGGAGAGATGACTATCACACCCGAGGACGTGTATAGATTGCTTTGGATCCCATGCAAAGGAGAGGTGGTATATTATGATTCTATCTATGATTATTTTGTCTGTCGACAAGTATTCAGAGACAACACTATACGAGATGGGGATACTATTACATGGCCTTAGTTTGCATCTTTTTTGACATTACCAATAGTTTTGGGTGTAGTGATTGGTGGTTTACTACTTCCCGACTGGCGAGGTCATGGTTTTTCAGTCATTTGGGGTAGGATCATAGAGGATTTACTTGCTCATCCTTGATGGTTTGATTGGGGTTCCTGCATTATGGCATAGTTGTATCATGATTTACATGAGGTGGTGTATCGAGGGAGTGCATCATTATCAGTGGGTGCCATTGTTCTTCAATTGTGGATATGGGAGCATCTTCCCATTACTAGGCCCATTTTTGATAGGGTTCGACATCAGGGATTTCCTTATGCTTTCCTTTACACTAGGATAGTGATTCAGCACCACTTGGGTCACTTGGATTACTGGAGATGTCAGATTGATGATCTCGATCAGGTTACATGGCATCCTTTCCTTAGTTGTGATAGATGGAGAGAGGATGAGGATGAGTTACCATACATGTTCACCCCTCACTGGATGATTGGACATACTACCACTACTATTGAGCACTTCTACTTTGGCAGAGTTTTGAGACAGTATGGTCGGACACAGGATATGCCTCAGGGTAATGCACTATATACTCGAGTACAAGTAGAGATCTCTCTATGGGGTCCATGCATTGATTATCAGTTTGCATTAGATCAGATTACAGGTATGACTATTTGTAGATGGGAGATGCTGACAGGTATTGCAGATGCAAGGATGTCACACGAGTATGCAAATTAGTGGGCTCGCAATAGGTTTCCTCGTTTCACTAATCTAGCTGAGCCTATTCCTAGACGTCATGATGGTGATAGGGATGATAGACATCGGAGAGGACAAGGACGTAGACATCCTTGGGTTGTAGCAAGTAGAGGATAGATGAGACAGGGTCATGATCATGGGGATGCTAGAGATAGACCAGCTAGAGCGCAAGATGATGTAGTTGATAGACAACCTAGAGTAGATAGACCTGATAGAGCTCATAGACATCAGAGAGCTTAGAGATAGGCACAGGTTGATGTAGCTAGGCAGATTCCTGGGGGATTGGATCCCTTGGTACAATTATAGAGAGTAGCCTTGGCTCAGCATGATGATGATGTAGCTCAGCAAGATCAGGCACAACAGGATGATGGTGCTCCACAGTTTGCTCCCCCAGCTCCACAGCCACAGGGTGATCGTATTGATGGATTATCTCAAGATATGCAGGTATTGAGGATAGATATGTTTGCTGTTGTAGGTAGGTTGGATCAGGTTGCCTCTATATTACATAAGTTTGTATCAGTCATGGTCGTTCTGAGACAGGATGGAGCGAGTACTTCACATGCTCCTCCTCCTTCATCAGATGGTAGAGATCCAGGTGCCACAGGATCATGATTGTCTACTAATAGATTCATCCATCCTTGATGTCCTCTGTTCCCTAGTTCATGTTATTGGACTGATCGAAACATTTGATGTACCCCTATTTGATGAGATTGTACCTTGATATTTGATGTACTGATGTGATGGATCATTGATGTACACTTTTTGATGATATATGATGATATACTCCTTGGATTGTCTTGATGAGTTGATTTATGAGATTATCTTTTATGTAGCTATATGATGTGTTATGCATTTACAATTTATGCTATGTATGCAGTTATCTTATTTTATGATATAGATAAATGAGTACAATGATGTATGGATTTTGATGAGATGCTTTTCTATTTTGTCAATGTATGGATGCAAAATTTTTTATGGAAATGCATATGTATGTTCCTATGTTTTTTATTTTCAAGTATTTAGATGAATGCAATGCTAACTCTTATTTTTATGAATGCATGATGTATGGAACATGATTTCTTTTATTTTCTTTTAATATATGAGTAATGAATAATGATTAATGCTATGCATGAATGCAAAGATAATCTCACGTGCATTGTTTGAAATTAAGGATTATGATGAATGTTTGAATGTAATCTCCCCCCCATTTCTTTTGATGTTTGAACAACTCCAATTTTATTGATGTGCCTCCCCTTTTGTCCTTGGAAATTAACCATAAATAAATGCAATTAACTTTCCATGATAATGCGATGCAATTAATCTAAACATGATAATGCCATGCAATTAATCTAACATGATAATGCAACCTAAGTGTCACCAGTTTTTAGCAAATAAATGCCCTGAGGATAAATTTTCATCATTGAGCAGTTTGGGACCAGAAAGCTTAGTACAATAACCACTGACCACATCATGATGATATGAATACTGCTTTTATCATGGTTTGGTAACCTTATTTTGAAACTGGCACAACCCTCACTAGTTGGATGACCAAACTATGGGAGTTTGAATACCAGTGTCAACGGATTCAATGTTGCAAGTGGATTTTTGGTATTAAGATATAGAAAATTTAAATAGCCAAGGGATCCATTTGCGTAAACAAGCAAAGGTCAACTCGCCCCCTTACGAGATAGTCCTCAATGGTTCTTTGATGACCATGTCGTTAAATGAACTCTCATAAGTTGATGAATCTTCCTCCAAACAATCACTCAAAGGCAAAAAAAATATCACATCTTTATCATGGCTAATCTAGTTGAAACATCATTGAATAGCTCAAAAGATATAATGAAAAATCAATTTCATCAAGATTTATCAACAAGAAAATTTCAAGTGTTTTACCATGTTTCATTATTTTGCCAAGAGAAAAAGCTTTAAATGTTTTGCCATGTTTTAGGATTTTCCAACAAATATTTCCATGTATTCTGATCTTTAAGGTGTTTTTGTCCATTTTTAATCCCGAATAATAAAGTCAATGAATGCTCAAGGATCATGTTGTAGGGTCAAATACTTAGGCTCAATAAACTTTCCTCTCTTCTGAAACTCTGATAAATCTCTCTCTGACATGACTGATTGTAGCACCTATTGAATCCCTTTGGTACCAAATTTGCAATCTTCTTCTACCCCTAGAGGATAAATGTGATCGGTTGACAAACTTAAGGCTGATAGACAATGCAACAATGCAACTGACTAGCTTTATTATGACTATGTACAAATGACGGATGCAATGGTGGTTGTACAAATGAGATGGTGGAAATGCAATATGGACATATGTGACTAGGAAAGACAAACTTAAGGGAACAAAAGGCGTTTGTTTACCAAGTTTTCACCCTTTGGATGGATCAAGCTCTTTTTTCTATTTTTAAAGCTTTTTACTTTTTTTTTCTACCAAGGTGCCTATTGCTAGGTTTTCACCAAGGCACTTTATTTCTTTTTCCAATTTTTTTTTTTCTTTTTTTTTCTTTTTTTCTTTTTCATATCATCAAGGCGCCTATTTGCTAGGTTTTCACCAAGACATCTTATTTGAATGTTTTTTATCTTTTGTGTTTTTCCATGTTTTTGGTATTTTCAAAATCTCTTTTGAACTATGTACAATAAATATGATGCTCTCTCATCTGATACTCTTTATACTCTTTTGTCTAACTCATGTGTAGAACCTTTTGAGATAAATACTGTTGATGGGTTCTTGGAGTTCCTCTCCTTCACAATCTGATAACTTATATGTGCCTGTGCCAAATGAAGATACTATGATGAATGGGCCAAGCCAATTAGCTTCCCATTTGCCTTTCTTCTCTCTTTCAACCTGATTCTTTGGGTTCTCTCGCAACACCAAGTCTCCTACCTAAAAGACTCTCGGTTTGATATGTTTATTATAGTTCCTCGAGATTCTATTTTGATACACTTTTAGGTGCTCATACGCTTGTGTTTGATGTTCTTCAAGTAACTCCAATTGTTGAAGCCTAGCTACTCTATAGTCTTCATCTGTGATCAATCCTTGTAATGACACTCGTAGAGATGGGATTTCAACCTCTAATGGTAGAACTGCTTCAGCCCCATAGAATAATGAGAATGGTGTGGCTCTTGTGGGTGTTCTGATGCTGGTTCTATAGGCCAATAATGTTGGATTAATTTGCATATGCCAATCCCTTCCTGATTTATTGATCGACCTTTTCAAAATTTTCAAGATATTCTTATTCATGGCTTTGGCTTGCCCATTTCCCTGAGGGTAATAAATTGATGATGAATGGTGAGTGATATGAAATGTAGCACAAAGTTCATCAACATCCTTATTCTTGAATTGTTTTCCATTATCTGTTATTATGGCATGAGGAATACCATATCGGCAAATGATGTGATTTAAGATAAACATGGAAATTTGTTTACCCGTTGTCGTTATCAAAGGAACCACTTCAACCCACTTAGTGAAATATTCTGTTGCAGTTATGATGTGTTTGTGTCCATTTGAAGAAGGTGGATGTATGATGCCAATTAGATCAAACCCCCATTGGTAGAAAGGCCATGGTGTAACAAATGGGTGAATTCCTGTGCCGGTGCATGTATCATGTCACCATGATATTGGCATTTACTGCATGTCTTCACAAAATGGCAAGCATCCTTTTCTAATGTCTTCCAGAAATACCCTAAGCGAAGGATTTTTCTAGCTAGGTTTAGACCACTTGAGTGTGACCTGCAAATGCCTTCGTGAACCTCATGTAAAGCTAACTTAGACTCTTCTTCCTCTAGACACCTAAGTAACATCCCATCAAAACCCTTACGATACAATGTTTTGGATAGGATTAGGTAATGGGCTGATTGGCGTTTGAAATTGCATTTTTGAGCTCGGGTTTGGTCTAAGGGTAGCACTTGGTCTTTTAGATATGTGTATATAGGTCCATACCAAGGGGAGTCATGTCCATGTAATAAGGCAACAATTTGGGTTTCGGGAAGGTTGAATGCCGGTTTCACCAACTCTTCCACCAAGAACTCATACTTCTCATTTTGATCTTGTTTTTGTAACAAGGAAGCCAAGGTGGCCATGGCATCTACTGCTCTATTTTTCTCTCTAGGAATCTTCTCAAAAGTGATCAACGAAAAGTATTTCTTCCATCCATCAATCATGGTCTTGTATGGCATCAACTTTTCATCTTTGGTGTTATATTCATCATTGACTTGATTGATGATGAGTTGAGAATCTCCATAAACTTGTAGCTCCGTTATGTTCCATTCTAAGGCCATTTTGATGCCTATGACTAGTGCCTCATATTACGCTATATTGTTTGTGCATGGAAACATAAGCTTGTAGGACTTTGGAATGGTGTAACCTTGAGGAGTGACCAATAGTATGCCGGCACCGGAACCTCCTTGAGTATAAGAGCCATCAAAGAATAACTTCCATGTTTTTGCTTCTATGTTGACAATGGCAGAATCTAGAAATTCCACTTGAATAATTTGTGTAGAAGTCATGGAATTCTCAGCTAAATGATCTGCTATCACTTGCCCCTTTATTGCCTTTCTATTGACATATTCAATGTCAAATTCACTCAAAATCATAACCCACTTGGCTATCCTACCAAGGACACCACAACAGAATGGAATTGCTGAAAGGAGGAACCAATCTATTGTTGATTGTGTTAGAACATTGATGATTGAGAAAAATGTTGCACAAATGTACTGGAGAGAAGTAGTTAGCACTATTGTATACACCTTGAACCGAGTTCAACTAAAGAAATACACGAACAAGACACCTTGTGAGTTATGGTTTGGATTTACACTGAATGTAAGTTATTTCAGAATCTTTAGAAGTAGGTGTTACATTCTAAAAGATGATAGGAATGGTAAATTTGACCCCAAAGGTGATAATGGAATATTTTTAGGATATTCTACTAAGAGTAAAGCTTATAAATGTTTGAGAAAGGCTACTAATAAAATGGTAGAAAGTGCTAATGTAAAAGTTGAGTTTGCTGAAAAGAATGATGATGAAAGTAGGAAGGAACCATAAGACTACGGTAGGTTTACATATGTTGAGCATCCATATTATCTACTGAAGCCACAGGTTGAGTCTACCGAGCATTAGGAAAATGGTACCGATAATCAACAAATGCAAACTAAGAACCAAGAAGAAGCTACCGAGAAAGAAAATGAACTTGAACCAAATGATGAGAGAAGAAGAGAACAAGTGCTGGCAAGATTTGTTAGAAGGCACCATCTGTATGTTGGAAGTATGAATGGTAAAGTAATACTGAGAGCGGGGGTGAATCAGATTTCACTCATCTCTATGTCTTTTAAACTGTTAAAACTTTATGCATCATGTAAACAAATCTTGATCATTCTAAGTAACATAACATGTCAAGCAGCATCCATGAAATCACACATAACACAATAATTTTGGTAACCCAGAAACCCTTGAAAGGTAAAACTGGGGTGGGGATGACACCCACAAATCTTCACTACTACAGTAATAAGTTTTGCCTATTAGGGCTTACAAAATGTGATCAAACATGATCTACCTTGTGAAAGGTCTGCTTAGTTAAAAGCTAAAAGACTTGTTCAGTCTACCCTGTTAAAGGATTTATAAACTTATAATGAAATAAGTACTCGGTAAAGAGATTTACAAAAAGTCTGCTAGGAATACTCAGTTAAGAGATTTACACTGATACACCGGTCAAAATGTCTCAGTACCTGATATTTTGGTTTGCACTTGTATGTTGATTACAGATCTTCTCTTTACTGTATGTCTGTGATCTCTTCTATCTGATCTTTCTTGATTCTGCTCTTTTCACTGCTTTACTCGGTCACTAATCTCTGTCTAAATGCTTGACTATTCTCTTATGATTACAACATTCATCCAGTCTCAATATCTCTTATGTTCTCTTTGATTCACACTTATCTATGTCTAGATCTTCCCTTATATAGCAACAAAAATGTTTTACCGCTTCAAGATCTACAGTACATATTTACTTCTATTGCTGCCTAAACTATACAATTTTCTGATTGGCTCTAGGATTTACATAGGGATCAATGATTATAACATAGATGCATAATTACCTCCATGATTGTCTCAATAGACAAAATACAAAATATTATTGTTAACAAAAATGGTTTACCTCGATCATTGTGCCATTCCAGACTTGTATGTCAATTCTAGCTCACTCAGCAAAAGTTATCTCTGGCACTCAGCATCGGTTCGACTTATCTATCACTCGATAATCATTGATATATGTAGCTCGGAAACAACTATACTCCTTGGCATATTACAAACATATAGTGACCATGACTTTACTCGGTAGTACTACTGCTCGGTAAGTATAGAATACAAAACTCAGCCTATACAAAACAACTCGGTCGCAGTGATGACCGACCATGTTTGCCTAGATATGACTAAGTGTGAAAACACTAATGATCAACAAAACTATAGGGATCTACACTGTAGAACCAAATCATTGGAGACAAGTAAGCTAGCATGATGACCTGAAGTAAGTTAAGACAAAATACATGCTTAGTTTGTGAATTTGAGCCTAAGAATGTTACAGATGCACTTGAAAATGAGGAATGGATTAAGACTATGAATGAGGAAATTGAATAGATTGAGAAGAATAAGACATGGACATTGGTACCAAGACCAAAAGATAAAAATATAATTGGTACTAAATGGATTCTCAGAAACAAGTTAAATGATAATGGCGAGGTCACTAGGAATAAGGCAAGACTTGTATGCAAGGGATATGCACAAGAAGGTATAGATTATGGTGAAAATTTTGCACCAGTAACTAGACTTGAAGGAGTCTGTATATTACTTGCATATGCTGCACATAAGGGATTCAAAGTATATCAAATGGATGTGAAATCAGCATTTTTGAATGGAATTCTTGAGGAGGAGGTCTACATAGAACAACTGGAAAGCTTTGTTGATCCAGAATAGAAGAACATGGTATGTAGACTGCACAAAGCTTTGTATGGATTGAAGCAAGCACCGAGAGCATGGTATGAAAGACTACATACTTATCTTATTAGTATTGGCTTTGTAAGAACAAGTGATAATAGTAATTTGTACATGAAAGGAGAATCTGATGATAATATTTTGATTTTTGAAATTTTTGTTGATGACATAATATTTGATGGACATGATTTGAATTGAAAATCTTTTGCTGATGAAATGAGAAAGGAATTTGAGATGTCAATGTTTGGAGAGATTAAATTCTTTCTAGGTTTGTAGATTATACAATAGAATGATGGGATTTTTATCACTCAATTAAAATACATAAAAGAAGTGTTAAAGACTTTTGGCATGGAAGATTCAAAACCGGTAGGAACACTGATGGTATAGGATGTAAGTTGACAAAGGATGGTGAATCTATAGAGGTAAATCAGACACTATACAAATCAATGATTGGAAAATAGATGTATGTGGTACACAGTAGGCCTGATATAGCACATGCAGTTGGGATTGTGGCAAGATTTTCTGTCAATCCTAAAGATTCACAAATGGTTGTTGTTAAAAGAATTTTGAGATACTTGAAGAAGACTGAAGACTATGGTTTATGGTACACAAAGGAAGGAAAATTTGAACTTCGAGTTTACACTGATGCAGATTGGGCTAGAAACATTGATGATCGGAAGAGAACAATCGGTGGAGCATTCTTTTTAGGATAAAGGCTTGCGACTTGGATAAGAAAGAAACAAGCATGTATTTCTCAGTCTACTGCTGAAGCAGAGTATGTTGTTGTTGCTACATATTGTTCAAATATTTCTTGGATAAAACAAGTGTTGGAAGGAATGAATAAGGTAATCACTGACCCGGTGATTATATATTGTGACAACACTAGTGCTATAAACATTTCTAAGAATCTGGTCATGCATTAAAAAACAAAGCATATATCTATTAAGTATGACTACTTAAGGGAACAAGTTCAAGAGAAGCAGGTGAAACTGGAATTTGTGAAATCTAAAGAACAACTTGCTAATATTTTTACCAAGCCCTTACCAAAGGACACATTTGAGTATTTGAGGACTAGACTAGGGGTTTGTCCCTTGTCTATCAATCACTAAGGTGATCAGGAGGTTGCATCAACCTATACTTTATCATAAAATCATTCATGTTGATGCACATAGCTCACACTTTAGGTTTTCTAAGGTTGTGAAAGATTGTAGAAGCTGGAACAGAGAATTGTATATCAGTACATGAAGGTACTTGATTTGGACCGAACAACAAAGAATAATTTGGTTACTGCAGAGTTGTTTATATTCTTTGGCATTGTTGTCAAAGGGAGAGGAACTTCATATGAAATATTTGTTGATGAGAACAAAAAAAAAAAGAATCAGAGAGCTAAAAAAGATCAAATCCGTAGGGAGAGTCTGCATGGAATGTTGTATGTTTTGTAATGGTTAAACATATAAAAAATCAAGCTAGGGAGAGCTTACTGAGCTATAGCATTTACCTACATAGTTTTAGAATACATGTTTGGTATGTATGACATATTTCATATTGTTTTTGTTGTCATCAATGCCAAAGGGAGAGATTGACGACCTACAACTGATTGAATATCTAGATGAACTGAAGGAACAGTGATTAGAGATCACCGAGCTACTAAAGTAATATGTAAGATGATTAAATCAATCAATATATTGTCATTGATGTCAACTATTTTTTACTATACTTATCATGATAGTTACAAACATCTGAACATTTGTAGAAGGAAGAAAAGATGAAGAAATGAGATGTCTACATAAGAAAAAGATGGATATGACAGATAAGGATAAGGTATACATTGGGTAACTTATTGATGAGTCTATGGCTTTATATTGTTGACTTGAGCATGTTACATTAATCTATTATGAAGAAGAGATTTGAATTGAACAAGTTAATGTGGTCGGTAATTGAAGAATTTTGTATACATCGAGCCCGTGTAATGTATACCGAGTGATAGTAATAACTGAGTTAGTTATCACCGACGCATTTAGTATTAACTGAGTATGAATGAAAATATTAAATGCTAAGAACAGCCGACTGAAATTGATGAGCTGGAAATTGTTATGATTTTTAGGTAAAGGATGAAGTTAGTCATAAGATCCACGGCTGACATAATTCAGATATGATCTAAAGGATGAGATTGAAACATGTTATGGACACATATTTTGAGGAAGGTTTAAGTGGAAAAATAGATGAAGGAGATTAAGAGGAAAAATACGATGGCTGATATGAAAATGGTTTACTTGTCTATTTAAGAGACAAGAGTTTCATTGTTGAAACATGTCGGTCAAATAGAGACTACAGAGATTTCATGTGAGGACTTTATTCATGCATTCCTGATCAAAATGGTTACAGAAAGAACTGAGTTGCAGACATTACCTAGTGCCAAAGAACTATTTACCAAGTGAAGTAAGTTGGGAAATATTGAGGAAGTGAATTGATTAATGATCAGATGAGTTTTATGAGCATAGCATAGATCTGAATATTTGTAATTGATTTTTATTTGAATTAGATCAAAATTATATCAGTTTAACCATTGATTCAGAAAAATCTCTTAATCAAGTGGACTTAACAATCTTATTGTATTTTTATATGACATTCAATGAATGTTAATTGTTATCTTGTTGACCCCATAGTGAATGCTGGTCAAAATTTAACTGTTAGTGATAAATCCTCTAGCCTAGTCACTCCTAACAGTGTGCATTGTAACCTTTAACAGGATTGGCTCCTAACCGAGCTCACTTTAGAAGAGTGAAATATTTTGGGTTACCAGTCCTAGGTGGTTTTTCCCTTAGCAGGGTTTCCATGTTAAATCATTGTGTTATGTATTATTTGTTATGATTATTTTGCTATCATACTTTACATACTGCATAGTTGATTTAGTCAGTAATCACAGTTTGGATAATAACTAGTATTCGGTAAATGAACAAACAAATTGATATTTTATCTTACCGAATTATTTATATTGTTGAATTAGTTTTGAAAAGTACATCTAAGAGTTTGGGATTGTAGGATAACTGATTCAACTGATTCACCCCCCCCCCCCCCCCCCCCTCTCATTTATTCTAACAAGAGGGAGTGGAGATAATGAAAGAGGTTATTTAAGGGGAGATAAAAGTGAGAGTGAGAATGAGAGAAGGGGGAGAGGGTGAGAGACTTAAGGTGGAGATATATGGTAATAAGGGGGAATAAATTGTGAGAAGGGGCGGGGAGATGAGAGAAAGGGAGAAGGGAGATGGGAAGATATGAGTTAGATAGATAGAAGAGGAGGGGGAGGGGGAGAGAGATGAGGTAGACAGAGAAAGAGGATAATTAGGTCTTATAATAGACAAAGATAGTGATGGGGGGAGGAAGAAGGGATAATAGAGAGAGGAAGAGGGAGGGAGGGAGGGAGGGGAGAGAGATTAGGTTGAACCTATAAACAATACAATGAGAAACAATCTTAAAATTATCATGCACAAGTCAAGGGCTTACGGTTACAATCAATAGTCCTTTGGGAATCATGTTGAAGATAATGTGTTGATTCTTGAAATTTGGCTAAGTTTGAAATTTTCTTAAAAACCCTCAAATTCAGAATCTTTATCTTAACTCCTATAAAGATGAAACCACTCTCAAACATCCTAAAAGTATATATATAAATTGTAACTTAAGTATAAGAAAGGAAGAGTCTTATAATTAAATGTTACATTTTATGTATGGTCCTCGTGTTGAAATTGGCATGAGTGCGCCCTATTTAGAAGGGTTTTTTTGTCTTTCTTTATTGCCACATAGGATGTATGCATTATAGTGTGTACGCACTATAGCACGTACATGATATGTAAGCCATTATATTTTGATGTTGCACTGAATGCAACCTTGGCGAACATTTAAATTTAAATAGCACATACATACTATAGAACATACGTACTATAGCACATACGCGCTATTGTGTGTATGCCCTTTTAAATGCATTGGAATCCACTAAGCCTAAGGCTTTTATTTTCCTTGGAGATCCAACCCAAAGGCTTGGAGGATTCAAACAAGTTTGAGACGTGTTTTCCAGCAAACATATAAAAAATTCACATATTTATTTTGTGTTCTCCCCATCAGGTTTTCTCGTGGTTCAATAACGATAAAATCATATGACATGATATTGTAGATCTCTCTGTTATCTATCTAATTGTATAATTTATTTTGAATTATGATTATGTTAAGCTTTTCATCTCTAATTTCTTTTGTATGTATGTCTGATTTTTGTCAAAAACCAACATGTAGTATTTTGGGCTTAGATTTTGGATCGTTCATTGAATTTTGCAAAAAGCTACTTTTTTAGAAACTAGACTCCATTCTACACACTTTTAAGAAAAATAAGTTTTGATTTTTTATTAGTTTTCAATGATTTCTAGGGAGAGCACACACAAATTTGATGTTTTCAAGATGTGTTCACTTCGAAAATTCGTAAAAATTCATATATTCATCAAAAAATTAGCAAAAAAATTTGGGATAAATTATGTTTTATTAGCTAACTTCTCACTGAAGCAATTAAAAACATTGAAAAAAAAATTAACATTTTAGGAGGAGCACATCAGACACTATGTTATGTATTTTCACAAAAAACATGACCACTTTTGGTGCTCCCCCTTTTTGAGGGCCTTAAACTCCATTTTCAAAATAAATTAGTAGTTTAGAATCTAGATTTAGAGTGCTACAACTCTTGTTCTTATCGCATCTTGAAATTTTGAGTCTAACTATCATCAATTTCTCGTCAAAGTTCAAAGTTTATCAATTTTAGAAAAAATATAGCATCTTATACCCCCTTTTTGGTCTCCCATCTTTGTGCACTTACCCATGTCTTGTTCAGTATTTTAGATATAGACTTATAATAGTATGTCTATTGTTTACATTTCAATATTTTATGTCATTTCATGCATGAAATTTATAGGTTTTGGGCATTTTTTCTATATATATATACCATATTTTGACAATGAAACCATTTGAATTTTGTTAATTTTCTATGTATTGAGCTTCTAAAATATCTATGGTGAATGGTTTATCAATATTATGATATGAAGATTTGAGATATCTCTCTATATATAAATTCCCCTATTTTTTACAAGTTGTCCTCTACCATCCCCTAAAAATTAGTCTTGAACCGTACCCATACTGGAAACATGTCCTCATCCCCTAAAATATCCCCATCCCCAAAACTATGGGGACCATAGCTTGTCAGGCTTAGACACCATTGCCCCATTGCAAATGGAGACCCCATCTTTTTGCTTTTGTTGTTAGTAGGTGTATGTTGTAGAATAGATTGGTAGTAGTTTAAGGTTTCGTAAGTCTCTTGAAATTGAAAATATTTTTGAGGAGGAGACTTTGAAATACCCAAGCCTTAGAGAGAGAGAGAGAGTATCGTATTTGATCAAGTATGGGATGGAATAACAGTGGTCAAAAGGAAGCACGTGAAGTTTGTAGCGGTTAGGCAAGGAGAACCTTGACTTAGTCTTTTGGTGAGAGTGTTAATGTCAAGACCTTGGGCTTGACAAACTAATTTTACTCAAGAGTTTAAGCCTAAAACTTGGTCATTTTCCATGTCAAGTGTCAATATTTAATCATGGACAACTCAATTTCCAAATGGAAAGCGTCAACTTCAAGCTTAGGCAATTATGAGATACATAGCAAAAAATTCATATGAGACCTTATTGTTAGATATAGGAGGCACTGAGAGGGGGGACTAAATCAATGTAAACAAGAAATGAACCAATTCAACCAATACTCTGATTATGCTTTTAAACAACTTCCATACAATCACACATGCAAATATAACTATGCAATAGAAGTAAAATAATTTAAGCATCCACAAAGAGTAACACATAACACCACTATTTTTATCGTCGAAACCCTTGTAAGATAGTGAAAACCATGGTGGGGATGACACCCATAAATCTCTTCATTGCAGTTAAAAGATTTTCCATGTTATGAGCTTACAATACCCTATCAAGGGTTCACCTGATTAGAAGTTACTAGTACCTTGTTAGAAGTATGAAAATATCTGTTGAACTCCATTTAAGAAGTCACCTTGTTAAAGGATTTATACAAAAGACTTGTTAAAGTCCACTCGATTAAGGGATTTAACTTGCTAACCTATTAGAGTTAACCTTGAGCAATAAAGTCAAATAAGTGATCTAGGAATGGCACTTCTTGCCTGACATATCCACTTTAATCTCTAATCTTTAGCACATTTTACTTCCTTTGTCTCTAATCACAACACCCAAACTCACAATCACAACCCTAAATCATGTGATTTAGTCCACCTTTATACTTATGTTCTTAAGTCAGCTAAGACTTGAAAAATATTTAACAAGTTGGTCCATAATATTGACCAAACTTATGGAAACCACGCCAAACATACCTAACATGTTGACACAAAATATATGAATCAAAACATATTGACATATCACCCCTAAAATAAACTGCCTTGATCATCTGATCATTAGGAACCAATCGATAGCACAACGGGTTCGCACTTATCACATCACCAAAATACTAACTCACCAAAATCATTGATTTATGAGTTGCAGTTGTAGTATTGTAGTTATCTAACCTTGGTAAACCACTGGGTATAATCAAACCTTCCAAAACATCATCTATCTCAATCACAATGCAAAACAATCTATGTTATTGCCTTCCTGTTCACCAGTCAAAATACTTAGCATAATCAGCCTTTACCTATCCATCCATTCGATCTATATCTGCAACCTAATCATCAAATCCAATAGAATTGATATCATTCATTGATTTTTCATTCATTACAAACTCATAAAAATTATTACTCTTCATCTCATCCCAAAATTCTATCATAATGCCAAAAATCCTCCCCTTTGGCATTGATGGCAAGACATGGTGAAAATAATCAAACTACTCCTCTTTTGATCTAACTCCATTTTCACTCTATTGATCACTCCCCCTTTGACAGCAATGGAAAAGGTACACATAACAGAATGTCAAAAATGAAATCATCTTACCGATCATAACCTTTCAAAAACATCTTTTAAATCGACTTGGGTGACTCCAAAGAACTCTCCCATGACTTCTACAAATACTCCATTGCATGAATCTTCTCATGTAGAATAGAAGCTAACTCCTCCATAGATTTAAGTACACTCATGTCGGGTAGCCATAGAGTTACCTCAAATTCTCTAACCTTTTGTTGCATAACATCTATTGTAGGTATCGAATGGGTCTACAACTCCAACATTGTAGTTATCCTTTTGTCTTTCTCTTCTTGAATAGTCTTCAACTTGTGATTAATAATTTTCACTTGTGATCCATAAGTGGTTATTGATTGTGTGATGGGATCAAAACTAGTAATCAATGACTTAAGCTCCTATTGAGATTCATTCCTTTTTTTCTTTAAATCTTTAGTAAACAGAGAAAAATAAAAAACTTTGGCAAGTAAATTACCAGCTTCCTTCAAAGTTTCCTTCACCTGGTTCACATGAACTGAAAGTATTCCTTTATCTGATGCAATAGACTCCATTAACTTATCAGTCCTCTTCTTTTCATAATTCATATGTGCTATATACTCAGCAGCTTCCTCCAAACTTGTAACTTCCTCGGTGATAGCATTGATCAAAGTATCTATTTTCTCAATCAATGTAGCATTATAATTATAGTCAAATTTAGATGCAAAATCTGCAAGAATGTCTCTAGCTGACAGAAGTACTTGTTCTTATTTCTTCTCAGCTCTAATCTTATCCCTTTTAGCTTTCAACTTCAGTATTTCAAACATTTTGATTAGTTCACTGGGACTCATCTTGGAAACATCAGTAGGTATTTGAATGACCTAAACATCCTCATCTCCAAGATCTTCTTTAACTTCTTCCTCATAAATAGATATTTATCTTCTTTCCTTCTTCCGACTTTAACTTGCACCTAGATCCAATTTCCTCTTTACTAAATGTGTTGCAACATCATCTTCATGAGTCTCATCTTTCTTAACATGTTCAATAGTTGTAACCATTGTAGAAACTCCATCCTTGTTCTGTTCAACTGTAGTAGTTATAACAAATGTCTCAACCTCTAATATCTAATCCTTATGTGCACATCCTTCTCTTCATGCATCTTCAACTTCAACAATAGGAACTTTTTGAGGAGTATTAGAAGGTATATCACTGGTAATTTACTCAATCACGTGCTCAACAGTAACAAACTCATCTATTGTTACCTCTTCATTGATAGGCTCTTTTCCTTGTTTATCCTCTTCAACATCATCCACTAGTTCATCTTCTTTTATCCAATTCCTTCTTCATGATGTCAAAAGTCTTGTCATAAACTACTTGAGATTCACCAATGAGTATTATGCATACTCTACTCCTTGATCTAAATTTTGGCCTTAGGAATGCAATTGTGCTCTACACAACTTCAATTGGTAGTTCAAGTTCCAGTTCTACGAAAGTTTCTTCCAACATTCCTTTATCATCTTTCAGAGCATACCTCCACCTAGCATAAATCTTCTTGAATAATGTATCAAGTATCATTTTATGTAGGCCCTCTACAGAATTTGTGCTTGTTGTATATAAAAGATTCTTCAATCTTTTGCGTATCCTCGTCATTAAATTTATCATACCAACCACTTACTTTAGTGATATTCCCATATTCTTTGACTTCTTCATCTATGATGTCTGTCGTATTAGATCTCCTAGTCACCAGTTTGACTGATTTCTCAATTTTCATGCCTACAACCTTTGGTTTTTTACTAGTGGCCCTTAATCATGCTTACTCTTTGTCAGATTCAGTTTTAGCTTCTTATTCCTCTATTGTATCCTTCTTATTTCTCTTTCATTTTGTCTCTTTGTATCCATGAGTTACACCCTTCTTTCTCTTGTAAATTATCTACTTAGTTTCAGGTGTCTTCTCCTTTTCCTTAACCAATGTTGCTTCAATCTAAATGAGTTTTTTCCTCCTTGTTTGTGTTATAATAACAACGAAAGGAGTTTCCTTTATCACAATGGAACTTCTAGTTTCTCTTCCTGTAGTTTTACTAGTTTTAGAAGATACAACCTCTACCTCTATTTCTTCTCTGACAGTACATGAAGTACCAGCTTCTTCACTTACAAACTTCTCCTTTATTTTATCCATCATTTCTTCATTAATCCCACTCTTCTTGGATAGCTCATGAACTCTTTTGCTCACTCTTCTCTCTATCATCGGTTCCATTAGCTATGAGTGTATTTTCAAATAGTTTTCTTCATAAGTTCCAAACCTGGGAGTACTTGCATCAATCAATTTGGACAGTAACTCATCAGAATGGAGTGATAAGATATCACCATCTACCTCATATCCCATCGATAGAGCCCAAGAAGTTCTTGGTTGTATCACCTGCATTCTGCATGTATCGACATCCACAATAAAACAAATGTCTTCCTTGTAATTATCCACAATACTGGTTGGGATCCTTTCCCTCTCATGCATTTGTTTCTAAAAATATTTGAAATAACCCCACATGGCACTAGTAAAGTTATTTCCTAACATCCTTATGCATTCCTTAATCTGCACTACTACCTATTTATCGGTTGACCACTCAACATGAACGATACCAGGGAAGCAATTTTGCAAATAGAAAAAACATTGAGCCATACTTGAAAACTTGTTTCTTATCCTGATTCTCTCCATGTTGACAAAGTACTAACTTCTCATGACCTCATATAGGTCATAATCTGCATTATCCTTCACCATCTGATATGCAACATGAATTCCTCTATCAAACACACTATTCAATCGGCTCAATTGATATAGTCTATAACCAATTACCATAGATGAAAACTTGACCTCGATATCTTTGATATCATTGATTTCCATGGCTCGTTGATCTTCTATTGAATTCTTTAGACATGTAACTTCATCTACAGGGATCGTCCTCAAAATAGGTAAGTTATTCATCGCACATTAACCAGTTACTGCATGAATGATATCCTAAGTTGTCTTGTATGGCCTATCCAACTAGATAAATTGATCATGCACTCTACTCAACACATATATGATCCATTCAAATTTGAGATCATCGGGTAGGTCAACAATATATGTGAAACCTCTATCTGTCAAATGCTTTTGTTATCCCTTCAATCTAGAGTTATTACATATTTCGGTATATGCATTAAAGATAGCATTTGAACCAAAATCTTCAACCTTATAATGGATAAATGTGTATGTGCTTGAATGTGACCTCTAAATCAACTACATACGCAACATAGTCATTACTCCTATGGTCAAATTACGAAGAGAATATGAATTATTCAATCCGAAATTCATGAGGAAGCGACCTGTTGCCTCCTATGCAGGCGGGGGTGTATAATTGCTCTCAGATTGGAGAACCAACAACCATCAGACCGCTACTACAACGGAGGATTTTCCAAGAAAGCTATAAAGATGATATGCAAAGCTAGAATCGAACTAAGATGAATGCAATTAATCTAAAAAAACTTGAAAGAAGATATGAAATGCAGATTTTTTTTTAGTTGATTTTGGAATAAAAATGATCTTAATCTAAGAATAATTAAGCAAATTTAATCTAAATGAGAAATGCAATTATACTAGAATGAGAAATTAAACTAGTTGCAAATGAAAGCTTGAATTTCAATCAAAAATTCACTATAGTGCCTTTACTCTCAAAAATCATCCCCTTGAATGAGAAAAAGAGGTCAAATAAAAAGAAGAGCCAAGAGGAGGAGGAAGAGTTTCTTGATTCGAAACTCCTGACCCTTCATATCCCTTTTTGGACAAATAAGCATGAATTACTTTATTAAAAGAATGGAAAATGCCACATGAGGACCTTTCGAATATCTCAAATTATTAATTCAAGAAAAGGTGTCCATTCAAATAACAAGCAATTATTAATTCCTTTTTATGGGTAATTAGCTAAAGAGGGTGGTTTGATTTAATTTAATTTAAAGCGCATAGGACTTTACAATTAAATTAATGTATCATAGGGGTAATTTAGCCAATTAAGTCAAAGACTTTAGGAATTAATTTAGCATTTGATTATTGCAATTTATGGTCTTTGCAATTGACATCAAGTCAAATTAAGTCAGATAGGAGAGAGAAAATTGCCTAGGGAACAAGGACTTTGGTGATGTAAAATCGAGATAATGCACCAAAATTGATGAAATTAAATAGGTGCCAATTTTGGGGTATTACATTTGCCCCTCTTTGAATTGATGTGCGAACAGCGCGTTGATTCAAAGAATAGTCTGAAGTGACAGATGAAAGTAGATCAAAGCATGAATTTTCTGAAGTCTAAGTTAGATTGCGAAGACAACGATCTTAGAAGAGAACCAGAATCAAGGTTAGATTGCCCCAATACCAATTGATGAAGATGCAGATTTAGGACTATCTCTAAATCAGGGTTAGATTGCCCCAATACGAAGCTTAGTCCTCCGAGACCCAGGTTAGATTGCCCAGATAACAGTCTAAAAGAGATTTTGAGAATCATCTCCAGAACGAAGCTTGACTCCCAGGAATTAGGGTTAGATTGCCCCAATACCCAATAGATTTCAAGAACCATCTCCAGAACGAAGAATGATCCTTGAGGATCTGAGTTAGATTGCTCAGATACCTAAAAGATAGATGATAAGATAACAAGATGTGAGGCACCAAGATGCCCCTAGCGATAAGAACTGATGATTCAAATCAGACTGATTCAAGAATAGATTCGACAAGATTCAAATGATGTAATCATCCTGCCCCCTTGGGAGCGAAATGGAAAGATGACATGTCAGAAGGATGATAAACAACAAGAGATTGCAGAGCAAAAGCAATTAGACTAGATTCGCGAAGCTACAGAAGTGAAACGGAGCAAAGTAGAGGTCCTGTTGACCAAGTTTGACCATGGTTGACTAAATTTGACTTGAGTTGACTTGATGAAAAGAAGCAAAGATTTGAGAACATGATGCAAAGATGAGGATCTAGCAGGAAGATGACACCAGGAGACTGACTGCACAAGCATCCGATCCAAAAGAAGTCCAATATTTAAAACATGATTTTGAGCCACTTAGAGATGTCAGATTTCGATTTTGATCCCGAAAATGGATTCAGAACAGTCGATTTAGCAAAGGGTGCAATTTTCAAGGAAAATGGAGCACTTTCAAAAATTAGGTCAAAAGCTGTATAAGGGTCGGAGGAGTCATTTTCAAATCATTATTCAGCGTTGTCTTTTAGTGATTCTGAGTTCTGAGATAGAGAAATGGAGGGTCTGCCACTACATACACACCGATTTGAGTGCTCTCGACGACATGCCTGGCCACCGGAGTATGACGCACCTGTAAGTAGTCGATAAACTGCTTTGTATTTCAATTCGCATAGCGTGATAGGTTAGATTTTTTGAAAAAAATATCAGCATAATGCAAAAAGTGTGAAATATCACGCGAGAAAGTAGTTCTCTCGCGCGAAGGCAGGTTTCGTTTCGCGCGATAAAGTGGTTTTCTCGCGCGAACTAACAAGCTCCAAGGATAGAACTTCGCGCGAGCTGGAGGGGTGTTCATTGCGAGAATTCTATTTTCTCGCGCGAAATGGTAGTTTTCTCGCACGAAAGACTGTTGCAAGTGGCCAAATTTTATCAGATTTGCATGAAATCAGCCAAATAAAGTCTTGTAGAGCCTTGTCATAGGATAGATACTCTGCTGTAGTTATTGTTGTAGTAGTGAAAACCAACATGATTGAGTTACTGACCCAATGTCGTCATTTGCTGTGCAGGTTGACTTTCCAGATATCGCATTTCGAGCACATCACCCGGTTATTACTACATTAGTTCAGAGACTGACAGATGCTGAGAGTGCTCATATTGATGCTCTGGGCTTGGGATACTTGCGTGAGTTACCCGACATTCGGGTGAATCACGGTCTCCTTACTACATTGGTAGAGCGTTTCCATTCGGAGATGAACACATTTCATTTTTCGATGGGAGAGATGACAGTGACCACCAAGGACATATATAGGATCCTGCGGATACCCATTCATGGTACTCGTGTTGAGTACAATACACAGCCGTGGCAGGGTACAGTGGCCTTGAGGACTATCTTCAGGGATGATCTTGTGATGGGTCGGGCCATCTCCTGGGAGGATCTAGTGCACAGATATGGTGGAGTGCATCCATTCGAGGTCGTGTTGGCTATATTTCTGAGTTGTTACCTCATACCTGATCGAGGCCAGCATGGACTAGAGTGTGGTTGGGGTACTATGCTGCAGAGGATGTTGGACAGACCAGCTGTGAGATTTGGATGGGGGGAGTGTATGCTGGCACACATGTATCACGAGATGCATGAGATTATGTACAGAGGTGCGAGATCGATGGCGGCAGGAGTCTTCATCTTACAGGTCTGGGCCTGGGAGCACCTCCCCATTTGTAGACCCCTATTCCATGATACGCGACAGGCGCTGGAGCCTTATATTTACAGATATTCAGGTGTGATGACCCAGCCCCTGCTGGGTAAGACAGAGCAGTGGAGAGCACAGTTGGATGACATGGTCGCTGTAGTTTGGAGACCTTGGATAGCTACTGAGCTTTGGGACGATGCTCGGAGAGAGTTTGCTACCATGTTCGTATCACGTCCACTGATTGGACAAACCATTCAGACGATTGAGAGATTCATGGTTACACGTGTCCTGCGTCAGTTTGGCAGACAGTAGGATATTTCACAGGAGTATTGCCCCTACGCTCGCTTCTCCGACGAGGAGAAGAAGGGGTGGCGTGCACGATTGGATCCAGGGCGATGCGCGATAGAGTCACGCATCCCACCAGCACGATGGGATTACATGGTGGATGTCACCAATGCAGGGGTGACACCTGCATACAGGGACCAGTTGATTGCACGGCCTCATCCGAGGTTCACAGATCCAGTTGGCATAGGAGCACAGCAGTAGGCACCACAGGATCAGCAGGCGCAGGCAGAGCAGCCTATACAGTAGTAGGCACCACAGCAGAGACCTGGGCAGAGAGTTTTGAGGCCCCGATCAGGATAGGTGAGCATCCCTGCTAGGACCATGGGCTCAGATCCCAGAGCAGGGAGTAGCGGTACACAGCAGAGATCCACGAGACCACATACAGCTGATATATCCCAGCAGGTACCACAGGGGGAGGATACTGACATGCCAGACGTGGCAGCTGGAGCAGGTGTAGGACAGGTGCAGGAGGCTCTCAGGAAGAGCTGAGAGAGAGTACGGCAGGTGTAGCGTGAGCGTGATGATTTTCACACGTGTCTTATCCGAGAGGAGACTCGAGTAGCAGATAGGGATGCAGAGATTAGACAGCTACGGGCGGAGTTAGCGCATTCGAGATTAGAGATGAGATATGAGGCCGCCCAGGCGGCTTATTACTATGTAGCATACTGTGGGGCTGTTCTAGATATATCAGAGCAGGTGCCGCCATTTTTTTAGTATGCTAGGGCTCCCCAGGCTCCTCCCCTAGTGCCTCTACAAGCTCCTCCACAGGCTCCTTCACAGGCTCCTCCACAGGCTCCTCCACAGGCTCCTCCACAGGGACCTCCACAGAGACCGATGCCACCACCGCAGACATTAGGACAGCAGGCTCCTCCACCTCCACCCCCTCCCAGTGGGAGTGGATCTTGATTGTATCATAGCTCATTTTTGTTGTTTTGGTACTGTGCTCGAGTAGCACCTCTTTGTATATGACATTTAGATCGAGAGATATATATATATGAGATCGATGATTCCGTTGATATCATTGTACTTGTTACAAATTGCTTGAATGTATACTGTTTAGGAGATGTGCTCTTATATGCTTTAGATGTATGAATAGAAATGTATGCAATGTAGTGATAGATAAATGGTTTATGCTTATAGCGGATACACATGTTGATGCAGATGCAACGAGTTTATGGATGAAAATAAAATGCAATGGATATGATACTAATCATCTCATGCAAGATTGTAGCAATATTTAACAGGTACTAATCAAAGGATAGATATGTTCGAGGATCGATAATGAAGACCGGATACTTGTGCAACCAAGAAGAACCCTAGGCAAGAGATGAGAGCCTTTGATGAAGACTATTAAGAGAGTAAATAAGGCATCGTCTTAAGTTCAAAGCCTAAGCTAAAGATGCAAGCTTAAAATGAAAATGCAAACCCTAGGACTTGGTTGTTGGACTCACCGTATTTATCATCATAGAGCCTTTCAAGTTCGGACAATCGCAAGATGTCATACAATCCTTACTAATATAGCTATCATGAGAATATGAATATGACATGAGTCTTAAATTTGTCAGAATAAGGTGTAAGCATCAAGGCACAAGAAGCCAGAATGACCTGAACACCTATTCATTTTAATCTAGCAAGTTAACATAAGCATTAGAGCATAAATGCTAGAATGACCTGAATGTCTCTTGCGAACAAACACACCAAACACACAGGAGTTCCTTCTTTTGCCAAAGATTGCTCGCAGTGACCCTTACGTTCACTTAACAGGACAAGCGTTTACAATTTCATCAGTAGCAGAAAGAAGTTACTCAAAAGACAAGGAGAAGAACCAACCTCACCAAAGCATCCATATAAAAGGAGTCGAGGTACGCATGGCCATCCAATATGAGATAGAGGCTCTTACAGACGGAAACCCCTCTTAAATGAATTCTTTGGATCATTGGAACTAAACCAACAAGCAGAAAGCAAAGAAAGCAAACAAACAAACACTCAAAGAAAACAAAGCTCAGCAAGCCTCAAAGGAACACACATTTAGTTTTAGTTTTAGTTTAAGTTCGTGTTCAAGTGGATTGAAGACAATTCAAAAAGATAACGTTCGAAGTCTCAATGAGATAATGATAGTAGGCAGACGTAATGAGAATCACTGGTGATTGATGAAAGGGAGAAATCCCGAAGAAGAGAGATCGAACAAAAGCTAGGTATCCGAAGGCAGGCATAGTGAGAACCACTGGCGACCAATGCTCAAAAGAGAGTTCTAAAAGCGATAGGACAATGCCCCCTAGACCAGGCAGGTGCCCCCAAGTGTGAACCAGTTCCAATCCATGAAGAGTCGAGGAAAACTCAAAGATAAGCGCATGAGCTAGCAAACCAAAGCAGGAAACAAACTAAAGCAGGAAAGCGGGAAAACAAACTAAAGCAGGAAAGGAAGGAAACTAAAGCAGGAAACTAAGAGCCAAGCGACGCTGAGATGAGATGTTACTTCAGGAAAACAAGAGGCGCCTGTTTACCAGGTTTTCACCATCTTGGCAGAGATTCTATTTTTGCTACCATGACGCCTGTTTACCAGGTTTTCATCAATGGCACATTTTTCTCTTTTTCATTTTTTTTGTACTTTTCTCTTTTTTTCTCTTTTTTTGTATTTTTTTGAATATCTCATTTTTTTGTATTTTTGATCTTTTCATTTTTTTGTATTTTTTCAAATTTTCTATTTTTTTGTATTATCAAGGCGCCTATTTACCAGGTTTTCACCAGGATAATAGATACATCAAAGCGCCTGTTTGCCAGGTTTTCACTAAGATGATCATTTTTTCAGGACATTTTGCAATTTTTAGGATTTTTGCAATATACCATTTTTAGGATTTTTTCAGGACCAATAAGTATGTACATGAGCATACAAGTAATGTCTCAGCTGTAGAACTTCTTCAGATGAAGAGCGTTGATAGGCTCTTTGAGTTGCTCTCCTTCAGTGGTGGAGAGGCGGTAAGCACCAGATCCAAATGCTGCAGTAATAATGTATGGACCAAGCCAGTTTGGTTCAAATTTTCCTTTCTGGGTTCTCTGCTGTTGATTCTTGGGGTTCTCCCTCAAGACGAGGTCACCCACTTGGAATTCCCTTTGTCTGACTTTCTTGTTATATGTTTTTGACATTCTCTTTTGATATGCTCGAAGATGATCGAACGCCACCCTCCGACGTTCATCTAATAATTCAAGCTCTTGCAACCTAGATATTCTGGTATCTTCATCAGTGATGAGGCCCTTCAGAGAGATTTGCAATGTCGGAATCTTGACCTCAATTGGCAATACTGTTTCTGCCCCATAGACTAAGGCAAAAGGAGTGGCTCCCGTTGGTGTTCGGATACTTGTTCTGTAAGCCCACAAAGCTGGATTAATTTGGAGATGCCAATCTCTACCAGATTTATGAACTGTTCTGTGCAAAATTTTTAGGATTGTCTTATTAGAAGCTTCTGCTTGTCCATTACCCTGAGGATAATAAATAGATGACTAATGCTGAATGATCCTGAATTTAGTGCATAAGTCTGTCAAATCTTTGTTCTTAAACTGTCCTCCATTGTCAGTGATAATAGATGAAGGTACGCCATATCTGCAAATAATATAGTTCAAAATGAACTTAGCAATAGTCCTTCCATCAGCTATAGTCAGAGGAACTGCCTCGACCCATTTGGTAAAGTAATCTGTAGCAGTGATTATGAATTTATGTCCTCTTGAAGAAGAAGGGTGTATCTGACCAACCAAGTCAAAAGCCCATTGTTGAAATGGCCAAAAACTAATGAGAGGACTGAGCTCCCTAGCAGGAGCGTGGATCAAATTCCCATGATATTGACACTGCTTACAAGTCTTGACATATTGGACAGCTTCTTTTTCCATATCCGGCCAGTAGTATCCAGCTCTAATAAGTTTACGAGCTAACGTCAGACCACTCGAATGAGAGCCGCAAATACCTTCGTGTACCTTAGCTAACGCACGTTTGGACTCATCAGGTTCTAGACACCTAAGTAGAGTACCGTCTAGGCCCCGTCTATACAAGTCATTTGCTATAAGAACATACCGTGAAGCAATACGAATGAGGTGACGTTTCTCATTCCGGGTATAGGTATCGGGGATAACTTGGTCCCGAAGATAAGAGTAAATATGGTGGTAGCGGGATGACTCATGTCCAATGACTGAACAGATCATCTTGGATTTAGGATTGTCATAGGCAGGGTAGCATAATGTTTCCACCAGGAATTCATGCCTGAAGTCATTTTTTGGCATTTGTAATATTGAGGCCAAAGTAGCCATAGCATCAGCCGCCTTATTATCTGTTCTTGGAATCTGCTGGAAGGAAATATGTGCAAAGTATAACTTAAGATCATCCACCATTCTTTTGTAGGGTATTAGCTTGTCATCCTTTGTTTGATATACATTATTAACTTGATTAATGATCAACTGAGAATCGCCAAAGACTTGGAGCTCATCTATACGCCATTCAAGGGCTAATTTCATACCATTGATAAGAGCCTCATATTCAGCTATGTTGTTGGTGCAAGGAAACATCATTTTGTAAGCCTTAGGCAAAGAATAGCGTTGAGGTGTTATAAACAGAATACCCGCACCTGATCCTTGTTGAGTAAATGAGCCATCAAAAAACATACTCCAAGACTGATGTGTGAGATGCAGAATGGAGTCATCTGGAAACTCAATGTTCAAAGGTCGGTGATCATGTAGAGGAGCCTCTGCCAACTGATCAGCAATTGCTTGTCCCTTAATAGCTTTCCTTTCCACATATTCAATATCAAATTCACTGAGGATCATGACCCATTTAGCCAACCTACCCGTGAGAGCAGCCTTGCTTAATAAGTATTTTAGCGGGTCAATTTTTGCAATAAGTTTTGTAGTGTGAGCCAACATATAATGTCGCAGTTTCTGTGAGGCAAACACTACAGCTAGACAAGCTTTTTCAATAACAGAGTAGTTCATTTCATAGGACACCAATGTTCTGCTGATGTAATAAATAGCTCTTTCTTTATTGTTCTGATCTTCTTGAGGTAAGAGAGCACCCAAAGATGTACTTGTGGCTGAAATATACAGTATAAGTGGCTTCCCATGGATAGGAGGCATCAAAATGGGTGGATTGGCAAGATATTGTTTTATTTGATTGAGTCCCTTGTCACATTCCTCGTTCCATTCATAGGTGACACCTTTATGCAGAGTTTTATTGAACGGCTGTGACTTATCAGCTAGCTGTGAGATGAACCGTCGAATGGATTGCAACCTTCCTTGTAGACCTCTCATCTGACTTATGTTCTTAGGAGGAGGCATGTCCATAATAGCTTGAACTTTTTCTGGATCGACTTCTATGCCTTTGGCTGAGATAATGTAACCCAAGAGTTTTCCAGAAGTGACTCCAAATGCACATTTCTTGGGATTAAGTCTGAGGCTAAACTGCTCCATGCGGTCAAGGATGGGACCCAAATTTGCAAGGTGAGTTCTTCGCTGCATACTCTTGGCTAAAGTATCATCTACATAGTCCTCCATAGTTTTGTGCATCATATCATGGAAGATAGTAGTAACAGCTCTCTGATATGTTGCTCCGGCGTTCTTAAGCCCAAAAGGCATAACATTCCAGTAGAAAGTGCCCCAAGCACATGTGAAGGCGGTTTTTTCTTGGTCTTCTGGCGCAATTTTAATTTGATTATAGCCAGAGAAGCCATCCATCAAGGAGTACATCTCATATCCTGCTATCATGTCTACTAGTATATCAATATTAGGCAGTGGGAAATCATCTTTTGGACATGCCTTATTGAGATCTCTGAAATCTGTACACACACGAATGGACTTATCATGTTTAGTAACTGGAACAATGTTTGAAATCCATTCGGCATAATCAATTGCTCTTATGAAACCAGCTTTAAGGAGCTTTTCTAGTTCAGTTTTAACCAATAGTGCATGAGGGTGCATCTTTCGAAGCTTCTGCTTAACAGGTTTGACATCTGGTGCAATGGACAAATGATGCATGATTAGATTGGGATCCAATCCAGGCATATCAAAATAACCCCATGTAAAGTTTATTTTCTTGCGTTGGAAGAATCTAGTGAACTCTTCTTTTTCTTCAGCAGATAATGACTGTGCTAAATGTATAATCTGTGGAGTAGCCTCAGTGCCCAAGTTCACCGGCTGTGTCGGTTCAATCAGAACTGATGATCTTTCCTGAAAATGGCTTGGTAGAGTATCAAGTATCTCATCCTTGGGTGCCTCAGAGAGGTTTTCACCCTCAGATATGTCTTTTATTTTTACTATTTTTGGCTCTGATACTGCCACAAAGTGGTTTTCACCATCAGAGCTTTTATTTTTTCTATTTTTTATTTTTTGACTAAGATACTTGATATCCCCTTCTGTCATGCTGATGTTGTATTCGCTGGTGGAAGACATTACAGGTTCGAGAGCATGGAGGTAACAGGCTAGTTCATAATCATTCTGGAACGTAAGGACTTCATTGGATGTGAGAGGGGAGTTCCAGTTTATTAGATCAGGACGGCGGAGTGAAAGGGAAGTAGTGGCTGGTTCAACTGCGTTCACGGTATAACCCTCAAAAGCGTTAACAAGCAAGTCAAGAGCTAGAGCAGTCTCGTCCAGAGGAGTGTTCGAATCCCTATGAGATCCTACGTCGGAAGCGGAAGACAAGTCGACATCTACAACATCAAATTCTTGTGTTCTAGCGCCAGACCCTTCACCTACTTCGAGGAGTCTTTCATACTCATGAACAGTATCTATGTCTACATCATAAGTGGCATCGGATGTAGAGTCGAACTCATATTCATGTGAGTCTGTACTTGATGTAGGAATTTCATTAGCAGCATCATTAGTCTCATTATTATTCCTTCTGTCATTGACAGCTTGTGAAGTTGTTCTTGTTCATAGTATTTTTGAAAATATGGTGGCCTATATTGCTCACCTGTAAAATTGGGATCATCATTTAATGCTGCTTTCCATTCCTCATATGTAACTTGATGTACTGAAGAAGTTTTCTCAGAATCAGCCTCAGAGCACATCTCAATATCAGTCTCTACCAGATGAACAGGTATGATAGGCTCATCAGGTTCAGCAAGGAGTTTCGCAATATCCAAAGGGATAGGATATGGAAATGTATCTTCATCAGAGCTATTTTTTGGATTCATCTTTGGAGTGGTATCTTCAATTTCTTGTTCATGCTCAGGTTCAAGCTTGGAATCAGACATAGGAGCCAACATAAATGTCTTGGTCCCCAAATGAAAGGGAGTCTTTTTAAAGCCTAAGCCAGTAGTGTCCTTTGGGCTACGACCTACAGCTTCAATAGGCTTCAACAATCCATTATCATTTACCCCTATAGGACCACTTCCCTTGTATCCAAAGCGCTTCATGATTTTGAAACCTTCACTATAAGGTTCTTGTTCTAACTCTGGAGGGGTAGTTGTTTCAGATATCTCCTTTCCTTTATAGATCCAAGCTTTGATAGCTCTTTCCTCATCTTCATCTTCTAAAGGTATGGAGGCTCGCACAAAAGCACCATCATAGATTGTTTGAGGAAGATTATCAGAAAGTCCATGAGTTTCCGAAGGTTTCCCATAGAGGCGTGGAGAGGGAGGTAAAGCTGCTAGAGATAGCACAGGTTCTATTTGATATTCTCCCATGCCCGTATCCTTAATTTTCAAAGTTTGCTCCATTTCTCTAAGCTTAGTGTCATAGAACTCAGTGGAGTCCCTATTGGCAGGAACAAAGCTATCTGTAGTTTGCATGAGAGTATTACAAGAGAGATTGGTGTTTGCGGGTACAGTGACTTCCGCCCCATGAAATGGGAACTTGATGCATTGATGATATGTGGATGGAACAGCCTGCATCTCATGAATCCAAGGCCTACCCAACAAAATGTTGTATGCTAAAGGAATGTCGAGCACTTGGAAAGTAACATCTCTCTCAACAGGACCTACGCGGATAGGTAGCACAACTAAACCCTGGGACTTGCGTTCTTCTTCATCATAAGCTTTTATGGTAATCATCTTACGGGAGTCTATGCAGTCCTCATCATAACCTAGCTGAGTGAGCAATGTAGCAGAACAAATGTTAAGACCAGCGCCATTATCAATAAGCACACGACGGACATGTTTGGGACCTATCATAACCTCTATGTGTAAGGGAGCATTATGCGGGTGGTTCAAAGAATGATCATCTTCCTCTGAGAAGGACAAATAATGCGGTGAGGTCAAGTGACCCACCATAGATTGGAACCGGTTTAGATCAAGATCCTTGGGGACATTTGCTTCAGCGAGGGCTTTATCCAAAATTTGCCTATGAGCAGGCGAGATTTTTAACAACTCAAAAATAGTAATCTGAGCATTGGTTCGCTGGAGTTGATCTAAGATACTATAACTAGTAACACTAGATGTGGGAGTCGATTTAGAAGCTTTTTTGGTAGGGCCAGTGGTAGTCTTATCCATCGTTTGTTTCGGAGCAACCTTGTCTATGCTTTGTCTCGAAGTATCCTTGTCTACAGTTTGCTTCGGAGGATCAAGACCTTTCAAAACAACTCTTCCACGTGATCGAGTGACAACAGTTGCACAATCTTGAGTTTGTCTAGATTCAGATGAACAAGGTGTGCAATTTCGTAAGATGAAAGGAACTCTAGGCTTGGGAGCATCACCACTCCCCTTAAAAGTGATCACATCACAATATTCAACTCCCATAGGTTCAATCATGTTAATAACATTATCGGTAGAAGGGTAAGTGTAATTCACCTTAGCATTGTTGTTCTTAGTTGTAGAAGACTCTCCTTTCTCATGAGGAGGAAAAGGATCTTTAAATGCCTGATGATCAGAATTCTTATTATGACCATCCACAACAATATCACCACTGTCAATCAAATCTTGAACTTTATGTCTCAATTGAAGACAAGTGGATGTCTTATGACCAATATTTTGATGATAGTCGCAATAATCATTGTCATTCCACCAGTGAGGTCTTGGTTGTGGGTCATAAGTTCGCTTGTCCAAAGGAGTGAGAATCTAATTTTGTATGAGAGTTTTAAAGACTACATCAAGAGGCTCTCCCAAAGAAGTGAAATTGCGCTTAGGTCGAGGAGCCCACGGTTTATTTCTAGAAAATCTTGAACTGTGCTAATTATCTGTTGTATTCTTTTCGACAGCCTTAGCCGCTTGTATGCTAGAAGTAAGAGTAAAGACAGGCTTTGAAGACTTTGCGGTGACATTATCGACCACTCCATCATTTACCACCTCTCTATTATTGTTTACAGACTTCTCTTTATCCTTGTTCGTTGAGAATCCTTGTTTATTGTCTTTATTCAGAATTAATTCTCCCTTTTTGACCATAAAGGCTTCTATCCTCACAGCTTGTTTGATCATGCTGTCAAATGTCAAAGGACCTTGTAATTGTACTTGATATCCAAAGTCTGGAAGAAGGTTGTCTAAAAAGATATCAAGTTTCTCAGATTCAGCCAATTTACGAGGATACTTTGTACAAAGTTGTCTCCACCTCTGGAGAAAAGACAAGAAAGGTTCTCCCTATCGTTGTTTCAAATTACACAAGTCACGAATATTGACAGGGTGTTGAATATTGTGAGAATAATGCTGAAGAAAAAGATTGGCAATCTCGTCAAAAGTTTGAATACCAGGATGTAATCGGCAAAACCATTCCATAGCTGGCCCACCCAAGCTACGGGGGAAGAGTCTCATAAGATACGTTTGATCGTGCATGAATTCCATGGATAGCGTGCCAAACTCTCTTAGATGATCTTGAGGATCAGTTGTACCCATGTACTTGTCATATTTGGGTAACTCTACTCCTCTTGGAAAAGGAGGCATGTAAACATTCTTATCAAAAGGAAAAGGACATATATTCCCCAATGTAAATTGTTGTGTGGGCTTATCCTTTTCTTTTGTCAGTTGAGTAATTTGATCTTGCATACTTTGAATCATCTTTTGTAGCTTAGCGGTTTCAATTTCTTCTTCTTTAGCTACAATAGTTTCCACTTGGAAATTCGAAGGTAGTTTGGCTCCTTGCTTAGCCAACTCAAGAAAATACTTTTCCTTATCTTCCAAAAGAATAATTTCCATCATTTTAATGAGATTCTTGTTAGCTTTCACAGCATTTATATCATTCTGAGTAATTACATCATCCTCGTTACCAAGAGTCTCATATATGCTTTGTGTGTGATCTTGTTGATCATCTTGATTTTGATCATAAGGAGGAGGGCGATAGTTATATGCTGCTTGTTGATCAGCTTGAGTTTTGTTTCGAGATTGATCGTCATTATGAGACTGATTGTGATGAGTCTGATTTTGGTCATGAGAAGATTGACCATGGTATTGATTATAAGTTTGACCGTATTGGCTTGATTGAAAGTCAAATGGGTTCTTGGTTCCCATCTTGTCAAGACGAATTTGTGCTGCAATTGAAGCTTTAGTAAAGTGATGAGAACGATGTCGAAAAGGTGCAGCCAATGTAACTTTTGGTGTGTGAATAGCTTCAGATGAATCACTATCTTCAGTGGGATCAATAGTTTCAATAATGGGTTCCGTCCGAGGAAATGATCTCCCAAAGCCACAAAACAATGAATTGTTTTGAAAATAAGAGTTGTCTTGTTCTTGGCGTGACGAACTAGATTGCGAAAATAAAGGATTAAAGCACTCTTGGAAAACCGGAGGAGATGTCTGAGACAAATTATCTTGTGGAGTGCTTAATGACGAATTTGAAGAACTCTTACAAAGTTCAGACTTCTCAACAAATTGGAAATGGCCTATGTTTTGATTATGAGATTTACTTTGACCTTGATCAGCGTTCTGGATAGGATAAGTCTTACCACTTCGAGTCGTGACAGTCATAGACGAAGATGTAATGAGCAAAGATTCGGGATAAAGCTAGGTTCTGTCTCTAAGATAACGAAAAAGAGATAAATGGCCAGGACAGCCAAGATGCAAGATGGACCTGGTACGGATTGTCAAAAAGAGATGGCTAGAACAGCCGAGATAAGACAACCGCAAAGTGAGGTACAAAAGGCATAAAGAGATAAGATGAATAGATAAGAGACAACACGAACCAAAGCAAAGGTCGATCGATTCCTGACTCAACACAACCAGTTTCTGATGGTAAACAACAGGGAAGCAAAAAAAATAGACCCCAGACAAAAAGCAGACCAGATAAAAAGTCAAACAGTGAACTGCAAATAGGTCTCTGTTTTGGAAAACTGCGCTACAGGTTCGCACGAGAAAATGCCTGACCGCACGAGGAAATGACAGCTCGCGCGAGAGAACACAGAACTTCGCGTGAGAAAATACAATCTCGCGCGAGGAAGTGCTCTGAAGCTAAAAGCTCGCGCGGGAAACAGACAAAATCTGACAGTTTTGATGCAATTTTCAAAGTTTGAGTTGAATTTTGAGGTACAGTCTGAACTGATGTCTGACAGAAAATCCAATTTCCTGACAGGTTGACAGAATTGTTTAATCAACACACTCATTTTAGGATTCTAAGCATTCGTTTAAAGACACAATGGTTTTAGATCAAGCACTTGTGAAGCAAAAAGTAGTCATTAACAGACCTATCAAGGACAAAGCAACTTGATAGCATCAGGGAAGTCTTTGTTTGATAATGTATGGACAATGTTTAAGACTCAATAACAAGTACATAGCCTAGTCCTACAAAAAAAAATGGTGAGAAGCCAAAACCTTTGCCCCATTGCTTGAATGCATACGTGCACCTCACACAGCCGTGTCACCCCCTAGAGGGCGCCCGTGTTTTCGGTGTTTCCAAGGACTCAACAGTGTACATTCAAAGGTTACCCTTGTAGCAGGGGCCAGTGTCGCAACCACCTCCAAACGTCCAGGTGTATGCCTATGATGGGAATCTGTGTATGATAAACATACGGAGAGATTCTTCCCCCTCCTTGCGCAAAGATAATGACTCCTTTCGGAGATGAACCGGGTAGGCCACTAGCTAAGAAGGTTTTTTACTAGGCTTCCATTCAAAATAACCTTCGGTGCCCCTGATACAGGGTTGAGGCCTCGCAGCCACACCAACACCTGAAAATCACACACCCCCGCAAGCAGGGCTTGGAGCGGCGCCGCTCAGTGTAATAGACAGGGCCTTTCCATGATGATCGTCAAAGTCATGAAAAGGAAGTTACCATGGTTTCGGAGTCTTTAGACTCAACAAAACTTTCTTTATTATAGTGAGGTGGAATCACCGGCAATAGGTGTGTACTCACTTGGGTCGTTCCCGGAGGTTCAATACCGGCAGGCCCTCTAAAGGTGACACTAGACTTGGTTTAGATTCGGGAGTCTGATTTTTTGATTCTCCCAAAGGGAGAAGAGCATACTTCTCTATCCCGTTTCCTCACCCAAACACAACAAGAAAGTTCATCACCGAGTTAGTTTCACCTCACCAAATCTATACGCTTTTGGGTTTCTGATTCTCTCTCAAGGAGAGAAGAGCATAATTCCCTGACGAATAGAAATGTTAAAGATTCACTAACTTTCTCCGCTTCCCCAAGAATTCGTCATATTAGTAAGATCATTAGAATTCTGGATTCATTCATGGTCATCACCTCCATGTAATGAAGAGCCAAAATTCCTACTCACTATCGAAATTCTCAAAAAAATTTAACGGAGCCCTATTTATACTATGTGAGTAAAAGCAGGAAAAAAACACAACGTTTTAGCGATCTTCAATTATTCGTCCTGCAATCAAACCATTAGTATGTTTTCAAATTCTTTGACAAGCGTCCTGCAGAAACTGTTAATGCTGTAAAATATCAGAGAGATAAAAATCAACAGTTATCAGAAGTTATCAGAAATTAAGAGCAGAAAGAACAAGAAAACTGGAAACTGGAAAAAAAAACTGTAATATAACTTCGCGCGAGAAAGTACAAATCTGCGCGAGAAAGTGCAGTATACGACGCGAGATAACTAAAATCTCGCGCGAGGAAGTACTCCAGTGCGCGCGAGAAAATGCAAACTCTGGGGCGAGACAGTGAAATTTCGCGCGAAAGAGTGCTACATGAGCAAAACTTCGCGCGAGACGCTCTGGATTCTCGTGCGAAGATCCGTACACAGACAGTACGGACGCACAGCAGAGAAAAATTTCCTGTCAAAAAAAAAAATGATAATGAGGCCAGAAATTGATCTTTCTGCCCCACGGTGGGCGCCAAAATGTATGTGCTTGAATGTGACCTCTAAATCAACCACATACGCAACATAGTCATTACTCCTATGGTCAAATTATGAAGAGAATATGAATTATTCAATCCGAAATTCGTGAGGAAGTGACCTGTTGCCTCCTATGCAAGCGGGGGTGTATAATTGCTCTCAGATTGGAGAACCAACAACCATCAGACCGCTACTACAACGGAGGATTTTCCAAGAAAGCTATAAAGATGATATGCAAAGCTAGAATCGAACTAAGATGAATGCAATTAATCTAAAAAAACTTGAAAGAAGATATGAAATGCAGATTTTTTTTTAGTTGATTTTGGAATAAAAATGATCTTAATCTAAGAATAATTAAGCAAATTTAATCTAAATGAGAAATGCAATTATACTAGAATGAGAAATTAAACTAGTTGCAAATGAAAGCTTGAATTTCAATCAAAAATTCACTATAGTGCCTTTACTCTCAAAAATCATCCCCTTGAATGAGAAAAAGAGGTCAAATAAAAAGAAGAGCCAAGAGGAGGAGGAAGAGTTTCTTGATTCGAAACTCCTGACCCTTCATATCCCTTTTTGGACAAATAAGCATGAATTACTTTATTAAAAGAATGGAAAATGCCACATGAGGACCTTTCGAATATCTCAAATTATTAATTCAAGAAAAGGTGTCCATTCAAATAACAAGCAATTATTAATTCCTTTTTATGGGTAATTAGCTAAAGAGGGTGGTTTGATTTAATTTAATTTAAAGCGCATAGGACTTTACAATTAAATTAATGTATCATAGGGGTAATTTAGCCAATTAAGTCAAAGACTTTAGGAATTAATTTAACATTTGATTATTGCAATTTATGGTCTTTGCAATTGACATCAAGTCAAATTAAGTCAGATAGGAGAGAGAAAATTGCCTAGGGAACAAGGACTTTGGTGATGTAAAATCGAGATAATGCACCAAAATTGATGAAATTAAATAGGTGCCAATTTTGGGGTATTACAAAATGATCTTATGTATTTGGTCAAAAACACACCATGGGGTATCGAGGATAAAGTAGTTACAGGATCATTCTCCACCACGTTCATAGGATGCAACTTAAAAAATGGCCTCGGTTCCTCAGTAATTTCAACCAATACATAAGTGTCCATAATTCCAACAATAATTTTCTTCATAAAAGAAAGTATAGAAATGCAACACAAATAAATATCATTTTTCTCATTTGTTAGGGTTCTTCGATCACTGCTTTAATCTTGGCACACGATTACAACTAACAATCTTAAAAACTTCAAATTTCCTTATAATCACTCGCAAGTGCTCAACACATCTCATAGAATGAAATGCAACAAATGATCTTCCCTTTTCTACTTTTATAATGTTACACTCAATGCAATGGTCAAATAGTACCATTAACCACTTGCAACCGGTTAGAACATCGAACGGTCACAATTCCATAAAAATCATTATGTGGTCACATAGAATCATATGAAATACAAGATTCTTCATCAAATTCATCCAAAACATCAATAGGCATCTAAATATGCTAATAAAACTTACCACGCACACAACTTAGGGGATCGGTTATAGATCTTACTTTATTTTCTACCACTAAGCCAGTAGCATTGGCTTAACCTGATGATAAATTATCCACATTACCAGATGTTTTGGATCTCTCTATCAATTCAGAATAATTGAGTACACCTTTCTTAGTCCATGTTTATTTCAACTAATTTCTAATTCCTTCAATATCTGCAATCTTCTTGCCTTTATCATTATAAGGCTTATTCACCAATAGAACTTCATTGTCTTTCTTCTTAGCTCCACAAGATCTAGCAAGATGTCCAATCTTGTTGCAATAGTAACACACCATACCAATTTGTCTCCATGGTCTAATATTTCCTCTACCACTTCTCATCCTACAATTGACTATTCTATGTCCATAATTGTGATAGATAGAACAGGTAACATCCAATCAATTGCCTTGATGATTAGGTCTCAAATGGTTGGGGCTATATGACCTCTAATTTTTTTATTCTAGTCCTACACTCATTAGCCTTATGTCCATACTTATCTCAATGATAACAATTACCATGAAAAACATTAGGTCTAGCATTGAAACCTCCATATCTACCATAAAAATTTCTTGATCTAGCAATAGGTGCTTTAGGTCTATTAGGTCCAATAGGTCTAAACCTACATACATTAGTAGTATGACCTTTCTTGTGACAACTGAAACATATCGGGTTGTAATTCCTCCTATCAACTTTGTTGTTGATCACCTTAGGTTCTCACTTGTCTTCTTTTGCATGAATCTTCTTTGTACCAGATGACTCACTGACTTTAAAATTTAAAAACCCTAAACCTTGTTTCTCGTTGTTTCTCCTTTGGTTTGAGAGTTATTTATCAAGTTTATCAGAACCCTTATTGAACTTATCCAACAGGTATGTGACTCCTTTCAACTTTTCATTCTCATCCCTCAAATTCTCATTTTCTCTTAGGACATTGGTATTTTCTAAATTTGTATCATGTATTTGTTCATTCAAAATAATTTCTTCTTCATATCTGAATAGTTCTTCCATCTTTGGCTTTGAGAGTGTCATCTGCAACCCTCTTAGCTTCGTATGCATCTTTCCTTCCATCTATCTCTTTGACCTATTTTAATTGAGAAGCTTTCCAACTCCCTCTACATTTTCTTCTTTTCTTGCTTTAGCTTGTCCATCTCCCTATGCATGTCCTTGTTGTCCTTAGATAACCACTCATTCTTTTGAAACAAGGCTTCTAGGGATGATTCAGATTCCTCATATCCACTTTGTTTAGATAGGTGGTCAATTAGGTCTTGACTATCATTCACTTGTTGAACCAATTCTTGTCTTTTAGTCCTAGATTTCTTTAACTGATCTTTGATTTTCTCAATCATGTCTTCAGCGTCTACAAGTTGTCTTCTATAGGATTCCATGTCTTCCTCAAGGATCACTCCCAAGCTGTTAGGCTTCTTATAGGAAACTATACTCTGATACCAATTGTTAGATATAGGAGGCACTGAGAGGGGGGTGAATCAGTGTAAACAAGAAATGAACCAATTCAACCAATACTTTGATTATGTTTTTAAACAACTTCCATACAATCACACATGCAAATATAACTATGCAATAGAAGTAAAACAATTTAAGCATTCACAAAGAATAACACATAACACCACTATTTTTATCGTGGAAATTCTTGTAAGAGGGTGAAAACTATGGTGGGGATGACACCCACGAATCTCTTCACTGCAGTTAAAAGAGTTGCCTTATTGGGAGCTTACAATACCCTATCAAGGGTTCACCTAGTTAGAAGTGACTAGTACCTTGTTAGAAGTACCAAAAGATCTGTTAGGATCTACCTCACAAGAGGATTTAGAACTCCAGTTAATAAGTCACCTTGTTAAAAGATTTATACAAAAACCTTGTTAAAGTCTACCCGATTAAGGGATTTAACCTGCTAACCTATTAGAGTTAGCCTTGAGAAATAAACTCAAGTAGATGGTTTGGGAATGACACTACTTTCCTGTTACATCCACTATAATCTCTAATCTTTGGTGCACTATATTTCCTCTGGCTTTGATCGCAACACCCAAACTTAGGATTGCAACCGTAAATCATGTGATTTAGTCCACCTTTATACTTATGTTCTTAAGTCTTCTAAGACTTGAAAAATGTTTTACAAGTTGGTCCACAATATTGACCAAACTTATGGAAAACTACGTCAAATATACCTAACATGTCGGCCCAAAAATCAACCGCCTTGATCATCTGATCATCATGAACCAATCGGTAGGACAACCGGTTCACACTTATCACATCACCAAAATACTAACTCACCCAAATCATTGATTTATCGATTGCAATTGTAGCATTGTAGTTATCTGACCTTGGTAAACCACCATAATTAATCACACCTTCCAAAATGTCGTCTATCTCGATCGCCATGCAAAACAATATTTCTTATTGTCTTCTTGTTCACCGGTCAAAACACTTAGCATAATCTACCTTTACCTATCTATCATGTCGATTGGTATATGCAATGTATTCATCAAATCTGATAGAATTGGTAGAATTGATAGAGTTATCATCAATGACAAACTCATAAAAAACATTACTCTGCATCTCAACCCAAAATTCCATCATAATTCCAACACTTGCCACATCAACCTAAGATTTTTGAGCTACTTCATATGGCACTTTCCACATGAGATGTTCAAATCCTACTTGCCACATAAGCCTCCAAATTTTGATTTGAATCATAAAGCCCTCAAACCTAAGTTTCACCTTTCCACATAGAGGCTTGATTTCCGATCTTCTCTTGTCAAATTGAAGTGCTTGCCACATAGCTTCATAAAATCCAAAATCTCCCAAGTTCACTTGAGACATGGTCTTGAGATTTCCAAAAGTCTTTTTTGGGAAATTGCCTCATGTAACCTTCAAGTCCAACCTGCCACAAAAGCATGCCAAACCCAAGTTGCCACATGAGGTCTTCAAACCCCAATTGCTAGATAAAGGCTCCAAATCCAAATTTCTACCATTTTCGAATTGACACATAAGGCTTAGAATTATAAGCTACCTTAAGTTCACTTGACATATAACCTTGAGAATTCCAAATTTGACACTTGAAGGCTTAATTTCTGATTTTAGCTTGCCCAAAGAAATGAGAATTCCAATTTTGGCTTTGCCACATAGATATGGGAATTTTGAAAATCATTTTTTGGCACTTGCCAATTGAAGGCTTGAAATCCGAGTTGCCACACAGAATCATGGATTCAATTTTCTCTTGACACATCAAGCTATCAAATCAACTTGCCAATTTTCAAATTGCCACATAATCTTTTTCAAGTTGCCACACAGAATCCAAATTCCAATTTTCAAATTGCCGTACAATCTTTTTCAAGTTTGAAGGCCTTTCCAAATGGACATGCCAAATCCGATACCCAACTTGCCACATAAGGCCTAAAATTCTGATCTTGTCATTGGCACACGAGGACATGAATTCTGATTTTCTTAGAAAGCATACTATTTCGATGAACAAAGGCTTGAACAAGTCAGCCTTGAGAGGAAAATTAAGCAATTACTGGTAAACAAATGTTTAATGAGGTTCAATCTTATTTAATGCCAATAAAAGTAATATATAGGCAAAGTGGAATATATATAATTGGGTGTTAGAGCCACTTCAACACCCAATTGAAATCAAAATATCCATTGCAGATCAAAAGAAAGAGGTGCAGATTGAATTCACTCAATCAGGGTAGCCAATTGAATGAAGGCAATTATAGTTTGAAGGATATCGAGCAGCAGGTCAGATCAAATTCGCACCAGCATCAAGCCATTTTTGTCAAATTCGGGTTGTTAGGAAGGCATCGAATTCTAATTGTAGACTTGTTGGATATCAAAAGGTTGAGGATTACTTCAAGAACAAGTTCAGATCCTATCACTTGAAATCACAATCTCGAAGAATAATCGAATTAAGAAGTGAAAATTAGATCTTTCTAAGGGAAAATATCTCCAGATTTTGGCATCAAGACTCAGAATTTGTTAAACACAGCAAGGTAAGCATGACTCCCTTTGGTAATTCGTGGATGTGAGAGGTTGTATGTGCATTTTGATAAGAATTTCAAATGAAGATTGTGATTGTAATCGAACTATTTAAGTCTGAAATTTTCATCTGTTGAGATAAAATCATAAATAACGAATCCATTAAATATCTCTATCGAAGATTTGATTCCTAAAGTGCTAATCCTTGTCATACTAAGATTAAAATGATAATGTCTAATAAACAGTGTTGTATTGCAGGTTAGACATGGCAAGCGCTGAGGATAGTGAAAATCAAGAGTCAAAGGCCAAAGGAGCAAAGGATGGAGAATGAAGAACCGGAAATGGACAAGTCTACAAGTAAAGAGGGATTATCATAAACTTGAATTCCCTTTGGGAATCTAAGTTCAATTTAATCAAGAGCAATAATCCAAGTACATGAAGGACTTCATCACTTCAAGAAGATCAAGGCCATGAAATTAAAAATTCAAGAACAAGCAAATTCAAGTCATGTCAACGAGGAGATTTCAAGGTGAAGGATTTCAGATAATAGAAAAGAAAGCATGAAGCCATTACAATTTGAGAATATAAGCCATTACAATTGAAGGTTTGATAATGTTGATTATCAAGAGATATTCTCTTATCATTAGGAGATATTTATCAAGTCTATAAGATAAACATGTTGAGGTAGTTTTTAGTAATCTTCAACTAGATAGATCATGCCCAGTGTTCCAATAGGAGAGTTCAACAATATTATGTCTCGATTCATTGAATTTTCCAAAAAGAAAAAAGTCCAAGGAAATTATTTTCTAAAGGAAGATTTGTTATAATTTCACGTGGCATTTTATCATTGGCTCATTGATTGGGGCCTTCTTCTATAAACTTCTACCTAACCCATTTTTTAATTAGTCGATAAGAGCATTGTAATTTTCTTATTTGCCCACAAGGTGGTGTTTTCGTATAATTAGTTAGCATTTAATGTTTGTAACTGTTAGTTAGACTATGGTTGTATTGGCACAATCTTGTCCATTGATTCTAAATCAATCAAAGCCACACATTGTACTTTGAACCTCTATAAAAGGCCAAGGCCTTGCCATTTGTAAGATTAGAGACTTGTTGAAATTGTTACTATAATACTGCCAAGATTGTTCATAGTTCATTGTTGGTCTTCATGGTGGATCGATTGTATCATTTTGGAATATTGCATGGTTTCTACATTTTCTCACTTAGAGTAGGATTTTATTTCATGTTAAGTAGAAGTAGATGAATGGAGGATATTATTGTTGGCGATTAATGGTGAAGATAGTGTCCATATATTTTGTTATTTGTTGGTATGTAAGTAATGTTGTAAAGTTAGTCAAGGTGTAATTGCAAGTGTTTAACTTCAATTGGAGATGTTCATTTGGATATTACCTTCATAGGGTGTTTGAGTGATCATTGGCAGTAAAAAAATCATAACTGTGTCCTTAGATGATAGAACCCTCCTTGTGTAGTTGATCTAGCAAAGTAGGACTTGTTAAAGTCTCACCACACCATCAATGATCTCTTGCATTCTAAGAGTGGAATAGATCTTCCTAAACCCTTATCCTTTGCAGTTTGTTTGGTTGGAAGTAGTTGAAGTAACTGATGTCATTGAATGAACAACATAAGTCCCCTTGTGATACCCAACATATCACATCATTAAAACTGAGTGAAATTGAAATATCTCAAACTCTAATCACGCTTCAAATCTTATTTAGATTTAGATATTTGTTCATGTTTTGCTTCATCATAATGTAATATTTCAACATGCAAGCAAGCAAGATAAACGATATAGATTTTCAAGGAAACTAATTTGATGAAATACAAAAAATCAAAGTTAGCCAATGGGTATTCTTATGATATAGAAATGTATTGTTGTCTACAAACACCTCCTTCTGTTACAAATCAAAAAATGCAAATGCCATCATGTAACACATACCCAGAATGCTTCCATATGTAAGATAGCAAGCCCTCTGAAGTTTTGCAAGATAGATCAGCAAATCTCCATGAAAACGGATCAATGATGTGCAACTGTGAATCCTAAGATGGATTCACCAAGTGGGTTGATTTGGGTTCTTGTCCAAATCACCAAACCATCTAGCGTTTTTGTCATAGGGTTTTACTAGACCTTCAAGCTCATAGAGAAAAGACTCAAAATAAAATTAACAATTACATAATGCCTTGGCAATTCCCTTTTTCCTCTTTTTATAATAGTATTTTCCCTATTTTGAGAGATACTTTATTTTATTTCTCTCCAAAATGCAACTTTATGTAATAATTTAAAGTTGACATTATAATAAAGTCACTTTTAATTAAATTAATTAAAATAAAGTCATTCTTTTAATATTTGATTTATTTGGACAACTTTAAAATAATTAATTTTATTTATTTATTTCTCCAACATTTGGGGACATTACAATCCCCCCTTCCCGAAGATTGTTTGCCCTCAAGAAATCCACATCTGCATGCTGACCCAAATACCTAGATCCCATATCAACCTCAAGAACACTGCTCCACCAAAGTGTTGCGCTACTCTGATAATAACAACAGTAGAACCGGAGTTGTGAAGAAACTCATCACTCATGTTTTGAATCCTTTTTACATCTTCTATGATATGATGCACAGAATCTGCCCTCTTACTAGTTGCATCAACAACCCATGTCTCATGACTATCTGCCCAAATTTGAATGCCAACATTAGGTGACCCCATAACATTGTCTTCTATAATTATGGGCTACATTTTCTTGAGGATGAAGAGATATATTACTTTTGTTATAACAATTAGCACTGCTATCATACATTTGTGTCATGTCTTCAACTTTTACAAGTACTTCTTCATTGAAAACTTCATATTCAACACTTGTAGACCCCTCTACATTAGTTATTTCATGTGTAAGGGCTGCAAACTCATGAGAATGAGAAAGTAAACTTTTGTTGTCCCAAATCAGAATTTTGACTTGACTCATTTTCTCCCTAAGTGATTAAAGGTGGTAGTGTCTCAAATAAATCATCTTCAAATGGTGTCACAAGGTTACAAGGAGTTTTTTCGTGAAGTTCTTCAATTCTTTCGTCAACTTGCTCAACTTTTATATCTCTAACATTGTCATTTTACATCATAGAAGTGGCTCCTATAGAGGTTTGAATTTCTTTTTGTCTTTTCTCTCTTTGGGTTGTCCAAAAGAGGTCTTCTAAGTGCTTATGAAAAGTGTCTATCCTTGATAATTCTTGAGCTATTTTATCATTTGTTACCACCAAATGATCTTGCAAATCTTTCCACGCCAAAGGCTTTTGCTCCATGTTTCCCAAAATTTCTTGAATATCATGTTATGATTTTTCTTCATGTGTATGAATTGTGTCGTTGAAGTCAACTATCACACTAGAAGATGCATTTTGATCACCCAAAGAATACATACCATCATTATCCATATCAATCTCATGCTTAACATCAAGACAAGTCATGATTATCTCTCTTGTGAATCTTCTTGCAAAGAGGATGAAGCCTCATGTGAGTCACTCCTCAATGCTTTCCTTTTGTCCTGATGAACCAAATCTTCGTGTTTATCAAATTCTCCATGTAGATTTTTGTGTACCAACATTGAATTTTCTCCTCTCTTGTGTTGTTGTTTTGAACTTGTAAATGATTGTTCTCTTTTTTGTATAAAAGCTAGTTGAATTGGTCTATCAGACCTTGTGTTTATTGTCCTAATAACATCAGAGGCTACTCCAACAGGATTCTCTCGCTCGACTTCACTTCTTTCATCATCTTGATTCCTTGATTGTGGTTGTACCCTTAACTTACCAATCACAGGAAAAAGTTGATGTTGTGATTTCATGAAAGTCTGCATCATCTGCTACTGTTGTTGAGAAAAATGTGTCAAAACATCATGTATATTAGGCTAACCATTCCCACTATTATTCCATTTCTCTACCATATTCAAAGCATCTTGTCCTTCTGCTTCTTCCAATTGTGCTCGTTCTTGTTGTTCTTCTCTACTTCAAGTATAATACTTGTGTGGACCAATCTCTTGTGAGCTCATATAATTAATCCAAACACATGCATTGTTTCTACTAATAACTATCATCTGACCCATATGCAACAATTAAACTTGACATGCAACAATTAATTCTAACATGCTACTAAAAACACTAACATGCAATTACCCATTTTCACAAACTGGCCAAAAGTGGCATGCAACCATCTAGGTATCCACCAAACTGACATGTAACACAAATCCACTAACACGGACTATTCAAAAATAACATGCAATGGTAACCCTCTTCATAAATTGCTCTTAAATTGACATGCAATCATCTGGGTATTCACCAAATTGTCATGCACTAACATCCAAAAGAACATGCAACTGCAAAATCTAACATGCAATTGGAACCCACACAGGTGGCAAGGTCATTGTACTCTAATACCACTAAAATATCCAAACTCTAATTACGCTTCAAATCTGATTTAGATTTAGATGTTTTACTTATGTTTTGCTTCATCATAATGTAAACTTGCAACATGCAAACAAGCAAGATAAACAATATAGATTTTCAAGGAAACTAATTTGATGAAATACAAAAAATCAGAGTTAGCCAACGGGTATTCTTGTGATATAGAAATGTATTGTTGTTTACAAACACCTGCTACTGATACAAATTAGAAACTACAAAATGCCATCATGTAACACATACCTAGAATGCCTCCATACATAAGATAGCAAGCCCTGAGAAGTTCCCAAGATAGATCAATGAATCTCCATGCAAAAAAATGAAATGATGTGCAACTACGAATCCTAAGATGAATTCACCAAGTGGGCTGATTTGGGTTCTCGTCCAAATCACCAAACCATCTAAGGTTTCCGTCCTAGGGTTCTATTGGACCTTCAAGCAAAGCTTCAAGGTCACAGAGAAAAGACTCGACATAAAATTAACAATAACCGGAATGCCTTCACAATTCCCTTTTTCCTCCTTTTATAAGTCTTTTCCCTATTTTGAGAGAAATACTTTATTTTATTTCTTTTATTTCATTTATCTCCAAAATGCAACTTTATGTTATAATTTAAAGTTGACATTATAATGAAGTCACTTTTAATTAAATTAATTAAAATAAAGTCATCGTTTTAATATTTAATTTATTTGGACAACTTTAGAATTATTTATTTAGTTCTCCAACATTTGGGGACATTATAGAAATTACATAATAAGAAGGAACCTTGGGGTTGTCTCATTTGATCACACAATCTAGATACATTGTTTAGCATGTGAGATTCCTTGTTCAAGAAAGAGTTGGAGTTTTGGTATTTCATTTAAGATATTGAGCATGGGAACCACCTAACCTAATGAAAATTATTGACCTATTTATAGAGACTTTAATGTACAATTTACCCCTTTACATGTTTGACTACACATATCAACCACTTTGTTCTCCCTCAACTCCGACTCTACTTGTTGCTTCCTATCTTCTTCAACATTAAAAGTAGTTGTTGGTGACTCTTGGTCTTCCAACAATGTGCAGATAATGAAAGAGTCAATCTTGCAATGCCACTTGTTTATAAATGAAGCTTTAGGAAACCATGTATTTCACTCTTTCTCTACTTACACACTATCACTTGTTGACCATACATTAGAAAATCTCCAACCAATTGTACATTTTGCACCATCACAAGCCAATTGTAGATTAGACCCTCTATTGTCAATTGTACATTATACTCTCTATAGTTGACCATACATCACACTCACTCTCCAACCAACCACACATTATACTCTGTGGTCAACCATACATCACACTAACTCTCCCACCACCTATATATTTCTCCCTCTCCAATCAACCATATTTTACACACCCTCGAGCTTATTATACATTTCACTTTTTCATTCTACAAAAGTTGTCTCCATCAACCTACGTGCATATACATAGCCACCAATGTCCCAAGCAACTATACACGTATCCAAGAGTCTACTTCAATTTATATTTATATGCCTATATATGGAACCAGTATCAGAAGCAATGGCCTTTACAATAACATTTGTAGATTATCGACTCCTAAACACACAATCAAAACTACTCAACAAAGCTCATGACACACGTCAAACCAAAACACAAAAAAATGAAAGGATTTTTTTTTGGAGTGATGCAATATTGCTCAAACCCCTACAATGCTTGTGCATCACAATACAGTCGCAGGAACAAGGGCTAAAGTTCCATTAACAATAATTGTTGTTTTGCCCATATCCATGGGATTATTAATCCCTTTATTACTCCATAGAGGAAATATAATGGCTCGATGGTATATTCTAGGTATTTGCTTATTAGATTTCCTTTCATTGTGTTTTGTTGTCATTATCATGTTGGTAATACATTACTCCAATTGGAAGAGGAAATAACTGGATAAATAATATTCATTTTCATTGGAAACTGGGAATTGATGAACAATGTGCTTTGAGTCTGAGGTTAAAAATGTGCTGATTTTAATAAGAAAATTGGTAATTAGATACATTGTGATTGCAAACTTTCAAGAGAATGAAGTTGACTATAAATTTTACTAATTCCAAAAGAATGTGAAGCCAATGCAAAACCTTCATAAGATAAGTATAACGTGTGCAGTGCAAAGTAGATGTCATTAATCTGATTTGTAATATAAAAAAATCAACGAATTTAATAGGCTTTACATTCTCATTCATAGTAAACCACAGATATTTTCTTTCTTTTCTATGTTTACAGACAAAATTTGCAGATAACAGTGATAAGATTAACCAGTAGCCTTCTGCTTCTTGGGTATCCTTACTGGTTCAAACACAGCACATAGTAGAGCATGGTCAGACATATGATAGTTTTCAGGCCAGATGCCCTGTTCCACCTCAGACGGAAACAATGATGCTCCCTTCACATCAAAACCAATTTCAGATTCTTGCAGAGCATCTTGATCCTGAATGCTTGGATCCACATCAAACTTTATTAATGGAGATCCAGATTCCACTTCTGTTATTTGCCTTAGAAGTAAGTGCTTATCATGGTTCACAGTTCTTAAGTCATAATGTTGTTCTGTAAGTGGTGATTCACTTTTTCCATTAACATAAGGTGCTGAGTGCTTTTTCCCCTCCAATACAATGATGGGACTCAACTCAATTGATTGTGTTATCATCACCTTCTGAAAAAAATCAATACATCAAAAATACCTCAGATTGATCTCAACACCCACTAGACCACTACAGATTATGAGAACTCGACAAACAGGAAAAATATATTTTCATACCTGAAATTCCTCACTGTCAATTATACCATTTCCATCAAGGTCGGCTGCCATCATCAGATCTTCGATCTCTTCACTGGTAAGACCCTCTGAAAGCTGTTCTGTAAGCCCCAACTACAAAATTCCAAATTCCAATTCCTTTAATATGTAAGTGTAAACACTATAATGTAAAAGTTATAATTACTATACACAAAGAACTAGCATATCTGATTTGAAAAGCTGAAGATGGAAATAGAGAAAATAAAGAAGGATTGCAAAAACCTACTTGTTGAAGAGCACAGTGAAAGTCTTCTAGTGTGAAATAATCCTTAATCTTACATTCTGGATTAAAGAAGCAAAATGCGTCTACATTGTTCAAACCAGCCTCTTTCAATTTAAACTGCGAAATATACACCAGCTACCTGTTATAAATTTATAGCCTTAGAAATGAAACGGGCAGAATTTCAGCTTCTAAACAAGCAGCATCTTGCAGGAAAAGGTAGCAGTGAAAACACAACATGAATATAGCAGAAAAATCAGACAGAATTCTTTGGAAATAATATAGCACATTCAAAGATAATCCATTATTTTGCATCCATCTAAAGCAGTATCACCGATTCAAGGCTACAAGAAAAATGTTCATTACCTTGATAATGCTAAAAACTGCTTGCATCCAGCTAATATGTAAAGGCTTGCGATCATTGTCAGGATTGAGAAGCCATATAAAGTCTACTCCACATTTATTTCCACGGTGATTGAGATGGCTAATCCACTAGCAAACAATACAAGAGAGACAGAAAGTGAACTAATGTGAAAAGGAAAGAATGCAATTATTTCTTCTATTGAAGAAAACTGAGGTATAGCATACTATAAGACCATTGCTAAACTTAACCAACGTTACAAAAAAATACTGAATATCGAGCTAACCCTATGAGCATCTGCATCACCATCAGTGTAATCATGAGCAGTGTCATAGGATGAAATGAAGCCTTGAGAACGTAGAAATTTGTAAACATGCCCACGTTTGCTCCCGTTCCAGTCCCTGAAGAGTACAAAGTTTGGGCAGGTATTTATTATTGATAGGAAATAAATGAAAACCACATTCAATTTCCCATTTATTAGTTTAACAAGGAACTAAAAGGAAAATGAGCCAGGAGCCATAATGGATGCTAATATGTGAAACAGAACTGACACTCACCCACAAAGAATAACAGGAATGGATGAAAGTTTATTCTCTGCCTTAAATATCTCCAAGTACTCTAAGATCTTGTATACCTGTTCCAATCATAGACTTGTAAACATCTTCTAGAATCACACTCGTTAACATTGGCAGCATGGAAAAGCAGCAGCCAATAACATCATTAAAACAAACTGTGCATTCCAGCTAATGATTATAAAACAGAATGTACACACAGAAACTTAAGCAGAGAAAAATTTTACCTGTCGAAGACGAACTAAACTAAAATTAGAATTGTGTGGGAACAACAAATGAGTGTTAACAACTATAGCTTCTAGGCAAATTCCATCTGTTTCATTCTGTATATATGGGCTTGCAGAACGAAGATGCAATAACTGAGCTACACGGTCACCAAAATCATTGAAGAAAAGTTCACGAACATTGACTACCTTGAAATGGTCCCTTCTCACTGCAGTGAGGAGACCTGTAAAATGTCAAAAGTGGCTCATCAATTAAACACAACCAATATAGACCATACAATCTCAATTTGTGTGAGGGGTTTAGTAAATTGATTTAAGGAATTCTAAATTTAAAATATCCTAAGTATACCTTAACCGCTTTCAAAATTTTGTATGCAAGTATCCAGATACAATTTCCAATAATCTCAAAAGGCATATTATGATATTATTTGATTCTAACCAGTTAGAAACATTCAAACTAGTGAACATTTATTAAAAAAAGTTGTTCATAATTTCCTTTCACTCTTTCAGTAAAACCATTATATGAATTGATATTGTAGTTCTCTCAATATGATTGGAAAAAATACAATAAAATGGGCGAATCTAGGAAGAAAAATTAAGTTACCATCACCACGGTCGTTAGTGCGCCCAAGTTTGTAAATCTCATACCCAGCATCATTGAGTCGTTTTTCATACATGTCCACAAGCTCCTCATTTTTTATCCAGAATTCCTAAGCATGAAGAGAAAGTAACTAAGATCAGCCTAGCGAGAAAGATGGAAAGATTGTCCTGAAAGCATTCCTTCAATTGAACTAATTCTTTGTACTTGCTAGAGCCTGTTCGGAGCATTTCATCTATAGACGAAGAGCTAAATAGAATTTCCTTAGATGTTGCTTCTTTAAGTTCTACAAGTTTCATAAAAGAGAATTCAAGTAACAAAATATGTTCTTCTCAGTAAGTCTTTCATTAAACATACATAACAAATTTTGTTAACTAGCCATCCTATCTAGCATTAATGAATCATTACTTATTGCAATTTGGATCTGGCCATTTTCCATCTACATCCTATTTCTGTATTACCCAAACTCAGAAGGTGTCTCATCACAGGGTTGCACCAATCTCTGACATGATTCTGAGTTGGAAAATATGCAGAAAAGACACAATGTGTTATATATTTTACTTCACGTCTTATCATGTATTAACCAATTCACTGATTTGTACCTCATATGTGTGCTCAGAAAAGAACATTGAAATTCTACCATCAAATTAGCAAATCCCGACCACTTCATATTACTTTTGAGAGTGCTCCAAACAAACATTAAGCTTTAAAGCAGGAAAATGGCCTCTTAAACCAATGAGAACTAACAAGTCAAGGAATGGTCCCTTCGATCATTTGTAAACACTGGTGTAAAATTGGCTTGAAATAAACAATAGTAACACTGAAGGAAATAAATGCATAATGGACAATTATTCAACAAACTATAAATGAGATTACAACGCATAGGGAAAGAAATGAATAATGGGCTATTATTTAGTGACAAAAGACGATCACAAAATTTTAATTTGGTGCCCTGAAGTATTTGAACTGTAGCTTTCAGATGGGATATGTTAGATGAGATGGTAAAAATCAGTGTGGTTAAGTTGAAGACCAGCACTTGTTGATTGCTCTTGGACTTCACAAGGCTAATGGAAAGGAGCATAAACAACTGCAAGCAAACCAACAACCAGTAATTGATGTCTGATTTTCAATCCATCCATACTGCACTTTCAAAGGAGCATCAATCGGCCATTGTTTCTCTTCCATATTTCAAACTTCATATGGTTTGAGATTTATGACTGCGGAAAAGAAATACGCGAAAATTTATCAAAATAATACAGAAGAAAAGGTCTTCACCTAAGAAGATGTTAAGGTTTTAGGATCATTGCAAATGTAATAGCACTATCTAATTGTATGTGTCTTCCAAATGCAACAATCTCTTGCATTTATATTGAGAATGAGCCAAGAAGAGACATGTCCCTTCATGAGACATGTCTATTCATTAATATGTAATTAATATAATGATAATTATTATTATTATATATATACATACATATATATAATATCTCTTGAGTATTATATTAATTTCTCTAATATTTACATAATATATATATATATATATATATATATATCTCATATATACTAAATATATATACATATCTTCACTAGTATTAACTCATAGTGTTTATTCGACTGAAGCTACAAAACATCAACACTCCCTCTTAGCTAGGGAGGATAAATCAATCCAATGTCAACACTTAAGACACTTGACAACATCAATCATATGATGTAAGAAATAAAGGCATCATCCTCAAGATGTAATCAATAGAAACATAGTCTCAATATGTGGATTGCCTCCATCGGCGATTCTATCCACAAGCTCTTGAGTATTGGCCTATCAGAATGTCAACAAATGGCATTCACCAAATACTCTGAGTATTGGCCTATTAGAACATCAACATATGACATTCACCAAGTACTCAATAAGGTATTGGCCTGCAGAATATCAACAAATGATATTCACCAAATACCTATCATATATCTATACAAACAACTCATAAACCGTCAATGACATCTAACACTTAGTTGTTGATTTACAAGATATATCTATGCAAACAACTTATAGACCGTCAATTTAATGACATCTAACACTTAGTTGTTGCTTTACAAGATGTATCTATACAAGCAACTTATAGACCGTCAATTTAATGACATCTAACACTTAGTTGTTGATTTACAAGATATATTTATGCAAACAACTCATATACCGTCAACTTAATGACATCTAACACTTAGTTGTTGCATTAATTCATCATGATTTATTTCAACATTATAAATAATGTATATCATGATTTAAGTTATTGTAAGATCGTCACCTTCCAATAACTTCTACAAATACAAGTGATAATCATTTGGAAGTCGTCACTTCCTCATGATTTACACAAGGGGCAAGCCCATTAAAAATATTCATGATTCATTAGTATAATAATCAATTTTATCAAGTTTACCTCAGAAGTGTTTCACCTTCAATAGTGAACTCCCTCTCAATCAATATGATCAAGATTGTCACAAGTTGACTGAACCATCTGCTCCCTCTGAAGCTCAAGTTTATCAACTTCTTGACCTCTTTTGAAATTCCAGACCCCCTTTAGTCTCAATCATCAATTCGTTTGCAAGCATCAAGTTCTTTCTCCCTTGAATGCAATTACCTTGTGCTTCTGTCCTAAAGGTATGTCAAAGAGAGATTACAAATAGCTCACTAAACTATCTCGACTGGAAATACCAATGATAGAAGCATACAATATTTTAATAACCAATAGTATAGCATGAATTAAAAAAACTCAAAAATTATGTGCATTAATAAAAAATGAAATACTTATCTTTTATAAATTTCAAGTATTTCATTCTATAAGGTGAGCCCATATAGAAAATATCATGCAAATTCACAGAATGATGTCATCGTTCTCAAACATTACTATAACTCTTCACATGAACTATATCTAATATCCAAAGGTTCTATACACTATCACAATCTTCAATCTTATTAGATCTCCCTTCAAGTGGTTAGGTTTTTAAAGAAGCAACCTTGCTCTTTTTCAGATTTATTTTTTTTTATTATAGACCCGTACAAAGTTGGTCATAACTTTTGAACCTGGAATTTTCTCTTCAATCGCTCCGGTGAGATTCTTGTAAATTAGTTTCTCACAAACATATCCGAAATTTAGCAAAATCCAACGGTGCATTTGGGAGAGATGATCTTCGTACTGAGACTGTATTTTTTGAGACAGTCACACATTCACCATCAACAAACTACTCTCTTACATTTGCAACTTGGCTATGATACCATGTTAAGGTTTTAGGATCATTGCAAATGTAATAGCACTATCTAATTGTATGTGTCTTCCAAATGCAACAATCTCTTGCATTTATATTGAGAATGAGCCAAGAAGAGACATGTCCCTTCATGAGACATGTCTATTCATTAATATGTAATTAATATAATGATAATTATTATTATTATATATATACATACATATATATAATATCTCTTGAGTATTATATTAATTTCTCTAATATTTACATAATAATAATATTTTTATATATATATATATAGATATATATTTAAGTATATATATACATCTCATATATACTAAATATATATACATATCTTCACTAGTATTAACTCATAGTGTTTATTCGACTAAAGCAACAAAACATCAACAGAAGGAATGGTCACACATCTACTCTAGATTTTTTCAGTTTATTTGATTTGTATCCATTCTTCATAAACTGGTTTCAAAATGTAGTAGCCTGCCAAGCATGCTAATTGAAGTGGACCTCAATTTTTATTATATTAACTGGATGTGGCAAATTCATATGAACTTTGTCAAGGTCAAAAGGTATAGGGTATAGTCCACAAGCTTCATCATGAAAACGAAAGGTTGACTCTTAATATTTAGGATGAAATCTAAACAAAAAAATATAAACTGATAAATGCTGACCAATTCCTATTGACCTTGACATAATTTCCCAATCTTCAGAGTTACAGTAAATCTCATAAAAGTGGTTCTAGAAAATTGATAGCATGATTAAGGACTATAATCGAAATCATAATCCTGCTTTTCAGAAACATACCTGCAAACATATGATGGAGGATCTTTTCTGGAGCAATACCTCAAGTATACTCTTGTTTCGGCTGAACCAATATTCCCTGTACTCACTTTCTCGGATTCCCTGGAGAAATGAAATCCAAAAGTCCAAACTTGAGTCAAAAAGATATGAAAACAATCACCTTACGAAAATTATGATTAATCGAATATGCGGAAATAGGTGAGCATGTATCTACATAAAGAATTTCAATATTCAGCAAGCATAGAAATGTAAAAAATAGTGAAACTTATTCATAACGCATCAAATGTCTCCAAGAGCCCATCAATTTCCACAGATTCTCAATTGAAAAAGCAAAGTTTCACTGTTCCTCTTTTGAAAAGAATGTGAATAGTTCAATCTAGGCCCCATGTAAGTTGAAGATGGAAATACAAACAAAGTAACAAGTGAACAGACAAAACAAACTCCTAAACAATAGCTTACAGATTGGGTGATGAACAAAAAAGAAAAAGGGAATTCATGATAAGCATAAAAGAATTTTTGACATTTTGAGGCAATGCTATATATATATATATATATATATATATATATTCTATTATTGAATACATACATCAACCATGTTTGAATTTGTGAATTGAGAAAACTTATGGTCATCACTTTTAGTATGCCATCTGTAACCTCCAACAAAAGTCTTTAGAAAAGGAGTACAAAATAGAATCTTAGATGTCTAGATAAGTAATATAGATCTCAGTTATGCTAAAACCACTCACCTTTTTAATAAACAGAGCCACAGAAGAGACTAGGGCAGACTAATATAATATTCGTAAATTATAAAACGAAATGTCACAGAGATGAAACCAATCCAAATTTGGAAGCATTGCACCACAATGCCACATAGACAAACTATTTTAGCTCAAAGAAGAATATGAATGCCAGCAAACATCAAAAAGGTTTCATATAAATTTGGATGTTAAAATGAAAACCACGGAGCCAATATGAGAAAAGATTACATCAGTACTAGATGTGATCTAGAATAAAGAGAATTTGGGTGTTTAAAATAGATACAGACCGCACCAAGGCTCTATGGGAAGAAAACGTCAAAACTAGAAAAGGTCTAGAAATATATGTGATCTAGAATAAAGATAAAACTTTCCCAAAGCGATTTAGTTATGAACTTAAGTTGGTGGACTGCGGATCAGAAGTCATCTTGCAGTATTTACTTATTAGGAAAGGAGAATATTGTATATGTGGAAGCATAAACCCAAAAGGAAAAATAGATTAAATATTGCAGCACAAATTAGTTGCGAATAATTAACAGAGAAAATAAAACAGAAGAACCAAATAACACAAAAGACACAGATTTACATGGTAAAACCTTAACAATACGGCAAGGAAACATCCATGGGGCAAGGTATCGGTATTCTTATTACTAAGGGAAAACCAATTAGAATCTTCAGAGTTGCTGCTATCACAACAATATTCATTAACTTTTCCTTCAAGATAACAGAGATATATAGAATATCTTCAAGATAACAACCACTGCCAAACATAGAAAAAAACAATTTTATTGCTTAAAAGAAATTAGAAACTTCCTCTCAAAGTTAAAAAAACGGTTTTTCTAAAAGATGGGATAAGATTTGTTTTATTGTTATTGTTCACCTTGACAACAATTTACCTACTACTTACCCATGCCCATCCATCACCTTTTTTGTAAGCCAAGAGAAGCCAAACTCCACCTCAGCTTCTCTAATAGTAGTGGTTTTGTATACATATTTGCACAATTTTCTAGTGTATGAACTTTCTCAAGAATGACTCCACCTCCATCAATAACCTATTTTACAAATGGGTATTACTTTCAATATGCTTAATCCTAGCATGATAAGCTGGAATTTTAGCCAAATGGATAGCACTTTGACTATCATAAAATACAACCACTTTGTCCTGCACTTTTCCAAACTCACCCGTAAGACCCTTCAACCAAATTGCCTCTTTACATGCATGTGAGACAGCCATATGCTCTGCCTCAGTGGTGGATGCAGCAACTATTTCTTGAAGCTTTGACATCTAGCATATGGAGGCATAACCTGAAGGAGATCTCCTTTTGTTCAAACTACCTATAAAATATGAATTAACATGACCACATACTAAATCACAACAACCATTATAGGCAATGCAATGATCACTTTTTCCTCTAAGACATCAAAGCACCCATTCCACTACTACCCAATGCTCTTTACCTACATTTTCCATCTACCGACAACACCAACTACATGTAAAATATTCGATCTTGTACATAACATCCCATACATTAAGCTTCCTACTACATTAGCCTATGGTACACGAGACATATAATCCTTTTTTTCTTTATTACTAGGGCATACACTTGAAGAAAGCATAAAATGGGAAGCTAAAGAGATATTTAATAGTTTCACATTTTGCATTCCAAATCTTATGAGGACCTTCACCCACATATTTATGTGGTGATAATCAAATCTTACCATGTTCCCTATCTCTATGTATTTCTATGACCAAAATTTGTTTTGTTACTCCTAGGTCCTTCATATCAAATGTCCTAGCCAAGTAAGCCTTTAACTTGTTAATTTCAGCCATGCTTTTGCTTGCTACAAGCATATCATCAACACATAACAACACAATAATGAAAAAAGCATTTTTCAAACTTTTAAGTAAACACAATGATCATATTCACTTCTTGCAAAGTTTTGGCTCACCATGAAGGAATCAAACTTCTTGTACCATTGCCCGGATGACTGTTTTAGGCCATACAATGACTTCTTGAGTTTGCAAACAAATTTTCTATTGTGATCTTGAGAAAACCCTTCTGGTTGTTCCATATGTATCTCCTCGTCCAAATCTCCATATAAAAATGTTGTTTTAACATCTAGTTGCTCCAACTCAAGATCAAGTAATACAATTGATGCTAACGCAACCCAAATAGAAACAAGCTTGACAACTGGTGAAAATATTTAATGAAAATCAATACCTTTCTATTGAGAATATCCTTTTGTTACCAATCTTGCCTTATACAATTCAATTGTATCACCACTACCCTTCTTTAGTTTGTAGACCAACAACTTTCCTACCCTTTGAAAGTTGTACCACGTCCCATGTTTGTTCTTCTCTAGGGCATTCATTTCTTCTTTCATTGTTATTTTCCTGTAGTGTCGTAAAATTGTAGCCTATGCAATTTACCATTATATGATGCTCCTACCTTGGCTGAAAACCAAAATTCCACATAAGCCTCCATGTCCACCCATCCATTTTGCCCTTTTCCCATCCAGATTCTTGACCATGTGGCTTGTCGACAAAAGACGCATGCAAGCCACAGAGACATCCATGCAGCGTGTACTCATCTTGCAAATCTGCAAACATGCAATGAATCATTGCAACATTACAGTTGCCACCCCTACAGTGTAACGCCTCTTACCAACACCCACTGACATCAAGAATTGTTCAAGTGGCTTTAAACTTCATCTTTGAGCCTCATTTGCTCTCTGCTAGATAGTTTGAACTCACTCTACACTTCTCTTAGTTTCTTCATACTCTCTTGAGCTTATTCTTGTGTTTGGACAGCTTTCATACAACCTCTTGGCGTCCACAACATATTGCCTCATCACTCTCAACATCTTGCCTTCACTCCATTGAGCTCCAACTTCGTGACTTTGTAGGGGAGTCTCTCACTTCAGTCCATTTCATTGTGTTTAGCATATCATATTCTCTTTATCACAATCTTATTATTTTATTCATTATCTATAGTTTATCCATTGTCCTTCGGTTATCTATCACTGATTTCTCATCTATCTATCCAACTATTATGGAGGTGGGAACACCAAAATAGGGACTTGACTGAGGCGGGTCTCCAAACAACCCCAACACTTTTCTCTTATTTCGTGTGTGCAAGTTTGGGAGGAGGAAGAGGAAATCTTGATATTCTTCTACCTCCTTCATTGTGAGCATCTTCTTCCCTTTTACCCTCTTTTATGTTTTTTTCATCATATAGGTGTGTTATTTACTTATTGTTAGAAGCATAGTTTATTTTCTGTTATATAATTTAGTGTTTTGGTTTCTGTCTCGTTTTTTGTAATATGTTCGTACAAGACGAGCACACGTCGCACTATCGTCCTGTATCCACATTGTAGTCCTAGACTCACATTGGTGTCCAAGGTAGTGAGCTCACGAAACCTCACAGTTAATCCTAACAATTAGCTCTTTCATTTCCAATAACCAAAACATTTTTATCTATTAGTGTAGTTTAGTCAATTATGTTCTTTCATTTTGCATTTTGTTCCGTTTAGTCTTAAAGTACACCTTTGTCAATTAAGTTGTCTTGATCACCTAGCTCACCAAAGCGCTAGTAGAAAAGAGGTGGCGCAAGGACTGATTTGCTCCTTGGGATTTCATCAATCTCGAGGGTGGTGAATTCCCTTCTCCACATTTCCATTTAGCATTTTCAGTGCCATCCATTGTTTCCTAATAAAAATTTGGTTCCCTATCATTAGAAATCAAAGCAATAGATAAAAGAATCATCATATCTTTTAGGAGGATTTTTTACTCATGTAGATCTCCTTAGAGATGGTTGTGGTATTTCCACATTTTCTTGTTTAGTTTTTGCATCAATGTCTTCATCTTCTAAATCTTCTTCTTGCTCCCTACTTTTTGTAGATGGAAGAATTTCCAACTAAACCTATCGATATTGTGATACTTGTTCCTATTCCAAATCAGCTGCTACAATGTCTGATTTTATTAGAGAAGATTCTCTGCTAATGATGATTTTGTGGATAGTACGATCCCACAATCTATATCCCTTAACTCTATCATTGTAACCATTAAAAATGCATATCTTACATTCGGGATCTAATTTAGAATGCTGATCATTTGAAACAAGAGCATATGCATCACAACCAAAATTTTCAAATTTGAATAATCAAAAGGATGACTTGTCCATACCTCTTCAGGAATCTTACAACCTATTGCAACTGACGGTGAGCAATTTACCAAATAGCATGCTATATTAATTGCTTCTTCCTGAAATTCTTGCTCCAACTTGGCATTATTGAGCACACTCCTTACTCTCTCTAAAAGAGTTTTGTTCATGCATTCAGCAACAATATTTTGTTGAGGTGTGTAAACTGTGGTTTTATGCCTTTCAATCCCAGCTTCCTTACAATAATTTTCAAACTCCAAAGGTGTGAATCCACCTCCATTGTCTGTTCTTAAGGACTTATTGATTTGTATGTACTCTTTTCAACCAAAACCCTACATGATCGAATACACTAATCACATCAGCTTTGCTTTTAAGAAAATAGACCCGTACCTTTCTAGAGTAATCATATATAAAGAAACTGTAGGGGATGGCCCCCAAACATCTAAATGAATATAGTCTTGAACACCCTTTTATTTTTATCAGTAAAAGGCCAGAGCCAGAATATTTTATATTAAAATATAAGAATTTAAAATAAACATAAACATTAACAGAGTTTATAGTAGCTTATATTAAAGTCTGTAGAAAAAGTCTGCTCCATGCAAGTCTGAAAAGATAAAACTTGAAAGTCTGAACAGAGAGCCATAGCTAAAACCTATACTAAACTCCAGATTCGAATTCAAAAAGGCCAAAAACACCCTTACTTGTATGACTACCAGCTTTAAACTTCCTCTACATTGCTTCCCAAACACACAATGCTTGCAAAAATTCAAATTCAAATATTTTAAATTTGGAAGTAGCTTATGACTTATCAACAAAATTAGCCCTTTCTCACTCATATGACCCAATCGCTAATGCTATAAACAAGTAGATTCGTTTGCTTCATAGACACCGGTGCTGCTTCATTTACCTAAGTAATCTCTTCTAGCTTGTAAAGGTTTCCAACTTTTGTAGCCTTCATGACCACCAAAATGCCCTTGACACTTTCAACACTCCACCTTGACAAGAAAATTTATAACTACAAGAACCCAAAACTCCCAAAGAAATTGAATTATTTTTCATTTATGGTACATGTCAAACCTCTATTAATGTCCTTACAATACCATCAAAAATTTTAATCTAATTGCTCCCAATCCCAATAGTCTTAGATGAAACATTATTTCCCATAAGAACAACACCGCCATCAATTGCTTGGTAAGTAGAAAACCAACTCCTTTGTGGACACATGTAATTAGAAGCACTAGAATCTAATAAACATTCTTCATGATTTTGTAAGATATTACAAACAAATAATACTTAAACAACCATACCTAAACTTGTCTCAACCAATTTCGCTTCCCTTTTGGAATCATCGTTCTCTTCTTTCCTTTTCTAACAAACTTTCATGAGATGCCCTGATTTGTCGCAGTACCAATCCCTTACCCTTTTGCCTTGTGACTTAGATCTGCACGCACCTCTCGAATTCTCCCCTTTCTCTGTGGATCAACTTCTAGCCACCATTTCTTCAAATGTGGAGTCTTCTAGATTAGACTTCCTTTGCACCTCTACAGACAACAAAGCTCCCAAAACAGAATCAACTTCAAGGGTGTTGGTTGTGCTAAAGCTAATAGAAGTGACTAAGAGATTCCAAGATCCGGGCAATGAACACAACAGTTTGATTGTCTTGTCTTCATCTTTGATTTTTAAATCCATACTAGATAATTGACAAATAAGAGCATTGAAAACATTTAAATGATCGGAAATTTTTATACTTCATTCACAAACTATCCAATTGCCTCTTCAAATAGATTCAATTTGTCAAGGATTTTGTTATGTAGAGACTCTCCATCCTATACCATAATCCTATAGCTATTTCCTCTCCAACAATATTGAAAAGAACCTCATCTTAAGCGTGCTTGAGCTGGAGTGGTACCGAGATGGGTGACCTCCCGAGAAGTACCAATGCTTCACCTCTGTGAGCATCATCTAGATGCAATAAGTGCTAAGTGTTTCATTCATTCTCATGAGAGATGGGTGCTTGTGAACCACTACTCATGAAACATCGCTCAATAAGTGTGACTCAAAAACTACAAAATTGAATCCTGATAGCAATATCACAATTTGACTTGCTATGGAAAATATCTCCTACTTATCAATTGATGAGCCAAAGGGGCATTATAATGAGTGGTTCATAAGGCACAACACTTGCTGAAGATTTTGCAAATGGGGTTGCAAGCAAAGTGAGCTTAACCTTGGAGGAAACTTTGTGGTTATGTACGCTTGAACAAGAGTAATACTAAGATGGGTCACCTCCTGGGAAGTTACAGTGCTTCACCTCTATGAGCATCACCTAGATGCAATGGGTGCTAAGTGTTCCATCCATTCTCATGAGAGATGGGCTCTTGTGAACCACTGCTCATGAAATATGGGTCAATGAGTTTGACTCATAAACTACACAATTGAATCCTAATAGCAATATCACAATTTGACTACTTGTGAAATATATCTCCTACTTACCAATTGATGAGCTTAAGGGGCTTTATAATGAGTCGTTCGTAAGGCACAACATTTGCTTAAGGTTTTGCAAATGTGGTTGCAAGCAAAGTGGACTTAACCTTGGAGAAAACTTTGTGGTTAAGCGCGCTTGAGCTGGAGTAGTACTCGGATGGGTGACCTCCCAAGAAATCCCAATGCTTCACCTCTGTGAGCATCACCTAGATGCAGTGAGTGCTAAGTGTTCCATTCATTCTCATGAGAGATGGTTCTTGTGAACCACTACTCATGAAACATGGTTCAATGAGTTTGACTCAAAAACTACACAGTTGAATCCTAATAGCAATATCACAATTTGACTCACTGTAGAAAATATCTCCTCCTTATCAAGAACCTCATCTGCCAAACACAATCGAATTGTGCTCAGAGCTCTCGTATCCAAATCTTCCCAATCCTCATCATTCATATTTGCAAGTTTCTTTGACTTTCCTACCAATGCCTTGTGCAATCCTTGCTGCACTAACAAATCATACATGTTGAGCTTCCAAAGCTCAAAGTCATTCTTCCCATTAAATTTCTCCACCTGGACCTTGCATTCAAAACCTTCTCCATTTGATGTTGCAAAATCAACACCAAATCTTAACACAGGATATATTAATATTGCGGCATAAATTAATTGTGAATAATTAATGAAGAAATAAAATAGAAGAATAGAATAACACAAAAGACACAGATTTACGTGGTAAATTTTTTACAATACACCAAGGAAACATCTAACGGGCAAGGTATCAGTATGCTGAGAGAAAACCAATTACAATTTTCACAGCTGTTGCTATCAGTTATCACAACTACATTTAATAGCTTTGCCTTCAAGGCAACAGAGATACATAGAATTATTTCAAGATAACAACCACCACCAAACATAGAAAAACCAGTTTTATTCGTTTAAAGAAATTAGAAGTTTTCTCTTACAGAAAAAAAACTAATTTTTTGAAAAGATAAGATAAGATTTGTTTTATTGTTGACACAATCCAACAGAGAAGCCCTCCTGCATCCCTGGTCACTACTGACAGGAGATCCTGATGACCCTTGTAATAAACTGTACTGTAGGAGGAATTGCCGCAACTCTGATAATGGTAAAATCTTAATAAATTCACACGTGTATCCAGCAAGAGGATTTGGCTTACACATTGGCTATTGGCACTACATGATACGTTTCATGAACAATGAAATTGCTTATTATCCCTCCCTCAAAAATAAGTTATCCACATTGGAATTCAAATGTTATGAAACACAGACAAACTGGACCAAAAGACATTAAAAGCCTCATCACCATTATCATGATACATAGAGAGGAAAATACCAAGGACCAAAAACCCTTCTATGATAAAATCTGATGAAATGCCATATATAATTGATATTGATATATAGAAGCCAAGTTTCTAAACCTAACTTGCAGTAGCAGATAATAAGCACAACAGAAATTTGACTTTACAGAAATGGCAATGACTGAAAACAAGTACTTAACCTACCTCGCCATTGATGCGCTTGTAAATTGGGGCCAAGATATTGTAAGTCGTACAGGTCACTGAGTTCACCATGGTGCTGCCATTTTGGTAGTCATCATCCTTAAAGCACACAGTCACATGCCCTGTCTCTTTTCCTCTACAGGGCAACAGGCTTCTATGGGTGATATCCCGAACCTGTTTATGTAAGCCCCCAACATAGGACCGTCCTCCTAAAGCCTTCTCGCCCATCTCTCCAGTGGGCAACATCTTCCTTCTTGAGATGCCTCTACTGCAATAAGACAGAGGAAACAGAAACTTCCTTCTAGACCTCAATTGAATACATTGTTGAGAACTTGTGGGAAATTGCTGCACTTTTAAAGTCCCCGGCTCACAGAAATCTCGTGGTGATATTCTGTAATGTGCGATTCCAGGACACCCAATTGAGGATGCTGCTGAATCATACAAGTTAAAGTAGGCATATATATGTCAGTGGGCATGTAAATATTAGTCCATACTATCAGTGGAGTACAAATTCGCCCACTTAGAATTATGCAAGAAACAAAGATTAGGACAAAAAATGAAAGGAAAGAATAGAATTTACCCATTACCCACGTCCTCATTTCTGCTTCTTCTTAATTTTTAAAATTGTAGATCTTCTCATTTGAAAAATCTTCTTAGGTACAACTGAAACCTGGGAGCAGGAAGGTAAAGTCACATCCTTACAAGTGTTTCTGTGCAGGGGGGCAGAACATAAGCCATGAGATTCTCATGTTGACATGATGAGCTGCATTGGCCACTCAAAAAGAATATCTCTTCTTCTTTCTTTACAGACAGACACCTGTGCCAAGGAAGTCTAAGGTGCCCTGAAAAACCTTCGAATATGAAGATTACTCCAATTTTAATTGAGTCTTACATATGGGAAAATTGTGGGCCTGTCTAAAGAATTGACCTCTGGAATAAATGCTGGCGGCAAAAAGTTGGTTTTGTAGATTTTGGGTCAATTTTTATCAGGCGATAGAAATGATGTGGTAGTAAGTAAGTATTGAAGGGTGTGTTGTCTTAGCGTTTAATTTTTTTTTATAAAAAATCTGTGTGATAGAAATAATATGGTACTGAAAGATGTGACGTGTCAGTTTTAAAAATAATTTTTTAATAAAAAATTAGGTGATAGAAATGATGTGATTTGAAGGTTAAAATTGGTGATAGAAATGGATAAGGCTGTTATTATTAGATATTTGGTATTTTAAAATGATTTGAATGGAAATAAGGGTTTTTTTTTTTTGGGTATGTTTTTAGTTTGCTTTGTGTTTGACATAATATAGAGAGAATGAGGATATTGGTATATAGAGGGAGATTTTTTTTTTTTTGGGGGGGGGGGGGGGGAGGGGATTTTGAAATAAAATAAAATAATTTATGTATTATATAAACTAATTATTCAAAGTTTATTAAATTTGGGCTAGACAAAAGCTAGTTTACTATTATAATACATATTTTTATTTAATAAAAATTAAAAAAATTAAAAATATCTTAAAATAAATGTTTTTAAAATATAATATAGGTAAATGCATGTTGAAATGCGTGTTTTTAATAATAAAGCATGGTAAGTTTAAAGTAATTGTTATGCATTCTAATCTCAAGTAATAGTTTAAGACCCAAAATATGAGCCACGTGAACTTCTTCATATGTGGAAGAAGAGATGGATGTAAAATGAAATGCAAGCTTTGCATGGATTAAGGTCAAAATAAGGCAACTAAATGATATGTTTTGGGAGAGATGGAGAAGTTGCATATCATGTACTTATTGTTTGTTCACCTTTATTATGAAATTTATGGATTTTATTTCATTTGTGAAGATTTATTGTTGAATTTATCTTATAAGATGATATATTTTTATAAATATATATGGATGATATGCATATATCTATTTTGCAAATTGTATTTGGGAAAGAGATGTCCTCCAAAAAAATTTATTTGGAATTGTTTCAAATAGAAGTATAGAACTAATATAGACTAGTGTTGAAATTGAGATGTATTATAGAACTTAATTTTGTTTACAAATGACTTGTTTTAAGAGCATCAAAACATTAAAAATAGTTTTCTTTTGAAATATGACACTCGTGCTTATAGGTATATATATACATGCATATGTGTATAAGCGATGTATACACGTGTGTGCATACATACCTACATATACATACTATCATTAGATGAATTACTTGTGTTTTTTCTCTCTATATCTAAAATCTCCTTATTACCTCTTGCAAAAAGGTAAGATTAAGGTTAGAAAATAATGAAGAATAGATTGAATGTTCATTACAAAAAAATCATATTCATTAACAATTACATCAAAGATTGTTTTGGCAATGAACCATATAGATTTCAGTGGCTTTAGAAAGATGATATATGTGAACATGTAAAAATGTATGAAAGATGGTTACATGAATTTATCATTTTGTGCATGGAAATAAGCATTCATATTAGCAAATTTTGCATGATTTGCTAGAGTAAAAGAATGCATGCAAATTCATAATGCTATCAATTACATGAAAACTTATTATGCCATTATTAAAGTGAATGTGTTGAAGCATATGCATCTTCTAGTGCTTTCTTAAAAGAAAGAGGATTGTTTTCTTATTTGTGAGTTATGGTTTTACCTTTCTTGAAATGGGTATCAAATATGGGTAATGGAGAAGATCAATCCTCTTCTTAGGATCTTTCAAAATATATCAAAGTACTTTCGTCAAAGTCATGTATTCATTGAAATAAAAGAAATAGCCTAGCAAATTATATTGATTTGGTTCTTTGTCATACCTTAATAGTAGGACATTGTATGGCATGAGTAAGATATGTATATAGTTAGATCTATTAGATTATATCAAAGTTTTCCTATTGTTTATTATTTTCAAGTAGCTAAAAATTTTGTGCAAGGTCAAGTATCTTTCATCTTATGAAAGATTTTGAGGGAGCATAAGCTTCATGGTTATGCAAAAAAATGCTTGAGCCATGTTCTCATCTCTTGAGCTTAAGGATGATCAAGGAGGTGATAGAAATGATGTGATACTAGAGGGTGTTTTGTGTTTAGTTAAAAAGTTTATCCAACATTTAAATTTAGAAAATTAGGTGATAGAAATGGAGAGGATGTGAGGTTATTAGTTATTTGGTATTGTAAAATATTTTGAATAGAAATAAGTGTTTACAGTATTTTTTTAGTTTGGTTTGTGTGAGATAGAATAGAAAAGAAAATGAGTATAATGGCATTGAGGACGAATATTTTTATTTTGTAAAAAAATTCAAATTGGTATTGAGATTTTAATGGAAGTAAACTTTTCATTATAAATCCATATAAATAAATGAAATATATAGGGTGTAAAAGTGTAATATTTTGGTTTTTTTTGTTTTTTTTTTAAAGAAAGCAAGTGATACAAAGATTATATATATTATTTTTATGTATTTATAAATTCAAAAAAGTGTGATTTTTATACATAGTTATGTGATACATGTGACTTAGTAGTACATGGATGAATGATTAGGACTCATAAATTTGACGTTGAGGTTTAAGTAGATGAAATGGAAATATTGATGAATGTTTGATTACTTGTTTATTTGATTTTAAATGGTTTTAAGGGTTAGATAATAATAAATGTATAGGTGAATGGTAATGTTGTAATGTTGTAAGCAATTTAAAGTTTTAAAGAGTGTTTATATTAGAGTTGATAGTGAATCACACAACTCCTAGAAATCATTATAGTCATTACTTGGATTATAGTCATCACTCTTTTCTTGCATGACTAAAAGAATTTGTAATTTAATATCTTAAAGAGTAATTATATTGGAGTTGATAGTGAATCTCATAGCTCCTAAAAATTACCTACAACCAAAATGCATGTCACGTATGAAGAGAAAAAACCATGATTATGCTATGCAACCTTGAGAGAGATTGACCCATAAGAAAATCTAATGTTTAAATTAACTTGAAGCAAAATGGATTGTCTAGATATAATGTATAATGAATGCTTATTGGAGACACCTAAATTTGTTCATACCCTAGCACACCTAATTTTTCTCTATATCCCATTAATTAAATAAATATTTATTATTTATTCAATTAATTTATCCTTCACATTTTATCCTACCTTATCCTAGCCTTTAATTAAATAAATAATTATTATTTATTTATTTTATTTATTGTTAACCCTTTATCCCACCTTGTCCTAGTCATTACTTAACCTTCATCTTTATCCCTTAATCTGTCTCCATTTAATTCTAGCCATTGGATTTACTCAGATGGATTGCAATCTAAATTTTTCATCATGTGACAAGTGTCCCTCTCATGCAAATAATTAAACTTTGTTTAGATACATTTAACTTGGATACTTGCCAAAAAAAAAATTAACTTTCAAACTCATCCCTCCATTTCATACTACATCTCAAAATCCTAAACCATATCTATTATCCCTCACGCGGTACTCACATGGCTACAAGTTTGATCCAAAGCCTATATCCCCATTTCATCCTAGCTACTCATTATCTACTATATCTTAGCCCTTGATTTCCCTCTTGAAAAGTCTATGAAAGAGAGGTCGCTCATCCCATTTCCATACATTGCTTTATTTTTTACTTGATGATGTTGAAAATTGAAAATCTATTTGTAATCAATAATAACCCAACCACTAGTCTATGATCTACAAATTAAATTTAACAACATGTCAATAAAGCTCTTCTTCATGAATGGAAAATCATAAAATAAACCAAATTATATCATCACATTTCTAAAATGCTTGATTCCATTATTCTCTTATTCTTCAAGATCTTGTAAATATAGTGTCTTCTCTCAAATATTTATAACATGCACAAGATAGCATTAAAGGAGTGGAGTATGGTTGATTGATGGAAGATAATATGATAGGGTGATCCCACGAAGCTATGTCCCACTTTTAGGGATGAACAAAATCATGACATTGGGGGAAAATTTTTCTTTGATGCCTTCGTATGAAGTATATACTTCATGCGAAGTGGTGGAGACACTTCATACAAAGTCCCCAAACAAGGGGCTTCATGCGAAGACCCCTAGGTGTTCTCGTGCGAAGAGGGGCTTCGCACGAAGCCCCTTTTGACCGGATTTTTTTTATAAATTCTGGCATTTTATGTTTTTTATTATCATTTTTACTGACACTATTTGTGGACCCCAAGGCTTGGAGTGAAGTACCTCAGCACGCTAGCATGCCAGTGCCTCCCGAGCTTCGTCGACGTCTTCAGTTTCCTAGAAGTATCAGGTACACACATTTTTCTCATTTTTTATTGTAAATAATATGTTTTGTATTTATTTTAGCTAGTTATTTATTTTAAATAATTTTTTATTTGTACAAATGTTAGAAATTTGTAGTTAAATATTATCTAATATGTTAGAAATTAATAGTAGAATGTTAGAAAATCATAATTAAATAATAGAAATATTAAAAATCATAGTATAAATGTTATAATATGTTAGAAAATGTTAGAAAATCGTAGTAGTTTGTTAGCACCTGTTAGAAAATATTTACAAAACATTAGAAACCGTAGTAGAAATGTTAGAAAATGTTAGAAAACATTATGATTAAAGTTAGAAAATGTTAAATTTTAAGTTTAAAGTTAGAAATGTTAGAAAATGTTAAATTTTAAGTTTAAAGTTGTACATATTAGGAATTTCTCTCTCTCACACATGTACACGCATTTTTAGTAAATATTAAAGTTAGTTATTTGTTTTAAATAATTTTTAGTTTCTAAAAATCTTAGAAAATTGTAGTTAAATTTTTTTAAATGATCTAGTAGTATGTTAGAAAACATTAAAAAATTGTAGTACAATAAGTTTCTAGGACCCTTATTCCTCTCTTACGACATATTAAGACACTTAGGATCCTTTCAGAATCTCAAGATCTTATAATACATATTAGGACATCTTACTTGACACATAGGACCCCTTAGGACCCATACGACCCATTATTATATCTTAAAATGTCCTAGGACACATTCAACTATCTTAGCTTCTGTTAATACATATGTGAACCCATCATTGCCTGCAAGAACCCTTAAGACATACTAGTATCAATTAATGTAACCTAAGATCCCTTAGACCACTTATCACATCTACGACCCATTAACATTGTTGGACCATTATACATCCCTTACGACATTTTAAGACATATATGACCCATTCAAATCATAAAGACCCACTAACATATTTTAGGTTGTCTTAGGACACATTTATGTACATCTTAGATTCAATTAATATCATACAAGGATCCACTAATGAAATGTAAGACCCCTTAGGACCTCTTATGTTAGCCCCGACCCCTTAAGACACTCTACCTGACCCTTATCCATCCCTTACATTATCTTAAGACATGTATAGGATTCATTATTACCCACAACCCCTTAAGACAGTCTAGGACCACTTATATTGCACCTACGACCCATTAACATTCTAGGACTCTTATTTGGATCCCTTATGAAATCTTAAAACAAATATGAAACCTTAGGACCCCCAAGACCCATTAAAGAATCTTAGGATGTCCTAGGACCACTTAGACCACTTATCACATCCACGACCCATTAATATTATTGGACCATTATAAATCCCTTACGATATTTTAAGACATATATGACCTATTAGGATCCTAAAGACCCATTATACATACGAGGATCCACTAATGTAACCTAGGAACCCTTAGGACCTTTTATGTTACCCACGACCCCTTAAGACACTCCATGACTCTTATTTATACCTTAGGACCTCTTATGTTACCCACGACCCCTTAAGACAATCAAGGACCACTTACGTTACCCATGACCCCTTAAGACACTCTAGGTCATATTAGGTCCTAATAGGTCACATTAGGTCATATTAGGAAATAAGGTATGTCTAAGTTGTTTCTCTACTTAAAGACCTAACTAGACCTATTAGGACCAAGTAGACCTAACTAGGACCTATTAGGACCAATTAGACAGGTATTAGGTCTTTAACCAACATTAGTTTGACCAATTAGATGTATTAGGACCTATTAGGTCCAAATAGACCTAACTAAACCTATCTAGACCTATTATAACCAATTAGACAGGTAACTAGACCAATTAGGACCTATTAGGACCAAAATTTAGGACCTATTAGACTTAACTAGACCTAACTGTACTAAGACCAATTAGGACCTATTAGGAACAAAATTTAGGACCCAATTATCTACCTAATTAGACCCAATTAGACCTATTAGGACTAATTAGACCCAATTATGACCAATTAGAACTAATTAGGACCTAATTAGACTCAATTAGAACCAATTATGACTTAATTAGAATCAATTAGAACCAATTAGGACCTAATTAGACTCAATTAGAACCAATTATGACTCTAGGACCACTTATGTTACCCACGACCCCTTAAGATAGTCTAGGACCACTTATATTACCCACAACCCCTTAAGACACTCTATGACACTTAGTTATACGTTAGGATAGGTAATTAGACTCAATTAGAACCTAATTTAAGACCTAATAAGACCTCTTATGTTATCTACGACCCCTTAAGACCTAATTAGTACATCTTAGGACCCTTAAGACCTAATAAAACCACTTATGTTACTCACGACTCCTTAAGACACTCTAGGACCACTTATGTTACCCATGACCCCTTATGTACATGCATTTTTAGTAAATATTAAAGTTAGTCCTATGACCCATTGATGTCTTATCTATACCTTAGGACCTCTTATGTTATCTACAACCCCTTAAGACCTAATTAGTACATATTAGGACCCTTAAGACCTAATAAGACCACTTATGTTACCCATGACTCCTTAAGACACTCTAGGACCACTTATGTTGCCCATGACCCCTTATGTACATGCATTTTTAGTAAATATTAAAGTTAGTCCTATGACACATTGATGTACATGTTAGATTTGATTAATACATACTAGGATGTCCTATGACCCATTGATGTCTTATCTATACCTTAGGACCTCTTATGTTACCCATGACCCCTTAAGACCTAATAAGACCTCTTATGTTATCTACAACCCCTTAAGACCTAATTAGTACATCTTAGGACCCTTAAGACCTAATAAGACCACTTACATGACCTAATAAGACATATAATTCTATATATTTAGATATTTGTTTCCATTTTACATGCAGTTATAACATGTAATCAAGTACTTAATTATTAACACTTAGCTTTCACATGTGACGTATCTAGATGGCCTCTTAGGGTGCACCTCAGACTCCTGATATACATACTATTTTTCATATGGCTGATACGAAGATAGATCAACTTAGAGAGTCTATACGTAGGTCTATAGGGGATGGTATATATAAAGATATGTGTGCTACTGTATTGAGTAGTTTGGAGACTATGACTGGTAGATTGAGGTCTCACTCGTCCTTCACGCCTCAGGTAGTTGAGGCCATTTTTTTAGAGTTGAGGGAGGAGGTCTTGGGTGATCTTTCCTTGGCAATGGTTTAGAGCCTCGTCCCCAAGGAAACCATCAAACAAGAGGTTTTCCCACATTATGAGGGGATGAGAGTGGTGAGGGCATATCAGGTCACATGGTGTGTGATACCTCAGATTGCATGTATGATTTACCCTTGACATCTTGCAGCACACAGTCGTTATCCAAATAATGACCAGATTCCATTATATTTTGCACAACAATTGTACGCTGAGTTCCGTTTGGGACTTAGGGTCAACTATTTAGATATCCCATCATATTATGGTCAAGGGCTTGGTAGGGTTGTAGACCATGATCAGTATCGTAGGGCTGATCGAGTTGTGCAGCCTCGTAGACAACTAGTTGGGGAGAGGACTCCGACAGTGGCACCAATGATGGCTGCTACTGCAAATAGAGTCATCATTGCTTCTCAGAGGGGAGTTGTGGATAGTATAGGATAGATTGCTTCTGCAGCCACATCCATCACTTTAGATTCAGTGGGAAAATACATTTTGACTAGACCGAGTAGAGCTAGATCATCTTCTGAGGCTTTGTCTAGTACTACTGTAGGTGTGAGTGAGGAGTCATATAGAGCTGCAGGTCTTCCTATACCTGGAGAGATGCAAGCATTGTTGGGTCATCAGAGTACTTTAGATATGGCCCTTTACTTTTTGGAGGATCTCCTACAGGCCTATTCTCATATTGTCGACACGTATAGGATCCCCATACATTCAGTCATGGATTTCATTGCACTTACACGGGGTCATGTAGTTCCACCGACATAGGATGCACCATCTACTAGTCAGGCACAGCATAGTGCAGAGCACCGTGCACCCACAGATCACTCTACAGCTATAGAGCCAGGTATACAGATTGGAGATGTACGTATCACCATTGAGGGCCTAGACACTTTTGATGAGAAGTTGTGTGGGTTGGGTCAGGTGGACATTAGCACTGATGGCAAGTCATTTATGGATATTTAATTGCATCCAGATGGTTCAGGTTCTACATCACTCCCCTCCCAGCTAGTGTCACCCCTATACTCCTCATTACTACAAAGTTTCAGGACCTTAGGTGGTGTGGGTGATGCAATATCAATTGATGATAGGATGGTGCAGCGTGCTGACGATCCTCCTGCTCCTGAGACTCAGATACATATAAAATTTTCTTTTCTTTTTTATTAGGATTTTTAGTGAACAATTAATTGTAGGTCACACATGTATTGATGTTTGTTCAATGTATAATATTTTGTAGGCACAGTTAGCAGAGCATGTTACCTCTAGTGTGGGCTCAAAGCATCTTCCACATGATGTGACACCTACTAGTGGTCAGGTAAGTTTTAGATATATGTATGTTTAAGCATGCATATGTACACATGTATTTATATATTTCAAGTACTTTACATAATATATCTACTATGCACATGTATATAACCAACTATTGTACACTAAATTTGCAGGGGTCAGTCATTGCTTTACAGTCAGATGATGCTTTTCATAGGAGTGATTCAGTAGATGTGATACCTAGTAGTGGTTAGGTAAGTCTTAAAAATATGTAAGTTTAAACATGCATTTATAATATTTTAATTATTTTAGATTATTATCATATATACATGCATTTATATTAGCAAGGATTAGTTCTTGTCTGACAAACAAAGGATGCTCGTGGCAATCACTCAAAGGGTTGCTCTGTTCGCATGTGCCTAGATGACTCCCTAGTTTAGGACATGTTGAACATATATCTTATTTGAGACTCAGTTTATGATTCGAGACATATATTTGATTAGAAACATATATATTTGATTAAATGTACTTATATTTGATTCGAGACATATATTTGATTAGAGACATATATGGTTTTATTCGATCAGATGATATGATTTTATTTGATTTGAATAGATGATTTTATTTGATGATATATAATTTGAATAGATGATTTTATTTGATGATATATAATTTGATTACATGGTTTTATTTGATTAGATGATATGATTTGTTTAGATGATATGATTAGATGATATGATGAATAATAACTATTCTAACTAATTCTAAAACTAACACATGTCATAAGTAATATAACTAATTTCATCATTTTTTAGTGTCTTAAGGGGAGGTCTTAAGGGAATCTAGAATTAATATCATAAAAGAAAACTAGTTAATACATGTAACTAGTGAATAATAACTATTCTAACTAATTCTAGAACTAACACATGTGTCATATGTAATATAACTAATTTCATCATTTTTTAGTGTCTTAAGGGGAGGTCTTAAGGGGATCTATAATTAATATCATAAAAGATAACTAGTTAATACATGTAACTAATGGATAATAACTATTCTAACTAATTCTAGAACTAACACATGTCATAAGTAATATAACTAATGTCATCATTTTTTAGTGTCTTAAGGGGAGGTCTTAAGGGGATCTAGAATTAATATCATAAAAGAAAACTAGTTAATACATGTAACTAGTGAATAATAACTATTCTAACTAATTCTAGAACTAACACATGTCATACGTAATATAACTAATTTCATCATTTTTTAGTGTCTTAAGGGGAGGTCTTAAGGGGATCTTTAATTAATATCATAAAAGATAACTAGTTAATACATGTAACTAATGGATAATAACTATTCTAACTAATTCTATAACTAACACATGTCATAAGTAATATAACTAATTTCATCAAAGCATACATAAAATCTTTAACTAATATGAAATCTATAAAAATCATTGAATAATCAAAGTATATGTATAAACTTCTATATATTAAAACCATTGAACCATCAAATAGGTTCATCATATATCAACAAATTATAGTCCATCATATGTTTAAACATATAAAAAAGTATAATAAAATTTAATCTAGAGATATCAAGTAGGTCCTAACACAAGAAATAAGTATACATATTATACTTTTTAGACCAACTCAAGTGGTTCAGACCTTTCATGGAGAACCTGTAATATTCTCTCATGATCCTCACTATATAGTCTCCACTTACGACGTCCACGCTGAGATTTAACTGTATGAAGATAAATGGATGTGGCAACTACTAGGTGACTATATTGAAACACCTTATTGTCTAGTTCATAATCAACAAAGTGAATACCATGTTGAATTACTTTGATTTGCTTGAAATATGTTCCCTCTAAAACAACTAAACCTGCAGGTCACAAATTTTAACAATATATAAATTTAAACAAACTCAATTTGAAATTTGTTAAAAGGTTGAAATTTAAAATTTACAAATTGAGTTCAATATATTGATGTAAACCATATACAAACCTATGGGGAACAACATTCCATTGCTTTCTTCAAGTTCAAGTAACTTCATCCTCTCTGCAGTACTACGCAATAAATAATAACCAACTCCTACATTTCCACGCTCAACAATCACTGCAAAGACATCTCCTGCATAGTAAATTTATATATACGTGTGTGAGATCTTAAAATAAATACTTAGTTCAATCTATAGATCTATCTATATCTATCTATACATGCAACTCAATGTACCATATAATGTGAAATATATATACCTACCAATTTTGACCAATCCCGAGATATGATCATAATTAGTAGAAATCAAAGGAACATCATCGAAGTTTTCATCTTCATCTCTATCAAATGTATCAGTAACAACTAGTGGCACTAGATTCCATGCGCCTACATATCCATGATCTTGATTGATACATTCCTCATAATTGTCAGCAATGTAGTGACAACAAAAGCATGAGTAGTCCCTAGTGTTCAACATCCAATTGTGACAATTCATACTCATAACTAAATGCAAAGATCGCGTCTTTTCTATCCTATTGCAACCATGCATAATTTTTCTATCCACACCTGAACAAATGCATATATAATAAATTCTATATAAATATCATTTGAATAAAAAATATCATAAAAATTTTAAACACTTTCAAATAATTTAAAAATGTGTGCATACCTTTTATCTCCCAAAATTTTCTATATGGCACCGCTTGAGTCAATCCTGATGACATGTCATTCTCATTTGGTGTGAAATGTGTCTTGCACCATTCAACCACATCATGTGCATTTTTTATATGCACTCCCTTATAATTCATTTGATACTTTCGTATAGCACGTTTGATGCAAGCTTCGACACCATCATGTTCAACTTTTCCATGTCCACTCTCAAAGAAACTCCATGTACACACTAAGATGTGCACTTCTCTACGTCTTTGCTTCCAAGAGAATCCATGAATGGGAGACCTTGAAAAATGACCTAGAGCTCCCTAGGCATGGAGTGCAAGGAAATTAAGTGTACTCTCAGCTAGAGCTATTTAAGCCTATGACCTTGCTAGTAAACCATGCAATGGGAGATTCAATGGAGACAAGGGCAAGAATGTCAATATCCTCAAGAATCAAAATGTGAATGAAATGAAATGCTAGAAATGAAGATGCAAGCTATGTTAAGATGAATATGCAAGTTAAGCTATGGAAAGGAAAGATGCAAGTATTACAAAAACCCTCCTAATTAGACTATGTGAATCAATCTAAAGCATAAAGGAAACTAAGCTATGCATGCCATGATAATGAAACTAAAATACAAGAATGGAACTAAGATAGCATGTGAATGTAAAAGCTAAGAATGCTTCAAATCTCCAAAGCTCCAAAGTCACCTAGAAAACCTGCAGCATAACATTAGTATTCAAAAGATGGATCCTAAAATGAGAAGAGAGCTCTCCTTTTATAGGAAATGAGAAAGAATGGACCATGGAGATTAAGAGGCAAAATATTTAATCAAGGGTGGAGCATCAAAGAGGAGAAATCCATGTGCACAAATATCCTCCAATGAGAAAATAAGAGTTGACTTTTGTGTCCATAAGAGACAAAAAGTGTTTTTTCCCTTTTATTAAAATAAGAATAATACTTTATTTGTGCAACTTAGGATAAGGGGGAAAATTGGGGGGCTTTTTATTTAATAAAAGAGGAGGAAACTCCTTTTAATTAAATAAAAACTTAGGATAAGATGGTTAGCCCATAGAAAATAATCGAATAAATGATAGAACCAGGATTTGATCAAGAATAAGCAATTGATGATTTTAGTAAATAATGCTAGCAAGGGGCTAATAGTCTAGGTGACCATTTTTGGATGATTACATTTGCCCCTCTTTGACTGATGTGTGATCGATCTAGGAACACATTACATCAAAGAATAGATCAGCCAAGAAGGCAATAGAGATCTGACTCCAAAGTATGAAGTGTAGAGAGATAGCAAATCCTGCATGGTCAGCCTGGTAGCGACAGTACTAATCACTTAGGAAAGAGATGGACAGTATCAAGACTCAAGATGAGAACTAACATGTCAAGCACAAAGATAGATCGATCAAAGCAAATGGAATAGGTCAAGCATATGCTCTAGAGAATAGCCAATAGGATATGATGTGTCTGCCCCCTCGGGATCAAAATTGAAATAAGGTAGAGGGAAGGCAGAAGCAAGAGCAATATGATCAAATCACTAGAAATCATAATCGAAGACATGAAGAATGATAGAATAACCATCAAGAAAATATGCCCTAATGAAGACCTCAGAGAGATGAAATGAAATGTGAATGAAAGACTAGAAGGGTGAGAGAGATGGGAATGAAGAAGGAAAGAATGCCCCAGAGAAGATCGAAGGATCAGACCTCAAAAAGGTCAACCAACTGCGTAGAAGAAGGGAAAATTTTCAAATGAAAATTTGACTATCAAGATGAACTTAAATTTTGATTTCAATCCCGAAAATGGATCCAGGACGTCAAAATTAGCTAGGGTGCAATTTTTGCACAATTTCGAGGTGTTTTGAAAATTAGGTCAAAAAGTCAAAATGTTATAAAAGGGGTAAAAAGGTCATTTTCAAAATCATTTATCTTTTAGCAATTTGAGAATCTTAAGAGCTTAGAGAGAGAAAATGGCTCAACAAGCAATAGTCCCAGTTCATAGGCATCGATTTGAGCATGCCCAGCCTCCACAGTATGGTGCCCCGGTATGTTTTCAGAAAAACTTGCCCTTTTTGAGTCATTATGAGCATTTAATGCATTATGACACATGTTTTTAATATTTTTGAAATTTCAAATTTTTAACTTGGGCAAAAGATTGTATGATCTTTTGCAAGTATCGCACCCTTTGAGGGAAAATGTCGTGCGATACTTCGTGGGTCAACATAATATCGCATTGGCATTAAGTCTAATATCGCACGATACCAAACAAAATGTCATGCGATGCTATGCGAAGTATCACACTTCAAGATACTATCGCACTGCTATAGGAAGAAGTATCATACGATACTTTATCAAAAAATAGTATCGCATAGTTGAAAAAGTTGACATGTTTTAGTGTTTTTGAGCAAAATGACATGGGTCTAGATAATGTTTGCTTTTTAAGATGCATTGTACTGATTTTATACATCCATCATGATATGTTCTGGCATCTAGCTTTGGATTGATGGTTTACAGGAGTTCTTTCCGACACTGTTGATCAGAGTGTCGAAGGTTACTGGGCTACGGTATGTCTGAGATCTGGATGATCCAAGTCGGGCAGACTTGAGGGCGATGGGCTTTGGCTACTTGCTAAAGTTGCCCCACATTCGAGCTGACCATGGGTTGTTGACTGTGCTAGACGAGAGATGGCATAGCGAGCACAACACCTTCCATCTACCTACTAGAGAGGCATCGATCACTTTGGAGGACTTCTATCAAATTCTCTGAGTGCCTAGCCATGGCGATCCTATAAGTATAATCATGTATATAGATAGTCATAGATGTAAAGTTTCCATATAATATAAACTGACATGATTTTTTGTTGGCACAGGTATACTACAATCAGGATCCTATCGAGGGATGACAGGCCATCTAGGGCATGTTCCAAGATGTTACTATTATAGACAAACACATCAGCTGGGATCAATTGATGGATGATTTTGGTAGGGACTTCCCAGTGTCGTGTATTGTTGCTTCCATTATTGCATAGGCTCTTATCACTGACAGGAATCAGAAGGGGTTTCACTAGGATGGGGCAAATTGTTAGTAGATCTAGTAGCACATCCACGACGGATGGCATGGGGCCCGATCATATTGGCCAATATGTACCACGAGCTCCATGAGATTATGTACTGTAAGAGCAGGACATGGGCGTGTGGTGCTATTCTAGCACAGGTGTGGGCATGGGAGCACATCACTATGGTGTGTCCACGTGTATTTTCGAGGGAGAGGAGACATCCCTTTATCTACAGATATGCAGGATTCTTGTCACAGCCTCATAGCAGGGATGTGATATATTATAGGAGGATACTGGATGAGTTGACCTCATTCCAGTGGAGGCCATACAGGGTTGTGGAGGTATGGGGTGATGCGGAGGATGAGCTGAGCTATATGTTATGCAGTCAGCCACTGGTAGGCTGAAACCCAGATATTGTGGAGCAGTTTTTTATTACTCGGGTATGGAGGCAGTTCGGGCGGTAGCAGAGAGTGTCTATAGAGACTACTACATACGCCTAGGCTAGGGATGAGGAGGGTCAGGGCTGGTTGCCGATGCTAGATTACCAGCAAGCAGTATAGGATACAACAACCATACGGAGAGAGCCATGGGACTATCTCCCAGACATGGCATATGCAGGGGCTGATGCAGCCTACAGAGCATAGCAGCAGCGAGCTCCATTTCCTAGGTTCACGTTACCTGATGCACAGCCAGCAGCTCAGGGAGATGATGGCAATGACGAAGATGGAGGAGATGGAGGAGGGAGAGGGAGAGAGAGAGAGACTAGACAAAGCTCTCGATCAGGTGGCCAGAAATGGCCATGGGGATAGGGTTCGATTGATGAGGGTGATGATGGGGGGAGACTAGCTCGCCACACTAGGCAAGATTAGCTCTCAGGAGGAGAGGACCTGAGAGCCAGGATCCAAGCTCTAGAGATGGAGATGCAGCAGTTACACATCACTATAGTGGTTAGAGAGTAGTAGCTGACAGATATGAGAGCCGAGCTCAAGCAGTGAGATAGGGCTATATAGGCTGCCACTTCAGAGTCGTGAAGAGAGGCAATGTGAGCCGCATACTATCATGGGCTCTATATACAGGCTGTGCCACACGGTCAGAGGGCACTGCCCTACTCCACTATAGCTAGAAAATTAGATATGGTACCAGATGTAGCACCACCTCCTCCACCACCAGGTCCACATGATGGTGGTAGCGAGTCCTAGGTTTAGGGTGTTTAGATGTTTTACATATCATGAGACTTGGATCTAGATTTTGGGGATCTCATATTGTATTTTGTATCATGACATTGTTGTATATATGAGATTACTGGATTTGCGATGTATCTGTGTAGTTGTCTCACTTGTGATGGATGGATCAATTTTTATATTATCTTGTCATTTTGCTCAAAATGTATGTTATAAATACTCATTTATATTCTCTCTCCTAGATGTATGTTTAATTCTCATGTGTATGATATAGATTCATGTTTCTGAAAATGATCTCTTCCAGGATATAGATATGATGATAAGATTAACCCCTTGTGATGATAGGAACAGGACGTGATGTGAAAGACAAGGAGTGAAAGACATGATCAAGAAAAGGAAAGGTGAGTGTAGTTGACCGATAGGTCCATGAAAGATGAAAATGAGAGCTCTCTCCATATGCAAGATGCAAAAATAAACTAATATGAACCTAAAAAGGCAAACTACTATGAAAAGTGGTTTACTTGCAAGGTCACAAATATTTTAGACTCTAATATTCATCATCGAGCATTATTGGTAGCGTCGCAAGATCATACAATACACACTAGTATGACTATGTGGATCTGAATATGATCTATATCAGATAGATATGTGGGTATCCCACCTAGGCACCAAAGACATATAGGTCAAGATGACTAGTGCAGTGAGATTACCTAAGTTTAATATAGCAAGATTATACTCGCATCGAGACACAAGTAAAGTCAAGATGGCTATAAGTAGGCACTTGCAAAAATAGTTAAGGATAATACCTTGTAGGTCCCAATGTCAAGTGGAACAAGCATAAATGCTAATGACAGTGAGGACGAACAAAATATACCCACAAGCAGAAAAAGAAATAAAACATGTCCTCATGCCCCCAGTCTTCTAGCTATGCATCATCGAAAACCATTAGGGAGAGAATGCTTAGCAAAGAAATCATCATAGATAGCACACAGAGAAAGAAAGTCCAACAAGTCTCAACAAGTCAAGTGGTTTAAGTGCGTGTGTGTAGGTCATAGAGTCAATCTTTGAGTATCACCTCTGCCGGTGGAAATATCGCATCATTCTAGACTACGGGTAAACATTTGATAAGTGTTGAAAAACACTTGACGCTAGGGAAATGTTGAAGAACATGGTTGGGGTGGTGTTGAAAAACATCATTGGAACTAAGTGGCCCAAGAAACCCGAACGCACAAAGAGACCCGAGATAAGCTTAGAACAACAGATGCCCCCTAGACTAAGATAAGAGTCAATTCCAGGCTAGGAGAGGCAAAGCGAGAAGTGGAGCAAAGGAGCGCCATGCAAGACTAATAGACATAGGTGCAAGGGTCTCAAGCAGCACCTTTTCAATTTATTTTTTTTATTTGTATTTTTTTGTATTTTTGCTACCAAGGTGCCTGTTTCCAGGTTTTCACCAAGGCACTTTTTTCTATTTTTTTTGAATTTTTTGCAATTTTTTTTTTTTTTGGTGAGACATCAAAGCCCCTATTGCTAGGTTTTCACTAGGATGCTCATTTTTTTAGGACATTTTATGCTTATTAGGATTTTTTCAGCATCATATATGAATTTTTTGAGATTTTTTTAGGATCAATAAAGAGTATGTACAAAAGAGCTCAAGAACCTTAGGCATAGAACTTTTTCAGATGTAGAACATTGATAGGCTCAGTAAGCTCTTCTCCCTCAGGTGTAGATAGCTGATAGGATCCAGACCCAAATACTACTATGATGATGTAAGGCCCTAACCAATTTGGCTCAAACTTGCCTTTCTGCTCCCTATTCTGCTGATTTTTGGGATTTTCTCTGAGAACTAGTTCACCCACTTGGAACTCTCTAGGATGAACTTTCTTATTATAAGTAGTAGACATCCTCTTTTGATAAGTGTGCATGTGATCAAAGGCGGCCTTGTGGCATTCTTCCAACGTGGTGAGCTCATGCACTCTCATGGCCCTTTGGTCTTCATCGGTAATCATACCATGGAGAGAGACTCTTAGTGAAGGTATTTCAACCTCTAATGGTAAGAAAACCTCAGAACCATAGACCAAGGAAAAAGGTGTTGCACTTGTAGAAGTGCGGATAGATGTTCTATAAGCCCATAATGTAGGATTGATCTGCAGATGCCAATCCTTGCCTGATTTGTGCACTGTTCTGTGGAGAATTTCCAGCAATGTTTTGTTTGAGGCCTCAGCTTGGCCATTCCCTTGGGGGTAGTAAACAAAAGACCAATGTTGTTTGATTTTGAACTTTTTGCACAAGTTCTTTAGGTCTTTGTTCTTAAATTGGCCGCCATTATCTGTGACTATGGAGGAAGGAATACCATAGTGGCAAATGATGTGATTCAAAATAAATAGGGCAACATGTTTTCCTATAGCTGCAGATAGTGGGACAGCTTCAACCCATTTGGTGAAATATTCAGTAGCTGTAGTGATGAACTTATGCCCACTTGATGAACTAGGACAAATCTTGCCTACCAAGTCAAAGGCCCATTGTTGAAATGGCTAGTAAGTAATAGAGGGAATGAGCTCACGTCCTGAAGCATGAATGAGATTCCCATGTAGTTGACATTTTTTGTAGGACTTGGCATATCGAATAGCATTAGCTTGCATAGTAGGCCAATAGTAGCTAGCCCTAAGCAATTTCTAAGTGAGCGCAAGACCATTAGAGTGTGACCCACATATGTCATCATGAACTTTAGCTAGCGCCTTTTCTGACTCCTCTATTTCTAGACACCTAAGGAGAGTTTTGTCTAGACCCTTCCTATACAAGTCACCAGAGACGAGGGTAAAGTGTGAGGCATTACAGATGAGTTGGTGATTCTCATTGCATGTTAGCTTATCAAGGATAACTTGATCTTGGAGATAGGAAAAGATGGTGGCATAGCGAGAGGAGTCATCCAACCACAGTGTAAATGACACGGTCATCAGGGGAATTGTAGGCAGGGTAGCGCAATTCTTCCACCAGGAACTCAAAGCGTGGTTTGTGCTCTTCTAGTTGCAGAATGGATGCCAAAGTAGCCATGGCTGTGGCAACCTTGTTCTCAGCTCTAGGAATTTGTTGGAATGTGACAGATGTAAAATAATTCCTGAGTGAGTCTATCATCCTCTTGTAGGGAACCAACTTGTCATCTTTGGTTTGGTACTCATCATTTACTTGGTTTATGACAAGTTGAGAATCTCCAAGAATATGCAACTCAAAAATCCTCCATTCAAGGGCAAGCTTAACACCATTTAGCAAGGCTTCATATTCAGCTATGTTATTAGTGCATGGGAAGAGAAGCTTGTATGATTTAGGAATGGTGTATCCATGAGAGGTAACAAATAGGATTCCAGCACCGGCACCATTCTGTGTCTGAGAACCATCAAAAAACATTTTCCATGTATGCCCAGTGATATTCATGATCGAGGCATCTGGGAAATCTATCTGAAGAGGAGCATTATCAGTCATAGGAAACTCAACCAATTGATCCGTAATTGCTTGCCCTTTAATAGCTTTTCTCTTAATATAGTGAATGTCAAATTCTGAAAGAATCAACATCCACTTGGCAAGGTGCCCAGTAAGCACAGCTTTACTTAGGAGATATTTTAAAGGATAAATTTTAGCAACCAGCTGTGTAGTATGTGCAAGCATATAATGTCTAAGTTTTTGAGATGCAAACACCACAACTAAACAATCCTTTTCAATATTGGTGTAGTTGAGTTCATAAGCAACCAGAGTGCAACTGATATAATAAATAGCTCATTCTTTTCCCTTATCATCATGTTGTGCAAGGAGAGCCCCTAAAGAATTTGTTGTAGCAGAAATGTATAATATCAAGGGTTTTCCTTGGATAGGTGGCATAAGGATAGGAGGTCGTGCTAGGTAATTCTTGAGCTAGTCCAAGTTCTTTTGACACTCCTCATTCCATATACAAGTAGCTCCCCTATGCAGATTCTGATTCAATGGTTGAGCTCTGTCAGCTAGCTGAGAAATGAACCACTGGATAGATTGGAGATGGCCTTGGAGACTCCTTAATTGTTTGATGTTACAAGGAGGTGGCATCTCCATGATAGCTTGCACCTTTTATGGGTCTACTTCTATTCCTTTTGCTGATATTATGTATCCTAGTAGTTTCCCAGAAGTGACACCAAAAGCACATTTTTTTGGATTTAATCTAAGTTGAAATCATTCCATGCGGTCTAATATCAAACTCAAATTAGACAAATGAGTGCTTCATTGTTGTGATTTGGCAAGCGTGTCATCAACATAGTCCTCCATGTTTTTGTGCATCATATCATGAAAGATGGTAGTCATGGCTCTTTGATAGGTTGCACCAGCATTTTTAAGCCTAAACGGCATGACATTCCAGCAAAAGGTACCCCATGCACATGTGAAGGCTGTCTTCTCTTGGTCCTCAGGGGCGATCTTAATCTAGTTATATTCGGAGAAGCCATCCATAAGGGAGCACATTTCATAGCCCGTTGTCATGTCTACTATCATGTCGATATTCAGAAGTGGAAAATCATCCTTAGGGCATGCTTTATTCAGATCTCAGAAATTAGTACATACACAAATGGATTTGTCATGTTTGGAAATAGGGACATTGTTGGAAATCCACTCAGTGTAGTCAATCGCTCTGATGAAGTTGGCTTTTAGGAGCTTCTCAAGTTTAGCCTTAACCAGTAGTGCCACATGGGGATGCATCTTTCTCAATTTTTGTTTGACAGGTTTAACCTCTGGAGTAATAGAGGGATGATGCATAATGATCTCAGTATCTAAACTTGGCATGTTTGAGTATGTCCAGGCAAAATTGATCTTTTTCTCATGAAAGAATGTAGCAAATTGTTCTTTTTCTTCTGCTGAGAGAGATTGAGCCACATGTATGATTTTAGGAGATTCCTCTATCCCCAAGTTGATGGGTTGTGTAGGTTCTATGAGAATTGAAGACCTTTCTTGAAAATAGCTCGGTAGACTACCAAGTACCTCATCCTCAGGTGCCTCAGCGAGGTTTTCACCCTTAGATACATCTTTATTTTTACTATTTTGAGGTTCAGACACTGCCATAATGTGGTTTTCTCCATCCGACCATTCTTTTTTTATTTTAGTTTTATGACTGAGGTACTTGATATCTGATTCAGTCATGTTTGTTGCTAGTTCGCTAGTGGAAGAAGTAATAGGTTCAACGGCATTGAGGTAGCAGGCGATCTCATAGTCATTTTGAAAGGAAGGCAATATAGGTCTTTGATCTTGGGTAGACCAATCTATGAGATCTAAGTGCATGAAGGAAAGTGAAACAACTAGTTCAAGGTAATTGATGCGGGGGTTATCATCTCTGGTGACAAGATAAGTCGAGCCTATAGGGTAGGCTCCAAAAGTGTCAAGATCTAAATTTGTCATGGAAGGACCAGTGTGGTCCATTAGAGCAATACAGGGATTGAACTCGTCAGACCCTATGCATCACTCATAAACTATGTTGGGTTGGTCACTATAGGTATGAATCACATCAACATCCATATCTTCATTAGAAGATCCATCTGAGAGAGTGCCCCATTCATATTCATTTGAATCAGTCATGGAACTTCTACTAGGATGTTTGCACCAAAAAGGCTTAAGATGCCTAGAAGTAGAGGTATTCATGTCATGATGTGTGAGATCTCCTCTTTCTATTAATCGTGCAATATTTCTATGCTATCTATCAAAGCTCAATGACTCATTAGGCACAAAATTTTTGGATGTAGAGGCTTTAGCTATATCATCAGTAGGCATGCATTCTTCTCCCCAAAGAAGTGAGGTAGAAGGAAGATAGTCTTCCATTTGGGCCATAGTGCATAGTGGTGATTCCTTTTCATCTGTGTCTGAGCCACTAAGCATAGGAGTATTTCTAGAATATTCAGGGATGTCATTGGCAACACCATATCCTAGACCTGTGGTATCTTTAGAAGACCGGCCATCAGTATGACTCAAAGGTTCAATTAGAGCATGTCCATTGTTATTTAAAGGTCTATGACCTTGATAACCCATTTGCTACAGAAATTTATAGCCTTTACCGTAGCGCTTAGGAGAAATGGGAGTAGAACCTGTCATAATGTCTTCTTCTTCTCTATAAATCCACTCCCTAATAGCTTGTTCTTCTTTTCTGGCCTCTAAGGGCAAAGATGATTGGACAAATGTACCAAAAACTATCATGGCAGAAGCAGAAGGCTTTGTCTTCTCTGAAGGTCTACCATAGGACTTAGGGGAAGTAGGCATAGTAGCAATAGAGTCCAATGTGTATTCCCCCATACCAATACTCATCATCTTTAATTTTTGCTTAGCAGTAATGAAGGACACATTATGATCATGAGAGGGTTTTTTGTGAGGAACAAACATCTTAGCAACATTTAGAGTATTGATAGTGATGGCATTGTCCCCAGGAATCACAATCTCAGCTCCATTATGTGGAAACTTGACACACTGATGATAAGTGGAAGGGACAGCTTGCATTTCATGGATCCAAGGTCAACCTAGAAGAATGTTATATGTGAGTGGGATGTCCAACACTTGGAAAATAATATCTTTCATGATAGGGCCCACTCTGACAGGTAGCACAACAAGACCTTTGGAAGATCTTTCCACTTCATCATATGCTTTTATGGTAATCTTTCACCTAGGATCCACGGCCAATTCAAACAATCCTAACTATTGTACCACATGGAAAGAAACAATATTTAACCCACCACCATTGTCTATCAGGACTCAGCAGACTCAGGTATGGTAGACGAGAACTTCAATATGTAAAGCCAAATTATGAGGGTGACTAAGAGATGTGTCATCTTCTATAGAAAAGGATAGGTAGTGGGGAGATGCAATGTGGTTGACCATAGCCTAGAATCAATCTGGATCAATATCATTGGGAACATTTGTTGTACGAAGAGATTTCTCAAGGACCTCTTTATGCAAAGGGAATAGCTCAAGCAACTCAAAAATGGATATCTGGGCAAGTGTCTATTGTAATTGGTGCACAAGGTCATAGCTAGACAAAACTGAAGGAACCGCTTGTTTAGAAGAAGAAGTTTGCTTGGGATCATGCGCGATTTTAAGGACAATTTTGGCTTGCCCCCTAGTAACAACATTTAGTGTCTCACTTCGAGAAGATGAACCACTCAGTGTTTGCAAGACCAACTTTGGCATACCATGATTGGCTTTATTATCATCTTGAGATCTCACCATAAGAACATTCTCAACAAGCTCTATCGTATTGATCACAGGTGAATCAAGAGTATATGTATAGTTGATCTTTGCATCATGATTCTTCTTATTTGCTTGAGAGGATTTTGCTTTCTCATACTCAGGTAGAGGAGTCTTGAAAGCTTTGTGATCAGAATTTTTAACTAAGCCATTTGTGAGCACTGTGCCTCCATCAATAAGATCTTGAATGACATCTTTAAGCTTAAAACAATTATCTGTCTTATGTGCCTTATTCCTGTGATAATGGCAGAAATGATCTTCTCTCCACCAATCAGGCTTAACTGGTGGATCACAGGGATGAGAATTGTTAGGAAGCATAAGATACTTGTTGGCAACTAGAGTCTTAAGAATCACATCATATGGTTCAACCAACTTAGTGTAGACTCGTCGTTGATATGTCTATTTTGGCTTATCTGCATGTTGAGGCTTGGGAGTGATGTGAGCGTTGGCAGCCTCTTATTGTTTTTCTATGTATATAGCATTAGAGAGGTTAAAAGCTGGTTCTTTAGATTTTGGGACATCCACAACACCACTATTAACCACATACTTGTTTTTATTCCAAGGTTTGCTTTTGTCCTTGCCATTGCCCCTAGTATCTTTATTAATAACAATATCCCCCTTTCTTATGGCCACATCTTCAATATGATATACACTTTCAACCATGTCATTGAAAGAGGAGAACAAATGTTTCCTTAGATCATAATACAGTTCTGGCACAAGAGTGTTGACGAAAATATCAATCTTTTCTCTTTCGTCTAGTTGTCAAGGATAGCGAGAATACAATGACCTCCAATGTTGTAAGTAAGTGGCAAATGGCTCACCTTGATTTTGCTTTAGAGCATTGAGATCTATCATGGTGATAGGTTGTTGAATGTTGTATGAGTAATGCTGGGTGAAGTGCCTAACCAACTTATCAAAAGTTTTAAGAGGTGGTGTCAACTTTGCAAACCATTCTAGAGCTTGTCCTCTCAAACTTCTAGGGAACAATCGTAGAAGAAATGTGTCCTCATGAAGGAAATCCATGCTAAGAGCATAAAAGTGATGCACATGGTCATGGGGGTCACCATTTCCATCATACTTGTCATATTTGGGAACCTCAATATCCCTAGGAAATGGGACCATGTATAGACTCCTGTCAAAAGGAAGAGCACAAATAGATTCTATGAAAGAAACTTTTGGAGGTTCTTTTTCTATTGCAAGTTGAGCAAGATGTTGATTGGTTCATTTCAATTCATCCCTAAGGATTTCCAATTCAGTTGGTACTCTTTCTTGAACAATATGTCATACATCATAGCCAAGAGGGAGCTTGTATCCCTAGAAGTCATGTATTAAAAGTATTGATCTCCATTTCGTTCTAAAACTTTAAGCATCATACGTTAGGATGCTTCATCTTGTTCAAATCTCATAAGCTCTTCACTAGAAATCTCATCATTAGCTTCTTCCTCATGCCGAGAGGGAGGAGGTCTTGGAGGTGAAGAGGGAGCAACAAAAGTTCATCTTGGAGGAGATCTTGGTGGTGTGTTGTTGCCATAGTTACCCAAAGTACCAAAAGGAGGGGGTCTATATTCATAGCCACTAATCTTAGTTTGTTCTTGAGACATCCCCTTCATAGCCATGCATCTAGTAGCATCCATTTTGTCTAAACGTGCTTGGTTGTCCTTATGCTCAAAATGTTTTTGTAAACGATGAAACTTTTCTTGTTCAATCAAAGTGAGTGAGACATTATCTGTACTTTTGGAGGTCTTGAATGATAAAAAGAGGAAGCCCCCTTTGTACCACGGGGTGACCTTAGAATCCTCAGATTGGTTAGGACTAGAACTGTCATTGCTAAATGGCACTCGTGAGCATCTTGTGGGTGAAGGTAACTACGTATAGTTGAATGGAGGGTGACTCCTGTACACACTAAAATGGTGAACTTCTATGAACCATTATATGCAAGGATGCTCAAGAATGAGGCCTCACAAAGCGGCTCATAGCTCTCTATGCATGGAGTTGCAAGGGACTATGATGTGTTTGCTCTCAGCTAAAGCTACAAACTTGTGACCTTGCTAGTCAACCACAAAATGAGAGATTCAAGTGAAGACAAGGGCAACAATGCCAATATCTCCAAGAATCAAATATGCAATGCAATGCAAGCTATATGAGAATGCAATCTAAGCTATGGAAATGAAAGTACAATGCAACTAATCTATGAAAGGAAATAGCAATGGATTACAATGCCTCCTATTTAGACTATGTGAGCTTATTCTATTGCATAAAAAGAAATCTATACTAAGAATGCCATTATCATGCAACTATGAAAGGAAATATGCAACTACAATGAAATGAAACAAGTCTTCAATGTCTTCAAACTCCAAATGCACCTAAAACCTGCAGCATAACATTAGCATAAAACAAGTGGTATGCAAATGGAGGAGAGAGCTCTCCTTTTATAAGAAATGAGGTGAAATGGACCATGGAGATTAAGAGGCAAAAAGTCTTAATCAGCGGTGGAGCTTGAAAGAGGAGCAATCCATGTGCACAAGTATCCTCCAATGAGAGTGAAGTGTTGACTTTTGAGCCTCATGTGAGACAAAAAGTGCTTTTTTCCTTTTTGTAAAATAGGAATAATACTTTATTTGTGCAACTTAGGATAAGAGGGAAAGGTGGGCTTTTTATTTAATCAAAAGGGGAGGAAATATTCCTTTTGAATAAATAAAGACTTAGGATAAATGGTTAGCCCAAGGATAAAAATCCAATATATGATCGAAATTTTAAGATTTGATCAAGAGATTGATATTGTTGAAAATATTGATTTATTGATAAAAATGATTCAGGATTGATAAATCAAATAAATGGGGCCCAAAGTCTAGGCGACCATTTTAGGGTGCATACATTTGCCCCTCTTTGACTAATGTGTGATCGATTTGGAAACACATGCAGTCAAAGAATGAAGTTGAAATGTGAGATCGATTTGGGATCACAAAACACATCAAATATGAGGTCGATTCAGGATCATATCCGGACAAAGCATAAACAAAGGCCTTTGAACATGAGGTCGATTCGGGATCACATTCAAAGTAAGAGATAAGAATCTCAAATTTGAGCGACAGCTCACAAAAGATGTCTGAATCAAGAGAATCAAGCAATTGGGGATGAGAATCCCATAGGTACTGCCCCCTCGGAATTGAAATCGAAATCAGGTAGAGAGGAGAACAGTGAATTGGTAAGGATTTGATCAAATCAGAATGAAATCATAATCGAATGTAAGGGTCAATAGTTTAACCAAATGAAACATGCCCTAGCCTGACTGAAAAAATGTAGTCAAACGTGAGAAATGAGGGAATGGAATGAATATGAATGAAAGACTAGAAGTTTGGAAGACATGGAAATGAAGAAATGACGATGCCCCAACAAAGATCGAAGGATTAGGCCTCAAAAGATCAGTCAACTGCGCAGAAGGGGGGGAAGATTTTGAAACAGGATTTTGACTATCAAGATGACCTCGAATTTTAATTTCGAGTCCGAAAATGGATCCAAGACGTCGAAATTAGCTAGGGGTGCAATTTTCGTGCAATTTTGAGGTGTTTGGAAAATGAGGTCAAAAAGTCAAAAGGCTATAAAAGGGGTCAAAATGTCATTTTCAAAAATCATTTGTCTTTTAGCGATTTGAGAATTGTCAGAGCTTAGAGAGAGAAAATGGCCCAGCAAGCAGGAGTTCCCGTCCACAAGCATCGATTCGAGCACGCCCGGTTGCACAACCGGCCACCACAGTATCCTGCCCTGGTATGTTTTCGAAAAAACTCGAGCTTTTTGAGTCATTTTTTGCATTTAATAGCTTATTTTAGCACGTTTTTCAAATTTTTAAATTTCAAAAATAATTTTGCTAGGCGAAATATCGCATGATACTTTATAATTATCACGTGCTTTGGGGAGAAGTATCGCGCGATACTTCGTGGGTCCCCAAAGTATCGCGCGACCTAAGGCACCAGTATCGCATGATACTGGGTGAAAGATCGCACGATACTGGGCGAAGTATCACGTGGTATAAGGTTTATCGCCCCGCCATAGAGAGAAGTATCGCGCGATACTTCTCCAAAAAAAAATATCGCCCAGTATAAAATTTTGATTTTTAACGCATTTTTGAGCAAAAATGACATGGGTCTAGACAATGTTACATTTTTAGGATGTTTTATACTGAGTTTTTAGACATCCATCATGATATGTGCTAACAACTGGCTTAGTTTTGGCTTGCAGGAGGTCTTTTCGGCGCTCATCATCAGAGCGCCGAAGGTGACAGGATTGCGGTGTGTCCGAGATCTGGATGATCCGGGCAATGCCGACATCAGAGCGATGGGATTCAGATATCTGCTGAGATACCCATCTATCTGAGTGGACCATGGGTTGTTGACTGCTCTTGCCGAGAGATGGCATAGTGAGCACAACACCTTCCATCTGCCTACTGGAGAGGCATCGATCACTTTAGAGGACGTCTATAGGATCTTACGAGTGCCATGTCATGGCGAGCCGGTGAGTATAATCATGTTTTAAGATCTAATCATAAATATAATGTTTCCATATGATGAAAATTGACATGATTCGTTTGTTGGCACAGGTGTACTATGATCAGGATGCTACTGAGGGGAGCTGACTAGTGCACGAGATGTTCCAGGATGTCACTATTCTGGATAGGCATATCAGCTGGAAGAGGCTGATAGACGATTTCGGCAGAGACTACCTAGTGCCATGTATAGTGGCATCTATTATCTCGCAGATCCTGATAACTGATCGCAGTTAGAAGGGTTTCTCGCTCGGATGGGCTCGACTATTGGTGGACTTGGTCGGCAGGCCACGACGGATGGCATGGGGTCCTGCCATATTGGCAGAGATGTACCACGAGCTACATGAGATCGTCTACAGAGACGGTCGGACATGGGCATGCGGTGCCATCCTGGCACAGGTATGGGCATGGGAGCACATCGTTGTGGTGCGCCCTAGGGTTTAGCCGAGGGAGAGGAGGTACCCCTACATCTATAGGTACCTCGGGTTTATATCACATGCCCATTCTGGAGATATGACATATTACAGATGGATTCTAGATGAGATAGCCTCATTCACATGGAGGCCATACAGGGAGGTTGAGGTCTGGGGAGATGCAGCTGACGAGCTAAGTTATATGTTATGCAGTCGGCCACTGGTAGGTCGGTATGCAAAGATAGTTGAGAGATTCTGCATCACTCAGGTATGGTGGCAATTTGGGAGGCAGCAGTGAGTCTTGACAGAGACTACCACCTATGCCAGGGCCAGAGACGAGGAGGGTCATGGGTGGCTACCCATGTTGGATTATCAGCAGGCTGTCGCAGAGACAGCAGGTATCAGGAGCAAGCCCTGGGAGTATTTCCTAGATATGGCAGATGTAGGGGCTGATGGAGCCTACAAAGCAGAGTGGTGGAGGGTGTCATTCTCTCAGTTTACAGTACCAGATGCACAGGTACCAGTGCTGGGAGGAGATGGAGGGGGTGACGGGGGAGATGGAGGAGACGGAGGGGACGGAGGGGGAGAGGGAGGGGATGGAGGAGATGGAAGGAGGGGGAGAGGGAGGAGGATGGAGAGAGGGGAGGGGTCGAGATCGGGTGGCCGAAAATGGTCACAGGGACAGCGATCAGTGACACCCGAGGAGGAGGCGAGACCAGCTCACCGGCAGGCGGAGGCACAGCAGGATCAGCCTACGGGGGGAGAGGATCTGAGAGCCTAGATACAGGCTCAGGAGGTAGAGATACAGCGGCTCTGGACTACTATAGCTGTGAGAGATCAACAGCTACTGGATCTGAGGGCAGAGCGGGATCAACCGATATTTGATCTTAGGGCAGAGATAGCACGCCGTGAGGCGATGGCACAGGCCGAGGCACTAGAGCTCCGATGAGAGTCAGCGAGAGCAGCCTATTATCATGGGCTATATCTGCAAGCCGTCCCAGAGGGTGAGAGAGCACCATCATACTCTTAGCAGGTAGGGGTATCAGATGTGGTACTCGATAGGAGAGCTATGCCTCCTCCACCACCATGAGCTCCTCACGAGGGTGGTAGCGAGTCTTAGGGCTTAGATAATTTTGGACATATTTTGAGACTTTTGATCCAGATTTTGGGATCTCATATTGTATTGTATATCATGACATTGTTATAGATTTATGAGATTACTGGATATTCGATGTATCATGTGTATTTGTCTCACTTGTGATGGATGTATCAGTTTATGTATATTGTTTTGTCATTTTGCTCAAAATGTTTATGTATATGCTTATGTATGTTCTCTCTCATAGATATATGTTTAATTCTCATGTGTATGATATAGACCTATGTTTCTTGAAAATGATAGTTTTGATATAGATATGATGATATGATTAACCCTTTGTGATGAACAGGAACAGGTTTGAGATGAAAAAGACAAGGAGTGAAAGACATGATCGAGAAGAAGAAAAGGTGAGCGCAGTCGACGGACAGGTCCACGTAAGATGAAAAGGAGAGCTCTCTCCATATGCAAGGAATGCAAAACTAGACTATCATGACCCTAAAAATGCAAGCTACTATGAAAGTGGTTGACTTGCAAGGTCACAACGCTTATAGACATCTAATTATCATCATCGAGCGTTATTGGTAGCGTCGTAAGATCATACAATGCACAATAGTGTAACTATGTGGATATGAATATGATCTTTATCAGATAGAAATGTGGGAATCCCACCTAGGCATCAAAGACGTATAGGTCGAGATGACTAATGCAGTGGGATCACCTAAGTTTGATATGGCGAGATTATGCTTGTATCAAGACACATGAAAGTCAGGATAGCTAAAAGCATGCACTCGCAAAATAGTCAAGGATAATACCTTGTTAATCCATAGGGTCAAGTAGGACCAGCATAAATGCTCATGACAGTTGGGATCAACAAAATATACCCACAAGCAGATAAAGAAAGAAAACATGTTCTCATTCCCTTAGTCTTCTAGCTATGCATCATTGAAAACTTCTCAGGGAGAGATCACTCATCAAAGAAATCCTCATAGACAGCACACAAAGAAAAATAAAGTCATCATATCGTCATCGAGTTAATTGTTTAAGTGTGTGTGTGTTGGTCATAGAGTCAGACTCTGAGTATCACATCTGCACATGAGCACTATCGTATCATACTTAGACTATAGGCAAGACATCTAATAAGTGTTAAGAACTACTCGACGCAAGGGTAGTGTTGAAAAATACTGTTTGGGGTGGTGTTGAAAAAACACCTGTTGTGAAATGCCCCCAAGAGATAAACGCACCTAAAAGACCAATGCTAACAGTTATGCCCCCTACACAAAGACAAAGACTAATTCCAGATTAAGCCAAATAAGGTCAAGGCATGATGGAAAGTGGCTAAGTGTCGAGGACGCATGCTAACAAATAGGAGTGCAAAGGCCTCAAGTAGCGCCTGTTTCCAGGTTTTCACCACTTGGAATCTTTTTTCATTTTTTCATTTTTTTAATTTTTTTGGATTTTTTGCTACCAAGGCGCCTATTGCTAGGTTTTCACCAAGGCACTTTTTTCTATTTTTTTTTTAATTTTTTGATTTTTTTATTTTTTTGTATTTTTTTTAGGACTTTTTATGCTTTTTAGGATTTTTTCAGCATCATATATCAATTTTTTTTTGGTATTTTTTCAGGATCATAAAATATGTACAAAGGATGCCCCCAGACAGATTGGGCATCAAGGATAGAACTTCTTGAGGTGCACAATGTTGATGGGATCAGGGAGCTATTCTCCATCAGAATCTGACAGTAAATACGCACCAGTACCAAAAGCAGCTGTGATGACATATGGTCCAAGCTAGTTAAGTTCAAACTTGCCCTTTTGCTCTCTGTTTTGTTGGTTCTTAAGGTTCTCTCGCAGAACAAGATCACCTATTTGAAATTCTCTAGGGTGAACCTTCTTGTTGAATGCTTTGGACATAGGTTTCTGATACACTCTCATATGATCAAAGGAAGCCTTACGCTTCTCATCTAGAAGTTCTAGTTCTTGTAACCTCATGGCGCGGTAATCCTCATCTATAATCAAACCTTTGAGTGAGACTCTAAGTGATGGTATCTCAACTTCTAAAGGCAATACTGCTTCAGCACCATAGGTGAGAGAGAAAGGAGTGGCTCCTGTAGGTGTGCGAATGCTTGTTCTATAAGCCCATAGTGCTGGATTGATTTGTAAGTGCCAATCCCTACCATTCTTGTGTACTGTCCTATGAAGAATCTTAAGAATGGTTTTGTTAGAGGCTTTTGCCTGTCTGTTTCCCTGTGGAAAATAGATGGAGGACCAATGTTGCTTGATTTTAAACTTTTTGCATAGGTGCTTTAGGTCCTTATTCTTAAATTGACCTCCATTGTCAGTAATGATCTCAGAAGGCACTCTAAATCGGCAAATGATATGATTCAAGATGAACAAAGAAATGGTCCTCCCTGAAGCAACAGAAAGTGGCACAGCTTCCACCCATTTTGTGAAATAGTCAGTGGCAGTAATAATGAACTTATGTCCACCTGATGAGTTGGGATGAATCTACCCAACCAGATCAAAGGCCCAGCGCTGAAATGGCCAATGCGAAATAGAAGGGATCAGCTCCCTACCTGGAGCATGAATCAGGTTGCCATGTTTCTGACATTTTTCACAGGACTTAGCAAAGGTGACTGCGTCTGTCTACATTGTGGGCCAATAATATCCCTCCCTAAGCAACCTTCAGGCCATGGCAAGACCATTAGAATGTCCACCACAAATGCCCTCGTGGATGTAAGCTAACACTTGGTTGGATTCCTGCTTTTCAAAGCACCTAAGGAGCGTCCCATCTAAACCCCTCCTATATAAATCACCAGAGATGAGGGTGTGGCGAGAGGCATTACGGAAGAGGTTTCGTCATTCAGATTGGTTGAATGTGTCAGGGATGATGCCATCACGAAGGTATGAATAGATAGCACCATATCGGGAAGACTCCTATGTGACAATGGTACAAATGACATGGCTTTCCGATGAGTCAAAGATGGGATGGTGTAGCTCTTCCACCAGGAATTCAAATCTGGATTCATGTGTCTCCAACTGAAGAAGTGAAGCTAATGTGGCCATGGCGTATGCAGCTTTTTTCTCTTTCCTAAGGATCTATTGAAATGTCACAAAGGTGAAGTAGCGTCTCAAAGAATCAACCATCTTTTTGTAGGGTATCAATTTATCATCCTTGGTTTGATACTCTTCATTGACTTGGTTGATGATTAACTGGGAATCCCCAAAGACATGTAACTCTGTGATGTTCCATTCTATAGCCATTCTCAAGCCATTAGTTAAAGCTTCATATTCTGCAATATTATTGGTACATGAGAATAATAGTTTGTAAGACTTTGGAATGTTGTACCCATGTGGAGAAACAAATAACACTCCAGCACCTGATTCATTTTGCATGCGGGAACCATCAAAGAACATTGTCCAAGTGCGAGTAGTTGTATACAAGATGTGTTCGTCTGGGAATTCCACTTGGACTAGCATACTATCTTGAATTGGAAAATCAGCTAATTGGTCAGCAATAGCTTGCCCTTTTATTGCCTTCCTTTCAACGTACTCTATGTCAAATTCAGTGAGGACCATCATCCATTTAGCAAGTCTACCTGTGAGGGCAGCCTTACTAAGCAAGTATTTAAGAGGATCAATTTTGGCAACCAAATGTATGGTATGAGCAAGCATGTAGTGGCACAACTTTTGAGAAGCAAACACCACCGCCAAACAAGACTTCTCAATATTATTGTAATTGATCTCATAGGAGACTAGAGTACGGCTGATATAGTATATGGCTCGTTCTTTCCCAGTATCATCTAATTGAGCCAATAATGCCCCCAGGGAAGTGTCTGTAGCTGAAATATATAGGATCAATGGTTTCCCTGGAATAGGAGGCATTAGAATCGGAGGATTAGCCAAGTATTGTTTGATCTGATCTAGGCTCTTTTGACAATCCTCGTTCCAAACACAAGAAGCACCCTTATGCAATGTCTTGTTAAAGGGTTGTGCCCTATCTGCAAGTTGAGAAATAAATCTCCTAATTGATTGAGGACATCCCTGAAGACTTCTCATTTGGCTGATATTTCAAGGAGGTGGCATATCTAGGATTGATTGGACCTTTTCGGGGTCAACCTCGATACCTTTTGCTAATATTATGAATCCTAAAAGTTTGCCTGAGGTGATGCCAAATGCACACTTCTTTGGATTCAATCTGAGTTGAAATTGTTTCATGCGATCTAGAATTACATCTAGATCATTGAGGTGTGTGTCCCTTTTTCTTGATTTTGCCAGGGTATCATCAACATAATCTTCCATATTTTTGTGCATCACATCATGAAAGATAGTCGTCATAGCTCTTTGGTAGGTTGCTCCTGCATTCTTTAATCCGAATGGCATGACATTCCAGCAATAGGTTCCCCATGCACATGTGAATGCTATTTTCTTTTGGTCTTCAGGAGCTATTTTGATTTGATTATACCCCGAGAAACCATCCATTAGGGAGTATATGTCATAGCCCACCGTCATGTCCACTATCATGTCAATGTTTGGAAGTGGAAAATCGTCCTTTGGGCATGCTTTGTTTAAATCTCTAAAATCTGTGTAGACACGAATGGACCCATCATGTTTGGAGACAGGTACTATTTTTGAGATCCATTCTGCATAATCGATGGCTCTAATAAATCCAGCTCTCAAAAGTTTTTCTAATTCCCCTTTGACAAGTAGAGCTACATGTGGATGCATTTTTCTTAATCTCTATTTTATTGGCTTGACTCCTGGAGCTATGGATAAGTGATGCATTATGAGATTCGTGTCAAGCCCTAGCATGTCTGAATAGGTCCATGCAAAATTAATTTTCTTTTTCTATAAAAACTATACATATGCCTTGGTCTCTTCTTCTGATAAAGACTGAGCAAGATGGACTATCTGAGGATTTTCTTCTGTGTGTAAATTGACTGGTTTTGTTGGTTCAATCAATATTGATGATCTATCCTAGAAATAACTCGGCAAGTTATTAAGTACCCCATCCTTAGGTGCCTCAAAGAGGTTTTCACCGTTGGATGCGTCATTTCTTTTTACTATTTTTGGTTCTGACACCGCCACAAAGTGGTTTTCACCATTAGACCTGTTTTTCTTTTTTTCTTTTATTTTGAGACTGAGGTACTTAATATCAGGCTCTGTCATGCTAGTTGTTGGTTCACTGGTGGAAGAAGCCACGGGTTCAAGAGCATTCAGATAGTAGGAAATTTCATAATCATTGTGGAAGGTGAGGAATGTGGGCTCTTGATGGCGCTAAGACCAATCAATTAGGTCAAAGTGAACAAGGGGTAAGTCAATGGCGGGTTCGATGTTGTTTATGCAAAAGGTGTCATCTCTAGTGACCATATAATTAGATTTCATCAAGTCTTCTCCTAAGATACCCGAATTAGGACTCATCCTATCAAACGAAGCATCGTCCACTAAGGTGATTTGAGGAGTGCAATCCTCTAGTCCTACACTAGGATCGTTAGTCGCATCGGGTTGGGTACTATAAGCATGGACAATATCTACGTCTAGATCAACTGTTGCATTTGAAAGTGAGTCCCATTCATATTCATGGGAGTCTATCTCTGAGTCATCATTTAGGCCTCGTGATGTAGAAGCCTCAAGGTTAGGAAGGGTTTCCCCCTCTCTAGTGTTAGTATTGGTACTATCCGTCACAGCTAGGACAGTAACACTTTCCTTTGTCGATCTAGCAGTCACACAGTCACTATCTGTCGTAGTTGGGATAGTAGGACTATCAAGTATCAAATCTGTGGAATCTCCCCAAAGGAGATTCGTTGAGGGCACCCAATCATCAGACACATTTTGTTGATTGGAAAGATCAGGCGTATAATCTAAGTCACTGTCACTGTCCATCGCAGCTGGGATAGGGACACCTTTCTTCTTCTTATTCTCAATACCTAAGCCAACCGTGGACTTATTCTTTCATCCAAAAAGAGCATGATCAAGAGGCTCAGCTTTAGCGTCCAGCCTATGACTAAGGGGACCATATCCCATATATCCCATATTTTTAACCAGTGTATACCCTTTCCCATAAGCTTCAGGTGAAGGAGCAAAATTCTCGTTATGTTTGTATTTCTCCTCATGATAGATCCAGTCTCTTACAGCAACTTCCTCTTTCTCTTCTTGAATGGGGACCGAAGACTCAACAAATTTCCCAAATAATGTCATTGCTGATGACAAAGGCTTCACATTTGGGGATGGTCTCCCATAAGACCTTGCAGAGATTGGCATGTTTGTAAAAGAATCCATTTTATAATCTCCCATCCCAAGATCGATGGTCTTGAACTTCTGCTTGTATTGTTCAAGTGAACTACTAGGACTGTAAGCTTCCCTATTAAAAGGTACATGTGATCCCGCAGAAATGTTATTAACTGATAAAGCACTATCTCCAGGGATGCAAATTTCTACACCGTTATGGGGAAACTTAACACACTAGTGATATGTTGATGGGACTGCTTGCATTTCGTGAATCCATGGCCTACCTAGCAAAATGTTGTAGGCTAGAGGTCCAACATCAACAATTTGAAATAATATATCTTTTTCTACAGGACCAATGCGAACAGGCAAAACAGCCAATCCCTTAGAACTTCTTTCTGCTTCGTCATATGCTTTGATTGTGATCCTTTTCCTTGTGTCAATGACGTTCTTAGAATATCCTAGAGCCAGCAACAAACTCAGGGTACAAATATTGAGCCCCGCACCCCCATCTATCAGTACATGCCTCACACGGGTTTTATGAATCATGACTTCGATGTGTAAGGCCAAGTTATGTGGGTGACTGATGGATTTGTCATCTTCTTCGGAGAAGGTGAAGTAATGAGGTCTAGCCAAATGGTTGACCATGTTCTGGAATTGATCAATATCTAAGTTGTTAGGGACATTGGCTGCTCGCAAAGCATCCTTAAGGACACGCTTGTGCTTAGGAGATAATTCTAAAAGCTCAAAAATGGAAATCTACGCGGGTGTACGTTGTAGCTGGTCAATAAGATTATAATTGGAATTAGGACCAACGGCAGATTTGGGGGGAGCACCTTTGGACATGGGTTGCTTAGACTTGCTAGTGCTAGGACCTCTAATGATAATGGGCGCTTGGGCCTGTCCCCTAGTGACAGCATTGAGGGACTAGGGCATTCTTTGTGAGTGAGGACCTCTTATCACCACAGCGGGTCTTTCATCAGTCATAGGAGTTGAGTCCACATTATGTCCATAGGGATCTTTCCCTCTCATCATGTTGACACTATCATCCACAACTTCAAGCATTTTAATAATGTTCTCCGCGTTTGTGTAGGTGCAGTTGATAGCTGCCTTGCCATTCTTATTGTTAGAATTCTCTCCTTTCTCATATTTAGGCAAGGGCTCTTTAAAGGCTTTATGATCTGCATTAGTGGTTAACCCATCCACTTGTAATTGTCCTTTCTCAATAAGGTCTTGGACAAGATGCTTGAGTTTAAAATAATTTTCTATGTCATGTCCAATCCCATTATGGAAAATGCAAAAAGCCTTAGCATCCCACCAATGAGGTAAAGGATCCGGTATGCGATGTTTTGTAGGATCTTGTGGGTGTGCCAAATTATGAGCAACTAATATCTTAAAAACATCTGCATAAGATTCTCCCAATTTGGTAAATTATCTTTTCTCTGTTTTGGATCTCTTTTGATACTTAGGTTTGTCTTGTTGTGTTGAAGACGTTTGCAGCTTCATAGCTTGAACTGCATGAGAGAGGTTAAGAACTCCTTCATTTTTGACCTGAGATGAGTCAACAACTTCGTCATTGACCACTTGCTTGTTTTTGTTCCAATAGGAGTTCTTTTTGTCCTTGTTACCATTAGTATTGTTATTTTGGCTATTGTTGTTATTTGTTGGTTTAGCCAAAATTCCTTGTTCTTTCAGGACATCCTCAATGCGACATGCCACCTCTACCATAGTATCAAAGGAATTAAATGGGATTTTCTTGACTTCATATCTTAGTTCGGGTATTAGATTGCTCACAATGATATCAATTCTCTCCTCTTCAGGGATTGTCCTTGGGTATTTCGAACACAATCGCCTCCATCATTGTAAAAATGTGACAAAAGATTCCCCTTGATTTTGCTTAAGTTTACACAAATCAAGTATTGTGACCGACCTCGATAAGTTGTAAGCAAAATGCTGAACAAATCTTTGGACAAGTTCTTTAAATGTCTTTACTAGAGGGGAAAGGTTGGTGAACCACTCCATGGCTTGACCTTTTAAACTCCTTGGGAATAATCTCATCAAGTAGGAGTCTTCATGGTGAAAGGAAAAGCTCATTATGTAGAACTATCGAACATGGTCGTGAGGGTCACCAGTGCCATCATATTTGTCATATGTTGGGAACTCAACTTTCTTAGGAAATTCTACCATCACCACACTTTTGTCAATGGGGTTAGGACATATGGAGTCCAAATGAAATGTGCTCTTGGGAGCCTTCATCCTGTCTATATCCTTTTGCATTTGTAAGATCACCTCATCAGTGGAAGGGCTATATTTCTTGATCTTTTGGTGAACATCAAAATTATATGAAACTTTAGCGCCTTTGTTGATAAGACTTTCCAAAAATTAGTCTTTGTTTTGTTCCACATATTGCTCCACATATGCTTGAAAGGATGGTTCTTGTTGCATAGTCATGAAGTCCATATGATCAAATTTAGCATAACTTCCTCCATGTTGTGAGCCATGATGTGCTCGTTGGGAGGGTTGCTTTGAATGTTTATGAGATGACTGTCTCCTATGATGGTCATATCTTGAAGCCCTTCTTCCTCTAGGACTTGGGGATCGTGAGGGTGTCCTTGGTCTTCTTCTAGGGCTAGGGGAAGGGGTAGATGGGGGTGAGTTGGTCCCGCTATTGGCTCCCCTTCCGTTAAATCAGCTTTGGAGTTGTTGTGCATAGAGTCTATCTTCTTCTTCTTGGGCGACTCTTTTCTGTATATCCAACAATGCACGTTCTTCTTCCTCTAGTTGTTTGGATTTTTCTTTTTTAGCAGCCTGTTCATCTAAGTAGGCTTGCTTCTCTCTCTCAATGCTTCTCAATCTTGTATTTGCATATCAAGAGGTGTCTTTAAGTGGGGAGGTTTGTCTTGAATGCCTTATTGCATTAGCTGCGTTTATGTGGTGATCACTAGATTCATTGTTCTAGTCTTCGTGTTGTGACCCTGAATCTGAGTGAGCTTGCTTATGATGTCTCTCGGCTCATTGGTGAGCATCAAAATACCTCGCATTGTTTGGAGGTGACTCGGGTGGACTAGCATGAGAAGAACCACCATACTCTCTTTTATGTCATTGGAAGATATCCTCAAGAGTTTGATTCATGGCTTTTCTTTGTTGTCAGGTAAAAGTGTAACTCATGTCCATACTTGATGAGAGTGGTATGAGAGAGGTGCTCACTTCACTAGGATTAGCTCCCAGATTAAAACAAACCTCAGATTCACTCTTAGGAGATTGATCAAAAAGGGGTCCTTTTCCCTTATGTTGTCGATGAGTCTTGACAGGTGGTAACTGGCTAAAGGCAACAGGAGGTCGCTTCCCTTGATTGACTTGGTACCTTGTCGTAACTGACATGAAAGAAAGATACTCTCAATGAGAAGGTGACCTCTCAAAGTGTCAATGCCAAACTAGGATAATCAAAGTCCTCTATTGTCCAAAAAAGAAATGAAAAGAAAAAGAGGCTTTACCAACACTGTCAAAGAGGTGCTTCAAATCAAAGGGTGACTACCCTTGCACTTTTGAATCAGGAGGTTGGACAAGGCCAAAAGATAATTGAAATTGAGATTTAAATGAAAGCGATTTGGATAATAAGAGTACTAAAATTTTTCAAGAATGTAGCTAACAATCTTAAAGATGAACCTTGGCACCAAGAATGGCCTTCTAACTTGACAATTATTCCAAAGTGATTTCGTAAATCAAATGATGCTATCCCGGAGGACTAAAAACTAGAAATTTGGAGTCAAGACAGGTCTCAAACATCAGATTGAGAAGCCTACTCTAAGACCTAGCCTGATTAATAGCAATTGAAATTGACCAAAATTTAAGCACGACAGAATTTAACCAGGCGATATACTCCAGGCTACTGGGGTGATAAACCTATAAGCGCGCGATACTTCGCCCAAAGCCAGGTGATACTTCTTAGTACTGGCGGGCAATATACTTTAGGTGGGTCAGGCAATAGTCCGTCAGGGGCGAACTATCGTGCGATATTTCTCTTCAAAGCAGGTGATATTTCTAGCAAGCGCAAAGTATCACATGATACTTCACTTTACAGGGCACGATACTGTTGCAGAATTATTTAACTCTTGACCAGAATTATGTAAAATTTGCATTTTTGGGTCTGTTTGGTCAAAACTTCCAGTCTGAGGATTGATATTTTTTATTTCAGTCACAATATCAGCAGAATTTTGGCAGGTTTGCAAATAGTAAAGGATCAAAATATGGTCTCAAACACTTGAAACAAGGGCAAAAGCAACCTTGCCAAGACAAACACTTGTGATATCAGAATTGAAACAACACCCTATGAATGCTACCGATTGTTTGTATGTAAGAACGTTTGCACTGGTATCACACAATTGAAGACACTTCAAGCAAATCTATCCTAAAAAATCAAGGCTCAATACTTACCAATTTAGCCCACAACTTGATGCCCCCTCGCCTCACACCAAGTGGTTACCCACAAGAGATGTTGGCTTTGTCATGGAAATGTCAAATGACACAACCAAAGGGACACATATAGTGAGTATCTTAAGGTGATTTGGGTAAACCACTTGGATCAATTTTTGCACTAAGAAGATAAGCGGCTAAAATAAGGTGGCTTCTATCTAATGGTTCTTAATAAGGATTTCCGTTCACAACACTCCTCTTGCTCCTCATAAAGGACTAGGACCTCGCGGCCTCAAGAGTACCTTAAGCATTCTTGTTCAATGTTTTCCCCATGGTCGCAATCCCATGAGCTACTCACATCAAACGAAGACAAGTGTTATGTCTACCATGGTTTTTGGTGTCCTTGATAGCCTTGAGATTATAGTGAGTTGGAATCACTTGCCACCAAGGAAAATGATGACAAGGTTGTCCCCACTTGAGTCGTTCCTCTTTATTGCTCAAGAGCAAGCCCGCTAAAGGATCCTAAACTAAACAAAGAATAGATCAACTCTTGAGGTTCAAGGTTTTTGGTTCACCACAAGGGTGAAGAGCATACTCCCCTATCTCAAGAATCTCTCCCAAACACACCAAGCAAAAGAGGTTCAATTACTCCCTTGCTTCCAAAACCTTAAGATGGGTCAAGATTTTTTGGTTCACCTAAAGGTGAAGAGCATACTTCTCCTACCACCTCAAGATCCCTTTCACAAGGTATTAAGATTCTTAATACAATTAGTGAATGCCACACTTGAAAGGAAAGCAAATAAACAAGCAAAAAAATTTATTTTCTTTTTTGTTTTTATGCTTGGGCAGCCCTGCAAAAACTGTTAGTAGCCCTCTTTGACATGCATTTTTAGCAATTTTCAAACAAATGAAAGCACCTACAAACATAACTTGTTAGACCCACAAGGTTAGCAAAATCTAAATCCAAATGTAAACATGCAATAAACTGATAGATTTAAGCTAAAAGATGCAGGTTAGACCTATCTAAACACAGCAAAACAAAATAGCAAACTAAAATGATCAAATTCGGATGAGAAAATTGGAAATGCAAGTCTCTGTCAGACCAGGCGATATTTCTCAAACTTCACTAGTATCGCGCGACACAGTTTCCTACAGTCGCGCGATATTTCTCAGTCTGGGTGATACTTCTCACTATGGGCGGGCGATACTTCGCCCGATAACAGGCGATATTTCTCAGTATTGGCAAGCGATTCTTCTCTCGCGCGAAGTGTCGCACCGCTATACAAAGGTATATCGCGCGATATTTCTGAGAAGTATCGCGCGATACTCTGAGAAAAAAAACCAAAGACTGAAAACCAAGCCGAAAATTGATGAAAATTTGACGAAAAATGCAGAATTAAAAGGACAAAGCTAATCTACTCTGCCCCACGGTGGGCGCCAGAAATGTACACACTAAAATGGTGCACTTTTATGAACCATTATATGCAAGGATGCTCAAGAATGAGGCCTCACAAAGCGGCTCATAGCTCTCTATGCATGGAGTTGCAAGGGACTATGATGTGTTTGCTCTCAGCTAGAGCTACAAACTTGTGACCTTGCTAGTCAACCACAAAATGAGAGATTCAAGTGAAGACAAGGGCAACAATGCCAATATCTCCAAGAATCAAATATGCAATGCAATGCAAGCTATATGAGAATGCAATCTAAGCTATGAAAATGAAAGTACAATGCAACTAATCTATGAAAGGAAATAGCAATGGATTACAATGCCTCCTATTTAGACTATGTGAACTTATTCTATTGCATAAAAAGAAATCTATACTAAGAATGTCATTATCATGCAACTATGAAAGGAAATATGCAACTACAATGAAATGCAATAAGTCTTCAATATCTTCAAACTCTAAATGCACCTAAAACCTGTAGCATAACATTAGCATAAAACAAGTGGTATGCAAATGGAGAAGAGAGCTCTCCTTTTATAAGAAATGAGGTGAAATGGACCATGGAGATTAAGAGGCAAAAAGTCTTAATCAGCTGTGGAGCTTGAAAGAGGAGCAATCCATGTGCACAAGTATCCTCCAATGAGAGTGAAGTGTTGACTTTTGAGCCTCATGTGAGACAAAAAGTGCTTTTTTCCTTTTTGTAAAATAAGAATAATGCTTTATTTGTGCAACTTAGGATAAGAGGGAAAGGTGAGATTTTTGTTTAATCAAAAGGGGAGGAAATATTTCTTTTGAATAAATAAAGACTTAGGATAAATGGTTAGCCCAAGGATAAAAATCTAATATATGATCGAAATTTTAAGATTTGATCAAGAGATTGATATTGTTGAAAATATTGATTTATTGATAAAAAATGATTCAGGATTGATAAATCAAATAAATGGGGCCCAAAGTCTAGGCGACTATTTTAGGGTGCATACAACTCCCTTGCTCGAATTGAGACCGAGTTGAAATCGGCATGAAAAAAAAATGTTGGTTGACTAATAAAATGAGACAAAGTTTTTCAAATATTGAGATAAACAAAGCCAAAGAAGATCACTTGTCAAGATAGAACAACAAAGATGGCTAGTCAAAAGTGCTCAAGAACTTACAACAATTAATTGACTCAAGCCAAGATATGAGCAAGAAGCTTAATTAGCAAGTAGCTAGAGAGGTAACCATAATGTGACAAGTGATCAAAAGTAGCATTTGGGAAACTCAAATCTAATAGTTTTAACTCATTTTCTCAGTCTAGAATAGACTTAAACATGTAGATAACAGACCAGGGTCGAGTAAGAATAGGAAAAGACACTCAACAAATGAGATTTCAAATTCGACAGCAGTGAGACAGCAAAAAAATTATGGGCAATAGTTTCCAGGCAAACAGGGCGACAAAATCTAACCAGGCGATATTTTTGACAGAGACTGAGCGATAATTTCCAAGCAGCCTGTGCGATAGAATCCAGGCAAGCAGAGTGATAAAAAACTAGGAGTGAAATATTGCACGATAAAACTTGAAACAGTGTGCGATTGGTTTTCAGTGTCGTATGACTCTTGACCAGTGAGCGTAAAAAGTCTCAATTTTTTAAGGTAATTTTGTCAATTTTGTAATCTAATGAGTAATTTGTTGATTTCAAACATAGTGACAACAATATGTAGGCAGGTTTGCAAACAGTAGGGGATGGAACATGTCATCAAACACTTGTGCAAGAGCAAAAGCAACCTTGCCAAGACAAACAATTGAGATATCAAAATGAAAAATTCTATGAGCACTACCGCAATGTTTGTATGTTCAAGAACATTTGCATGGGTACATAACAACAAGAACAGTTCAAGCACTTGTTAGCCTAGAAGGACAAAGGCTCAATACTTAGCAACTTGGCCCACACTTGATGTTCCATTGCCTCACACAAAGTGGTTGCCCATAATAGATGTTGGCTTTGTCGTGGAGTTGTCAATGACACAACCAAAGGAACACATATGGTGAGTAATCTTGGGGTGATCTAGGTTATTCCACTTGGATCAATCCTTGCACCAAGAAGCTAAGCAGAAAAATAGGGTGGCCTCTACCTATGGTTCTTAGTAAGGGCTTCTGTTTGTAGTACCCCCTTGGCTCCCCGAAGGGACTTCTTACCTTGCGGCAAGTAATAGACCTCACGGCCACAAGAGTACCTTAGGTATTCTTGCTCAACATTTTCCTCATGGTCATAATCTCACAAGTACTCACATCAAGTGAAGATAAGCACTACGTCTACCAAGGTTTTGTGTCCTTGATAGCCTTGAGTTTATAGTGGGTCAGAATAGCCGACAAAAGGCTTGTCCCCACTTGGGTCATTCCTCTTGATTGCTCAAGAGTAGGCTCGCTAAAGGATCCTAATGCTAAAAAAGAGGGGATTGACTTTTGAGTGTCAGGATTTCTGGTTCACCTCAAGGGTGAAGAGCATAATCTCCTAGCTCAAGAATCTCCTCCAAACACATCAAACAAAGAGTTCAATTACTCTCTTGTTTTCAAAGTCTAAAAGTGGGTCAGGATTTCTGGTTCACCACAAGGGTGAAGAGCATAATTTCCTACCACCAAAAGACTCCTACAACAAGATCTTAAGTGCCTAAGAAATGAGATAACTAGTATATGCCGCACTTAAAAGAAAAGTAAATAAACATGCAATTGGTTGTTTTTAGGCGTTGGGCAACCCTGAAAAACATAATTAGTAGCTCTTTTGCCTTTGAAGCTTTGACATGTGATTTTTTTAACAAATTTTTCAAGAAATGAAGGTATCTACAAGCACAACTTGTTAGCCCCACAATGGTTATCAAAACAAAAATCCAAATGAAATCTAACAATTAGATCTGTCTAACCACAACAAACTAAACCATCAAGCTAATTAGATCAAAACTTAGCAAGAAAGAACCAAGAAACAACTCACTGTCAGGTATAGGTGGTAGTACAGTCACCAGAAGTATCATGCGATACTGTACAGTATACTGGGGTGATATTATCTTTCTGGGTGACACTTCACTGTACCTGCAAGTGACAAAATGTTCCAAACAGTGCGATAAAATTTTACAAAGAGAGTGATACTTTACCAGTTAAAGTATCACACCAGTATAGGACAAAGTATCGTACGACACTGGTGAAGTATCGCACGATAATCTTCCCAAAAAAAAAAAAAAACTCTACTGAAAACAGTAAGCTAAAAAGTGATGAAAAAAGTGCAGAAATGCATAAAAATGAAGGACAAAATGAGAGTGTTCTGTCTCACGGTGGGCACCAAAAATGTACACACTAAGATGTGCACTTCTCTAAGTCTTTGCTTCCAAGAGAATCCATGAATGGGAGACCTTGAAAAATGACCTAGAGCTCCCTAGGCATGGAGTGCAAGGAAATTAAGTGTGCTCTCAGCTAGAGCTATTTAAGCCTATGACCTTGCTAGTAAACCATGCAATGGGAGATTCAATGGAGACAAGGGCAAGAATGCCAATATCCTCAAGAATCAAAATGTGAATGAAATGCAATGCTAGAAATGAAGATGCAAGCTATGTTAAGATGAATATGCAAGTTAAGCTATGGAAATGAAAGATGCAAGTATTACAAAAACCTTCCTAATTAGACTATGTGAATCAATCTAAAGCATAAAGGAAACTAAGCTATGCATGTCATGATAATGAAACTAAAATGCAAGAATGGAACTAAGATAGCATGTGAATGTAAAATCTAAGAATGCTTCAAATCTCCAAAGCTCCAAAGTCACCTAGAAAATCTACAGCATAAGATTAGTATTCAAAAGATGGATCCTAAAATGAGAAGAGAGCTCTCCTTTTATAGTCCAAATGAGAAAGAATGGACCATGGAGATTAAGAGGCAAAAGATTTAATCAAGGGTGGAGCATCAAAGAGGAGCAGTCTATGTGCACAAATATCCTCCAACGAGAAAACAAGAGTTGACTTTTGTGTCCATATGAGACAAAAAGTATTTTTTCCCTTTTATTAAAATAAGAATAATGCTTTATTTGTACAACTTAGGATAAGGGGGAAAAGTGGGGGGCTTTTTATTTAATAAAAGAGGAGGAAACTCTTTTTAATTAAATAAAGACTTAGGATAAGATGGTTAGCCCATAGAAAATAATCGAATAAATGATAGAACCAGGATTTGATCAAGAATAAGCAATTGATAATTTTAGCAAATAATGCTAGCAAGGGGCTAATAGTCTAGGTGACCATTTTTGGATGATTACACTCTAGACATGTGGTATGTTTTCATTACGATGATATCTACATAGTGCATAAAATGGTCTCGATGATTTGAATTGTGCAGCACATCCATCTAACCAAACATAATGTTTATCAATTTTTATACCTCTTTCTTTCAAATTTGCAAAAAACATCTTGAAGCAGTGTTCCACATAATGAATGTCATGCTCTTTATCATCACTTTTATAAAAATGATATTCCTTCTTGATGACCCGTGCTTCAAATGTGCTCTGAATACCATCCAAATCTAATTGTGCATGTCGATAACACACATGTACCATAATAATAATTTGCTCTGAAAAATAGTTTCCTGACTGAATTGCCTTTTGATGAACAAAAGAATATTTTTCTGCAAAATCAACAACTGATACAATAGTTCCAAGTGGGAAATTATCTCTCAGTGTTTGAAATTGTTGTGCTTGCCACTTTGCAAAAAAAGTATGATGAATGTAGGGTTGAATAAATTTTTTAAATTTTTCCATAAATACTCCAACATTTATCTCCTCTTCAACATATTCTAACCTTTTGGATTCTTTCCCAAATTTTATTTCATTCTTTACATATTTGTAACTCTTGCAATTTACCATCTTTGTTACATCAATATTTTTATTTTTTAAAGAAAAAAGAGACAAATCGGCACATGTTTGACATATTCTTTTTATGCAATTTATTTATCCAGCTACATCATCTCTTTTGTCACATAAAATGGATGAGATGAACTCACTTCATCTAGTAAGAGGAGCTTTTTCAAAATCATAAGTGTCTTCTAAAAACTTTTGAAAAACCTGATAGTGGAGATCAAATTCAATATGATAACGACAACAAGTTTCAAACACTTTGTTTGTCCTAATATAATATGGCTTCAATCTTTCAAACAATGTTTGCCCAATCTTTATATTAGGATTTGAACTACAAAATGACACATACATTTCATTTTGTGTTGTGTCCAACCAATGTTTCGTATGATATTCATATTGATTAGCTGAAATTCTATGTCTGATAACATCTCTAGTGTTTGATGAAGGACATGTATTATCATTCCAAAATGATGTGACCAAATTTTTTGTTACTTCATCAATCCTATCAGAACAAGGAGCTCTACACATGATTTCCCAATTGCCTTCCAAGGTGCTATCATCCAAAAGTATTCTCCTATTAACATATCGTGATATTATTTTCCTATTAAAACCAAACTGAGATGAAACTGAAGATATCTGTCTTTTTCATTCCATAGTGTTACCTACAATAGATGTCAACATAACTTTTCTTGTTATGGACTTATCTATAGTTCGAGATCGCTTCCCTAGCTGGTTCAAACCTTTCTTAAGATTTTCAATCATATCACTTTGCATGTCAACAACTTTTCTCTTCTTTGATGATGTGTCTATACCCAATAATTTTAATGCCCCTTCCAACTTTTTGTTTATAAGTATAAGTGAAAGCAATTGAGCTTGTTCAAGTGTTTCAAAATTATCAAATTTACCCAATATTTCTTTTGCTATCATTTTCATTGATCTCTTCTTAGGAAGACTTAAGTGTTGAGTATTAGCAAGTGATCTCAAATTGTCCACATCCATTGTAAGTAAATGATCTAAGTTTCTATAATTAATATTTTTCTTTACAGTTTGAGCTAAATTTAAAATTTCATCTATACCAGTAAGAGCACGTGATGTTGACCCTTCTCCAACATCAATTATTTGAGCTTTTGTAGGGAGTAATCCCGACCCTTCTTCAATGTGTAATTCTTCAACTTGACTTGACCCTCCTACTTCAGCTTGTCTTTCAGCTTCTTTAGTTTTATGATAATTGTACACACTAAAATGGTGCACTTCTATGAACCATTACATGCAAGGTTGCTTAAGAATGAGGCCTCACAAAGTGGCTCATAGCTCTCTATGCATGGAGTTGCAAGGGACTATGATGTATTTGCTCTCAGCTAGAGCTATGAACTCATGACCTTGCTAGTCAACCACATAATGAGAGATTCACAATAAAGAGAAGGGCAAAAATGCCAATATCTCCAAGAATCAAATATGCAATGCAATGCAAGCTATATTAAAATGAATATGCAACTAGAAATGGAAATGCAATCTAATCTATGAAGTGAAAGTACAAACTATGCTATGAAAGGAAAGAACAAGTATTACCAAGCCTTCCTATTTAAGCTATGTGAGTTACTCTATTGCATAAAAGGAAACTAAGCTAATATGCCATGATCATGCAAACTAAGCAAAAGAAATATGCAACTAAGTGATGTAATGAAATGAAGCAAGTCTTCAATATCTTCAAAAGCTCCAAATGCACGTAAAACCTGTAGCATAACATTAGCATAAAAACATGGTATGCAAATGAAGGGGAGAGCTCTCCTTTTATAAGAAATGCAAAGGAATGGACCATGGAGATTAAGAGGCAAAAATCTTAATCAATGGTGGAGGTTGAAAGAGGAGCAATCCATGTGCACAAGTATCCTCCAATAGGAAAATAAGACTTGACTTTATGTCCATATAAAACAAAAAGTGATTTTCTCCTTGCTTTTCTCCTTTTTATAAAATATGAATAACACTTTATTTGTGCAACTTAGGATAAGAGAAAAGTGAGGGCTTTTTATTTAATTAAAAGGGGAGGAAATATTCCTTTTAATGAAATAAAGACTTAAGATAAATGGTTAGCCCAAGGATAAAAATCTAATATATGATCGAATTTAAGATTTAATCAAGAAATTGATAATGTTGAAAATATTGATTATTGATAAAAATGATTCAGGATTGATAAATTGAAATAAATGGGGCCCAAAGTCTAGGCGACCATTTTAGGGTGCATACATTTGCCCCTCTTTGACTAATGTGTGATCGATTTGGGAACACATGCAGTCAAAGAATGAAGTTGAAATGTGAGATCGATTTGAGATCACAAAATAACTTAGATGTGAGGTCGATTCAGGATCACACCCAGACAAAGCATAAACAAAGGTCTTTGAACATGAGGTCGATTCGGGATCACATTCAAAGTAAGAGATAAGAATCTCAAATTTGAGCAAAAGCTCACAAAAGATGTTTGAATCAGGAAAATCAAGCAATTGGGGATGAGAATCCCATAAGTACTACCCCCTCAGAATCGAAATTGAAATCAGGTAGAGAGGAGAACAGCGGATTGATAAGGATTTGATCAAATCAGAATGAAATCATAATCGAAGGTAAGGGTCAATAGGTTAACCATTAGGCAATGAAACATGCCCCAGCCTGACTAAAAAGATGCAGTCAAATGTGAGAAAGGAGGGAAGGGAATGAAGATGAATGAAAGACTAGAAGTTTGGAAGACATGGAAATGAAGAAATGACAATGCCCCAACAAAGATCGAAGGATTAGGCCTCAAAAGATGTAGCCAACTGCGCAGAAGAAGGGAAGATTTGAAATGCAATTTTGACTATCAAGATGACCTCAAATTTTGATTTCAAGTCTGAAAAGGGATCCAAGACGTCGAAATTAGCTAGGGGTGCAATTTTCATGCAATTCTGAGGTGTTTTGAAAATGAGGTCAAAAAGTCAAAAAGGCTATAAAAGGGGTCAAAATGTCATTTTCAAAAATTATTTGTCTTTTAGTGATTTGAGAATTTTCAGAGCTTTAGAGAGAGAAAATGGCCCAGCAAGCAGGAGTTCCCATCCACAGGCATCGATTCGAGCGCGCCCGGTTGCACAACCGGCCACCACACTATCCTGCCCCGGTATGTTTTTGAAAAACTCAAGCTTTTTGAGTCATTTTTTTGCATTTAATACCTTTTTTAGCACGTTTTTCAAATTTTAAAAATTTCAAAATTTTTTTTGGTTGAGTGAACTATCGCGTGATACTTTATAAGTATCTCGTGCTTTGGAGAGAAGTATCGCATGATACTTTGCGGGTCCCCAAAGTATCGCGCGACCTAAGACACCAGTATCGCACGATACTGGGTGAAAGATCGCACGATACCGGGTGAAGTATCACGCGGCATAAGGTATATCACCCCGCTATAGGGAGAAGTATCGCACAATACTTCTCCAAAAAAGAATATCGCCCAAGTGAAAAATTTAATTTTTGATGTATTTTGAGCAAAAATGACATGGGTCTAGACAATGTTATGTTTTAGAGATGTTGTATACTGATTTTTAGACATCCATCATGATATGTGCTAACAACTGGCTTAGTTTTTGGCTTGCAGGAGATCTTTCCGGCGCCGATCATCAGAGCGCCGAAGGTGACTGGGTTGCGGTGTGTCCGAGATCTAGACGATCCGGGCAATGCTGATGTCTAGGCCATGGGATTCAGATACTTATTAAGATATCCATACATTAGAGCTAACCATGGGTTGTTGACTACTCTTGCTGAGAGATGGCATAGTGAGCACAACACCTTCCACCTGCCTACTGGAGAGGCATCGATCACTTTAGAGGACGTCTACATGATCTTACGAGTGCCATGTCATGGCGAACCGGTGAGTATAATCATGTTTTGAGATATAATCATAAATGTAATATTTCCATATGATGAAAACTGACATGATTTGTTTGTTGGCACAGGTGTACTATGATCAGGATGCCACTGAGGGGCGCCGACTAATCCAAGAGATGTTCCAGGATGTCACTATTCTGGATAGGCATGTCAGTTGGGAGAGGCTGATAGATGATTTTGGCAGAGACTACCCAGTGTCATGTATTGTGGCCTCCATTATCTCACAGATCCTGATGACTGATCGCAGTCAAAAGGGATTCCTGCTCGGATGGGCTCGGTTACTGGTTGATTTGGTAGGCAGGCCTCGTCGGATGGCATGAGGTCCTGCCATATTGGCAGAGATGTACCACGAGTTGCATGAGATCGTCTATAGAGATGGTCGAACATGGGTGTGTGGTGCCATCCTGGCACAGGTGTGGGCGTGGGAGCACATCACTATGGTGCGCCCCAGGGTTCAGCCGAGGGAGAGGAGGTACCCCTTTATCTATAGGTACCTTGGGTTCATATCACATGCCCATACTAGGGATGTGACATACTACAGGAGGATTTTGGATGAGATAGCCTCGTTCACATGGAGGCCATACAAGGAGGTGGAGGTCTGGGGAGATGCGGCCAATGAGCTGAGCTACATGATGTGCACTCGGCCACTGGTAGGTCGATATGTAGAGATAGTGGAGAGGTTTTGCATCACTCGGGTGTGGTGATAGTTTGGGAGGCAGCAGTGAGTCTTGACAGAGACTACTACATATGCCAAGGCCAGGGACGAGGAGGGTCGTGGGTGGCTACCCATGTTCGATTATCAGCAGGCTGTCACAGAGACAGTGAGTATCAAGAGCGAGCCCTAAGATTATTTCCTAGATGTGGCAGATGCAGGGGCTGATGCAGCCTATAGAGCAGAGCGGCAGAGGGTGCCATTCCCTCGGTTTACGGTACTAGATGCACAGGTACCAGCATAGGGAGGAGACGGAGGAGATGACGGGGGAGACGGAGGGAACAGAGGGGAGGGAGGGGATGGAGGAGAGGGAGGGAGGGGGAGAGGGAGGAGGATGGAGAGAGGAGAGGGATCGAGATCAGGTGGCCAAAAATAGTCACGGGGACAGAGATCGGTGACGCCCGATGATGAGGCGAGACTAGCTCACTGGTAGGTAGAGGCACAGCAGGAGCAGCCTGCGGGTGGGGATGATCTAAGAGCCCAGATACATGCTCAGGAGGCAGAGATACAACAGCTCTAGATTACTATAGCAGTGAGAGATCAGTAGCTACTAGATCTAAGAGCGGAGTGAGATCAGCAGATAGCCGATCTCAGGGCAGAGATAGCATGTCGTGAGGCGATGGCATAGGCAGATGCACTAGAGCTCTGATGGGAGTCAGCGAGAGCAGCCTATTATCATAGACTCTACTTGCAAGCCATTCCAGAGGGTGAGAGAGCACCATCATACTCTCAGAGGGTAGGGGTATCAGATGCGGTACTCGATAGGAGAGCCATGCCTCCTCCACCACCACGAGCTCCTCACGAGGGTGGTAGCAAGTCTTAGGGTTAGGTCTTAGGTTGATAGATGTTTTATACATATCTTGAGACATTGATCCAGATTATGGGATCCCATTTATATATGACATTGATGTATATATGAGATTACTGGATGTTTGATTGTATCACGTGTTTATGTCTCTGATGGATGTATCAGTTTATGTATATTGTCTTGTCATTTTGCTCAAAAATGCTTATGTATGTTCTCTCTCATAGATGTATGTTTAATTCTCATGTGTATGATATAGACTTATGTTTCTTGAAAATGATAGTTTTGATATAGATATGATGATATGATTAACCCCTTGTGATGAACAGGAATAGGTTTGAGATGGAAAAGACAAGGAGTCAAAGACATGATCAAGAAGAAGGAAAGGTGAGCGCAGTCGACTGATAGGTCCACATAAGATGAAAAGGAGAGCTCTCTCCATATGCAAGAAATGCAAAACTAGACTATCATGACCCTAAAAATGCACGCTACTATGAAAGTGGTTGACTCGCAAGGTCACAACGCTTATAGACATCTAATTATCATCATCGAGCATTATTGGTAGCGTCATAAGATCATACAATGCACACTAGCATAACTATGTGGATATGAATATGATCTTTATCAGATAGAAATGTGGAAATCCCACCTAGGCATCAAAGACATGTAGGTCAAGATGACTAGTGTAGTGAGATTACCTAAGTTTGATATGGCGAGATTATGCTTGTATCAAGATACATGAAAATTAGGATAGCTAGAAGCATGCACTCGCATAACAGTCAAGGATAATACCTTGTCAATCCATAGTGTCAAGTAGGACCAGCATAAATGCTCATGACAGTTAGGATCAACAAAATATACCCACAAGCAGATAAAGAAAGAAAACATGTTCTCATTCCCTCAGTCTTCTAGCTATGCATCATCGAAAACTTCTCAGGGAGAGACCACTCATCAAAGAAATCCTCATAGACAGCACACAAAGAAAAAAATAAAGTCATCATATCGTCAGCGAGTTGATTGTTTAAGTGCGTGTGTGTTGGTCATATAGTCAAACTCTGAGTATCATATCTGCTTAGTGAGAAATATCACATCATACGAGACTGTTGGGTAAGACACCTGATAAGTGTTAAGAAACACTCGATGCAAGGGTAGTGTTGAAAAACACTATTTTGGGGTGGTGTTGAAAAACACCTGTTGTGAAATGCCCCAAGAGACAAACGTACCTAAAAGACCAATGCTAACAGTTATGCCCCCTAGACAAAGACAAAGACCAATTCCAGACTAAGCCAAATAAGGTCAAGGCATGAGGGAAAGGCTTAGTGTCGAGGATGCATGCTAACAAATAGGAGTATGAAGGCCTCAAGTAGCGCCTGTTTCCAGGTTTTCACCACTTGGAATCTTTTTTCATTTTTTCATTTTTGCTACCGAGGCGCCTGTTTCCAGGTTTTCACCACGGCACTTTTTCTATTTTTCTTGATTTTTCTTGATTTTTTGATTTTTTTGTATTTTTTCAAGACTTTTTATGCTTTTTAAGATTTTTTCAACATCATATATCAATTTTTTTGGTATTTTTTTAGGATCAATAAGATATATACAAAGGATGCTCCCAGACAGAAACAGGCATCAACGATAGAACTTCTTGAGATGCACAATGTTGATGGGATCAGGGAGCTATTCTCCATCAGGATCTGACCGTAAATACACACTGGTACCAAAAGCAGCTGTGATGACATATGGTCCAAGCCAGTTAGGTTCAAACTTGCCCTTTTGCTCTTTGTTCTGTTGGTTCTTAGGGTTCTCTTGCAAAATGAGATCACCTATTTGAAATTCTCTAGGGTGAACCTTCTTGTTGAATGCTTTGGACATACGCTTCTGATACACTCTCATATGATCAAAGGAAGCCTTACGCTTCTCATCTAGAAGTTCTAATTCCTGTAACCTCATGGCACGGTAATCCTCATCTGTAATCAAACCTTTGAGTGAGACTCTAAGTGATGGTATCTTGACTTCTAAAGGCAATACTGCTTCAGCGCCATAGGTGAGAGAAAAAAGAGTGGCTCCTGTAGGTGTGTGAATGCTTGTTCTATAAGCCCATAGTGCTGGATTGATTTGTAAGTGCCAATCCCTACCATTCTTGTGCACTGTCCTATGAAGAATCTTAAGAATGGTTTCGTTAGAGGCTTATGCCTGTCTGTTTCCCTGTGGAAAATAGATGGAGGACCAATGTTGCTTGATTTTAAACTTTTTGCATAAATGCTTTAGGTCCTTATTCTTGAATTGACCTCCGTTATCAGTGATAATCTCAGAAGGCACTCCAAATCAGAAAATAATATGATTCAAGATGAACAAGGAGATAGTCTTCCCTGAAGCAATAGAAAGTGGCACAGCTTCCACCCATTTTGTGAAGTAGTCAGTGGCAGTAATAATGAACTTATGTCCACCTGATGAGTTGGGATGAATCTACCCAACTAGATCAAAGGCCCAGCGCTGAAATGGCCAATGAGAAACAGAAGGGATCAGCTCCCTACCTGAAGCATGAATCAGGTTTCCATGTTTCTGACATTTTTCACACGACTTAGAAAAGGTGACTGCATCTATCTGCATTATGGGCCAATAATATCCCACCCTAAGCAACCTTCGGGCCATGGCAAGACCATTAGAATGTCCATCGCAAATGCCCTCATGGATGTCAACTAACGCTTGGTTGGATTCCTCCTTTTCCAAGCACCTAAGGAGCGTCCCATCTAAACCCCTCCTATATAAATCACCAGAGATAAGGGTGTGGTGAGAGGCATTACAGATGAGGTTTCAGCGTTCAGAGCGGTTGAATGTGTCGAGGATGATGCCATCACGAAAATATGAGTAGATAGCACCATATCGGGAAGACTCGTGTGTGAAAATGGTACAAATGACATGGCTTTCAGATGAGTCAAAGATGGGATAGTGTAGCTCTTCCACCAGGAATTCAAATGTGGATTCATGTGTCTCCAACTGAAGAAGGGAAGCTAATGTGGCCATGGCATCTGCAGCTTTGTTCTTTGTCTTAGGGATTTGTTGAAACGTCACAAAGGTGAAATAGCGTCTCAAAGAATCAACCATCTTTTTGTAGGGTATCAATTTATCATCCTTGGTTTGATACTCCTCATTGACTTGGTTGATGATTAACTGGGAATCTCCAAAGACATGTAACTCTGTGATGTTCCATTCTATAGCCATTCTCAAGCCATTGGTTAAAGCTTCATATTCTGCAATATTATTCGTACATGGGAATAAAAGTTTGTAAGATTTTGGAATATTGTACCCATGTGGAGAAACAAATAGCACTCCAACACCTGACCCATTTTGCATGCGGGAACCATCAAAGAACAGTGTCCAAGTGTGAGTAGTCATATACAAGATGTGTTCGTCTGGAAATTCCACTTGGACCGGCATACTATCCTGAATTGGGAAATCAGCTAATTGGTCAGCAATAGCTTGCCCTTTTATGGCCTTCCTTTCAATGTACTCTATGTCAAATTCAGTTAGGACCATCATCCATTTAGCAAGTCTACCCATGAGGGCAGCCTTACTAAGCAAGTATTTAAGAGGATCAATTTTGGCGACCAAATGTATGGTATGAGCAACCATGTAGTGGCGCAACTTTTGAGAAGCAAACACCACTGCAAGACAAGACTTCTCAATATTATTGTAATTGATCTCATAGGAGACTAGAGTACGGCTGATATAGTATATGGCCCGTTCTTTCCTAGTATCATCTAATTGAGCCAACAATGCCCCCAAGGAAGTGTCTATAGTTGAAATATATAGGATCAATGGTTTCCCTGGAATAGGAGGCATTAGGATCGGAGGATTAGCCAAGTACTATTTAATCTGATCTAGGCTCTTTTGACAATCCTCGTTCCAAACACAAGAAGCACCTTTATGCAATGTCTTATTAAAGGGTTGCGCTCTATCTGCAAGCTGAGAAATAAACCTCCTAATAGATTGAAGATGTCCCTGAAGACTTCTCATTTGGCTGATATTTTGAGGAGGTGGCATATCTAGAATTGCTTGGACCTTTTCAGGATCAACCTCGATACCTTTTGCTGATATTATGAATCCTAAAAGTTTGCCTAAGGTGACACCAAATGCGCACTTCTTTGGATTCAACCTGAGTTGAAATTATTCCATGTGATCTAGAATTACTTCCAGATCATCGAGGTGTGTGTCCCGTTTTCTTGATTTTGCCAGGGTATCATCCACATAATCTTCCATGTTTTTGTGCATCATATCGTGAAAGATAGTGGTCATAGCTCTTTGGTAGGTTGCTCCTGCATTCTTTAATCCAAATGGCATGATGTTTCAGCAATAGGTTCCCCATGCACATGTGAACGCTATTTTCTCTTGGTCTTCGGGAGCTATTTTGATTTGATTATACCCTGAGAAAATGTCCACTATCATGTCAATGTTTGGAAGTGGAAAATCATCCTTTGGGCATGCTTTGTTTAAATCTCTAAAATCTGTGCATACACGAATGGACCCATCATGTTTGGAAACTGGTACTATGTTTGAGATCCATTCTGCATAATCGATGGCTCTAATGAATCCAACTCTCAAAAGTTTTTCTAATTCCGCTTTGACAAGAAGAGCTACATGTGCATTTTTCTGAGTCTCTGTTTCACTGGTTTGACTCCTGGAGCTATGGATAAGTGATGCATTATAAAATTTGTGTCAAGCCCTGGCATGTCTGAATAGGTCCATGCAAAATTAATTTTCTTCTTTTGTAAGAACTGTACATATGCCTTGGTCTCTTCTTCTGATAAAGACTGCGCAAGATGGACTATTTGAGGAGTTTTTTCTGTGTTCAAATTGACTGGCTTTGTTGGCTCAATCAATACTGATGATCTATCCTGGAAATAAATCGGCAAGTTATTAAGTACCCCATCCTTAGGTGCCTCAAAGAGGTTTTCACCTTTCGATACGTCATTTCTTTTTACTATTTTTGGTTCTGATACCGCCACAAAGTGGTTTTCGCCATCAGACCTTTTTTTCTTTTTTTCTTTCTCTTTTATTTTTAGACTGAGGTACTTAATATCAAGCTCTGTCATGCTGGTCGTTGGTTCACTGGTGGAAGAAGCCACGGGTTCAAGAGCATTCAGATAGCAGGCAATTTCATAATCATTCTGAAAAGTGAGGAATATAGGCTCTTGATGGCACTGAGACCAGTCAATTAGGTCAAAGTGAACAAGGGGTAGGTCAATGACTGGTTCAATGTTATTTATGCGAAAGGTGTCATCTCTAGTGACCATACAATCAGGATTCATCAAGTCTTCTCCTAAGATACCCAAATTGGGACTCATCCTATCAAATGAAGCGTCATCCACTAAGGCAATTTGAGGAGTGCAATCCTCTAATCCTACACTAAGCTCGTTAGCCGCATCGGGTTGGGTACTATAAGCATGGATAATATCTACGCCCAGATCAACTGTTGCATCTAAAAGTGAGTCCCATTCATATTCATGGGAGTCTGTGTCTGAGTCATCATTTGGGCTTCGTGATGTAGAAGCCTCAAGGTTAGGAAGGGTCTCCCCCTCTCTAGTGCTAGCATTGGTACTATCCGTCGCAGCTAGGATAGCAACACTTTCCATTATCGATCTAGCAGTCATACAGTCACTATTCATCGCAACTGGGATAGTACGATTGTTAAGTATCAAATCTGTGGAATCTCCCCAAAGGAGATTTGTTGAGGGCACCCAATCATCAGACACATCTTGTTGATTAGAAAGATCAGGCGTATAGTCTGAGTCACTGTCCGTCGCAGCTGGGACAGGGACACCTTTCTTCTTCTTATTCTCAAAACCTAAACCAACTGTGGACTTATTCTTTCATCCGAAAAGAGCATGATCAAGAGGCTTAGCTTTAGCATCCAGCCTATGACTAAGGGGACCATATCCAGGATAACCCATATTCTTAACCATTGTATACCCTTTCCCATAAGCTTCAGGTGGAGGAGCAAAATTCTCGTTGTGTTTGTATTTTTCCTCGTGATAGATCCAGTCCCTTATGGAAACTTCCTCTTTCTCTTCCTAAATGGGGACCGAAGACTCAACAAATTTTCCAAATAATGTCATTGCTGATGACGAAGGCTTCATATTTGGTGATGGTCTCCCATAAGACCTAGGAGAGATTGGCATGTTTGTAAAAGAATCAATTTTATAATCTCCCATCCCAAGATCTATGGTCTTAAACCTCTGCTTGCATTGTTCAAGTGAACTACTAGGACTGTCAGCTTCCCTATTTAAAGGTACATGTGATCCAGCGGAAATGTTATTAACTGACAACGCACTATCTCCAGGTATGCAAATTTCTACACCATTATGGGGAAATTTAACACACTGGTGATATGTTGATGGGACTGCTTGCATTTCGTGAATCCATGGCCTACCTAGCAAAATGTTGTAGGCCAAAGGTCCAACAACAACAATTTGAAATAAGACATCCTTTTCTACTGGACCAATGCGAATAGGCAAAATGGCCAATCCGTTAGAACTTCTTTCTGCTTCATCATATGCTTTGATCGTGATCTTTTTCCTTGTGTCAATGACATTCTCAGAATATCCTAGAGCCAACAAAAAACTCATGGTATAAATATTGAGCCTCGCACCCCCATCTATTAGTACACGCCTGACACGGGTTTTATGAATCATGACTTCGATGTGTAAGGCCAAATTATGTGGGTGACTGATGGATTTGTCGTCTTCTTCTGAGAAGGTGAGGTAATGAGGGCTAGCCAAATGGTTGACCATATTCTGGAATTGATCAATATCTAAGTTGTTAGGGACACTGGCTGCTCGCAAAGCGTCTTCAAGGACACGCTTATGTTTAGGGGACAATTCTAAAAGCTCAAAAATGGATATCTGCGCAGGTGTACATTGTAATTGGTCAATAAGATTATAATTGGAATCAGGACCAACAACAGATTTAGGAGGAATGCCTTTGGACATGGGCTGCTTAGACTTGCTAGTGCTAGGACCTCTGATAATAATGGGAATTTGAGCCTGACCCCTAGTGACAGCATTGAGGGACTGGGGCATTCTTTGTGAGTGAGGACCTCTTATCACCATAGCGGGTCTTTCATCAGTCATAGGAGTTGAGTCCACATTATGTCCATAAAGATCTTTCCCTCTCACCATGTTGACACTATCATCCACAACTTCAAGCATGTTAATAATGTTCTCCGCATTTGTGTAGGTGTAGTTGATAGCCGCCTTGCCATTCTTAGAATTCTCTCCTTTCTCATATTTAGGCAAGGGTTCTTTAAAGGCTTTATGATCCGCATTAGTGGTTAACCCATCCACTTGTAATTGTCCTTTCTCAATAAGGTCTTGGACAAGATGCTTGAGTTTAAAACAATTTTCTATGTCATGTCCAATCCCATTATGGAAAATGCAAAAAGCCTTCGCATCCCACCAATGAGGTAAAGGATTTGGTATATGATGTTTTGTAGGATCCTGTGGGTGTGCCAAATTATGAGCAACTAATGTCTTAAAAACATTTGCATAAGATTCTCCCAATTTAGTAAATTATCTCTTCTCCGTTTTAGATCTCCTTTGATACTTAGGTTTGTCTTGTTGTGTTGAAGACGTTTGCAGCTTCATAGCTTGAACTGCATGAGATAGGTTAAGAACTCCTTCATTTTTGGGCTGAGATGAGTCAACAACTCCGTCGTTAACCACTTGCTTGTTTTTGTTTCAATAGGAGTTCTTTTTGTCCTTGTTACCATTAGTATTGTTATTTTGGCTATTGTTGTTATTTGTTGGTTTAGCCAAAATTCCTTGTTCTTTTAGGACATCCTCAATGCGACATGCCACCTCTACCATAGTATCAAAGGAATTAAACAGGATTTTCTTGACTTCATATCTTAGTTCTAGTATTAGATTGCTCACAATGATATCAATTCTCTCCTCCTCAGGAATTGTCCTTGGGTATTTCGAACACAATCGCCTCCATCATTGTAAAAATGTGACAAAAGATTCCTCTTGATTTTGCCTGAGTTTGCACAAATCAAGCATTGTGACCGACCTCGATAAGTTGTAAGCAAAATGCTAAACAAACCTTTGGACAAGTTCTTTAAATGTTTTTACTGGAGGGGAAAGGTTGGTGAACCACTCCATGGCTTGACCTTTTAAACTCCTTGGGAATAATCTCATCAAGTAGGAGTCTTCATGGTGAAAGGAAAAGTTCATTATGTAGAACTGTCAAACATAGTCATGAGGGTCACCAGTGCCATCATATTTGTCATATGTTGGGAACTCAACTTTCTTAGGGAATTCTACCATCACCACACTTTTGTCAATGGGGTTAGGACATATGGAGTCCAAATGAAATGTGCTCTTGGGAGCCTTCATCCTATCTATGTCCTTTTGCATTTGTAAGATCACCTCATCAGTGGAAGGGCTCTGTTTCTTGATCTTTTGGTGAACATCAAAATTATATGGAACTTTAGCGCCTTTGTTAATAAGACTTTCCAAGAATTGATCTTTGTTTTGTTCCACATATTGCTCCACATATGCTTGAAAGGATGGTTCTTGTTGCATAGTCATGAAATCTATATGATCAAATTTAGCATAACTTCCTCCATGTTGCGAGCCATGATGTGCTCGTTGGGAGGGTTGCTTTGAATGTCTATGAGATGATTGTCTCCTATGATGGTCATATCTTGAAACCGTTCTTCCTCTAGGGCTTGGGGATCGTGAGGGTGTCCTTGATCTTCTTCTAAGACTTGGCGAAGGGGTAGATGGGAGTGAGTTGGTCCCACTATTGGTTCCCCTCCTGTTAAATCGGCTTTGGAGTTGTTGTGCATAGAGTATATCTTCTTCTTCTTGGGTGAATCTTTTCGGTATATCCAACAACGCACGTTCCTCTTCTTCTAGTTGTATGAATTTTTCCTTTTTAGCAGCCTGTTCATCTAAATAGGCTTGCTTCTCCCTCTCAATGCTTCTCAATCTTGTATTTGCATATCGAGAGGTGTCTTTAAGTGGGGAGGATTGTCTCGAATGCCTTATTGCATTGGCTGCATTTATGTGGTGATCACTAGATTCATTGTTTTGGTCTTCGTGTTGTGACCCTAAATCTGAGTGAGCTTGCTTATGATGTCTCTCGGCTCATTGGTGAGCATCAAAATACCTCGCGTTGTTGGGAGGTGACCCAGGTGGACTAGCATGAGAAGAACCACCATACTCTCTTCTGTGTCATTGGAAGATGTCCTCAAGAGTTTGATTCATGGCTTCTCTTTGTTGTCGGGTGAAAGTGTAACTCATGTCCATACTTGATGAAAGAGGTACAAAAGAGGTGCTCACTTCACTAGGATTAGCTCCCGGATTAAAACAAACCTCAGATTCACTCTTAGGAGATTGATCAAAAAGGGGTCCTTTTCCCTTATGTTGTCGACGAGTCTTGACGGTGGTAACTGGCTAAAGGCAACAGGGGGTCGCTTCCCTTGATTGACTTGGTACCTTGTCGTAACTAACATGAAAGAAAGATACTCTCAATGATAAGGTGACCTCTCAAAGTGTCAACGCCAAACTAGGATAATCAAAGTTCTCTATTGTCCAAAGAGAAATGAAAAGATAAAAAAAGGGCTTTACCAACACTGTCAAAGAGGTGCTTCAAATCAAAGGGTGACTACCCTTGCACTTTTGAATCAGGAGGTTGGACTAGGCCAAAAATATAATTAAAATTGAGATTTAAATGAAAGCGATTTGGACAATAAGAGTACTAAAATTTACCAAGAATGTAGCTAACAATCTTAGAGATGAACCTTGGCACCAAGAATGACCTTCTAACTTGACAATTATTCCAAAGTGATTTCGTAAATCAAATGATGCTATCTCGGAGGACTAAAACCAAAAATTTAGAGTCAAGACAGGTCTCAAACGTCAGGGCGAGAAGCCTACTCTAAGACCTAGCCTGATTAACAGCAACTGAAACTGACCAAATTGTAAGCACAGCAGAAATTAACCAAGCGATATACTCCTGGCTACTAGGGCGATATACCTATAACCGCGTGATACTTCGCACGACGCCAGGCGATATACCTCAGCACTGGCGGGCGATATACTCCAGGCAGGTCGGGCGATAGTCTGTCAAGGGTGAACTATCGCGCGATATTTCTCTTCAAAGCAGGCGATATTTTTAGCAAGCGCGAAGTATCGCGCGATATTTCACTTTACAGAGTGCGATACTGTTGTAGACTTGTTCAACTCTTGACCAGAATTGTGTAAAATTTGCGCTTTTGGGTCTGCTTGATCAAAATTTTCAGTCTGAGGGTTGATGTTTTTTATTTCAGTCACAATATCAGCAGAATTTTGGCAGGTTTGCAAACAGTGAGGCATCAAAACATGTCTCAAACACTTGAAACAAGGGCAAAAGCAACCTTGCCAAGACAAACACTTGTGATATCAGAATTGAAACAGCACGCTATGAATGCTACCGATTGTTTGTATGTAAGAACATTTGCACTGGCATCACACAACCGAAGATAATTCAAGCAAATCTATCCTAAAAAAGTCAAGGCTCAATGCTTACCAACTTAGCCCACAACTTGATGTCCCCTTGCCTCACACCAAGTGGTTACCTACAAGAGATGTTGGCTTTGTCGTGGAAGCGTCAAATGACACAACCAAAGGGACACATATGGTGAGTATCTTAAGGTGATCCGAGTAAACCACTTGGATCAATCCTTGCATTAAGAAGATAAGCGGCTAAACAAGGTGGCTTCTATCTAATGGTTCTTAATAAGAATTTCCATTCACAACACCCCTCTTGCTCCTCATAAAGGAGTAGGACCTTGCGGCCTCAATAGTACCTTAAGCATTCTTGTTCAATGTTTTCCCCATGGTCGCAATCCCATGAGCTACTCACATCAAACGAAGATAAGTGTTATGTCTACCAAGGTTTTTGGTGTCCTTGATAGCCTTGAGATTATAGTGAGTTGGAATCACTTGCCACCAAGGAAAATGATGACAAGGTTGTCCTCACTTGAGTCGTTCCTCTTGATTACTCAAGAGTAGGCCCGTTAAAGGATTCCTAAACTAAACAAAAATGGATAATTTATGAGGTTCAAGGTTTTTGATTCACCTCAAAGGTGAAGAGCATACTCCCCTATCTCAAAAATCTCTCCCAAACACACCAAGCAAAGAGGTTCAATTACTCCCTTGCTTCCAAAACCTTAAGATGGGTCAAGATTTTCTGATTCACCTAAAGGTGAAGAGCATACTTCTCCTACCACCTCAAAGTCTCTTTCACAAGGTTTTAAAAATTTCTAATACAATTAGTGAATGCCACACTTGAAAGGAAAGCAAATAAACAAGCAAGAATTTTTTATTTTTTTTTATGCTTGGGCAGCCCTGCAAAAACTGTTAGTAGCCCTCTTTGACATGCGTTTTTAGCAATTTTCAAGCAATGAGAGCACCTACAAACACAACTTGTTAGACCAACAAGGTTAGAAAAATCAAAATCCAAATGTAAATATACAATAAACTGATAGATTCAAGCTAAAAGATGCAGGTTAGACCTATCTAAATACAGTAAAATAAAACAGCAAACTAAAATGATCAAATTCGGATGATAAAACTAGAAATGCAAGTCTCTGTCAGATCAGGCGATATACCTCAGACTTCACCAGTAGCGCGCGACACAGTTTCCTATAGTCGCGCGATATACCTCAGTCTGGGCGATACTCTGCACTATGGGCGGGCGATACTTCGCATGATGCCAGGTGATATACCTCAGTACTGGCGGGCGATTCTTCTGTCACGCGAAGTGTCGCACCACTATACAAAGGTATATCGCGCGATATTTCTGAGAAGTATCGCGCGATACTCTGAGACAGAAAATCAGAACTGCAAAATTTTTGAAAAATAATCTGAAAAATGACGAAAATGCAAATGAAATAAAGGACAAAGTCTATCTACTCTGCCCCATGGTGGGCGTCAGAAATGTACACACTAAAAAGGTGCACTTCTATGAACCATTACATGCAAGGTTGCTCAAGAATGAGGCCTCACAAAGCGGCTCATAGCTCTTTATGCATGGAGTTGCAAAGGACTATGATGTATTTGCTCTCAGCTAGAGCTACAAGCTTGTGACCTTGCTAGTCAACCACACAATGAGAGATTCAAGTGAGGACAAGGGCAAGAGTGCCAATATCCTCAAGAATCACTATGAAAATGCAATGCAAACTAGTCTATGGAAATGAAAATGCAATGCAACTAAGCTATGAAATGGAAAGAACAAGTGTTACAAATCTTTCCTATTTAGACTACGTGAGATTAATCTATTGCATAAAAGGAAACTAAGCTAATATGCCATGATCATGCAAACTAATCAAAGGAAATATGCAACTAAGTGATGTAATGAAATGAAGCAAGTCTTCAATATCTTCAAAAGCTCCAAATGCACGTAAAACCTGCAGCATAACATTAGCATAAAAACATGGTATGCAAATGAAGGGGAGAGCTCTCCTTTTATAAGAAATGCAAAGGAATGGACCATGGAGATTAAGAGGCAAAAATCTTAATCAATGGTGGAGGTTGAAAGAGGAGCAATCCATGTGCACAAGTATCCTCCAATAGGAAAATAAGAGTTGACTTTATGTCCATATAAAACAAAAAGTGCTTTTCTCCTTGCTTTTCTCCTTTTTATAAAATATGAATAAGACTTTATTTGTGCAACTTAGGATAAGAGGAAAGTGGGGGCTTTTTATTTAATTAAAAGGGGAGGAAATATTCCTTTTAATGAAATAAAGACTTAGGATAAATGGTTAGCCCAAGGATAAAAATCTAATATATGATCGAATTTAAGATTTAATCAAGAAATTGATAATGTTGAAAATATTGATTATTGATAAAAATGATTCAGGATTGATAAATTGAAATAAATGGGGCCCAAAGTCTAGGCGACCATTTTAGGGTGCATACAATAATATGTCAATGCAACTTCATGATTTCTTTGTTCAGTACCAGGTGACCTTTTTCTAGAAGATTTACTTTGTCTTCCCTTCTTGTTCCCCATTTCTTCGAGCTCCAAAAAATGTCTTCCACAAGATCATCAACAAAAATTTATTCTTCAAAAAATACTTTAACCTAATATTTTTCCTCTCCAAAATTATGTCTTTGAAAAAATAGAAATATCAATCCTCCTTCAAAAAATGCCTTCAATAATAGAAAATGTGAATTTACTAATTACAATTCGATGTAAAATAGAAATAAAATGTTTTACTTTTATACCATTTTCAAAAAAATTTACAAAATAATTTTACTAGCCGACTTCGCGCAAAGTATATACTTCGTGTGAAGTACCCAAGGCAAACTTTTGGTGGATGTCTTTTGTACCAGGATTTTCACTTGAGAGGCTTCGTGTGAAGGGTCTTTGCACGAAGCCCCTCAAGTGTCCTCGTGCGAAGGGGGTCTTCACACGAAGACCCCAAAACTGAGATTTTGCCCTCAGAAAATAACTTAACTACAGAAAAATGGTCTTTCGGGGCCTGAAACAAGGACTAAACAAGATGATTTTTTCAAACAAATGATGTCAAATGATGCTATTCAGAATAAGCTTTCTAATGAATATAATTTTAATACATATTGAGTTCATTATCACTTTTAAATATTACTTAAACTAAACATAGGTTGTTTGGTCATTCAACAACCTGTCTCTTCAAGACTTCGGGAAAAATAGTAAATGATAAAAAAAAAATTATAAAAAATATGTAGGAAATGGGTATTTGTGTTACCTTTCTATGAAAAAAAGAAAAAATGAATTTCGATTTACACAGATCAAGTTAGAGCGATCCAAGTGACCTTATGTCTAAATTATAGTTTTTGATTAAGGAAAACAGGTTTTAATGGGGCCCTAAAACTCTTACAGAATTAAAATTTTAACAAATATATAGCTTTAAAAGTATACAACATCAAGATAGCCATAGCAAAAAATAACAGTCACAGTCCACCAGCAGGCAACAGATAAAACCAGAAAATAGAACCAGGGACAGAAATAGAAAACCAGGACAGGCCCAAAGCCAGGAGAGAGGCTCAGGTAAATTCTTTGAGGATCTTTACCGCATGACTCTCAAGCTCAGACACCTTATCCACCTCCTCCTTGAGGTCATATAGATCTTTATCAGGTTCCTGGGTGTCCTTCTTCATAGTGCTAGATCTGGTTCTCTTCCTCGGGCCATCCTCTAGAGACTTATCTTTGCCACTATTGGGAGACTCCTCCTTGCTACCCTTGTGTTCCTCTATTTTACTAATCGACACCTTTATGTTGTCGTTAGAAGCTTTAAGAATGTTGTAGCTTTATTCAGTGATTTTCTGCAAGGTTCCCTCCACACTCTGAACTCTTTTCTTCACTTCATCCATTTTGTTTTCCATATCATTCTTCTCCTTAGTAAGCCTGATCTTGCTACTACTATCCTCCCTCTCTAGTCTGCCCACCCTGAATTTTAACTCCTGGATTTCATGGTAGGTCCATTTAGTAGTTCTATAGCTATCAATAACACTATTTTTAGCATTGTTGAGCACATCCATCTAAGGGTTTTCTTTTGTGATGTCGCTCAAAATAACCAGGGCAAGGTCAATTAGGTCCTCCATTTGAATTTTTCCCTCCTTATTCTCCTTAACCAAAGTTTTCATCATTTCCCTCTTTAGACCCATCATGATAGAAACATTATGAAAATTTCTCCAGACCACACTCTTCTCTTTGTCTGTGATCTTGCAAGTGTACTGGTCAATCCCATAATCATCACAGTCCTGCTCGTGATCATCCTCTCTCCCCTGACTCTCCTCTTCCTCTTCGCTATCCTTCTCCTCCTCTTGTCTTTCCTCCTTAGTTTCTTCTTCAATGTTCTTCCTTTTTTTTTCTGCTTCTTGATAGAATTGACATCAGGATCCTCTTCTCTATCCACGGGCATCTTAATTATAATGTTTCTCTTTCCTTTCTTCTTCTCCTTAATTTCCTCTTCTTCACCGAACGTATCTTCCTCCTCATCAGCACTTTCACCCTCCATGTCCATACCCTCCGCCTCCTCATTATAATCTCTATCAGAAGAGATCTCAATGCTCTGCTTAGGGTCGGGATTCTCCTTTTTCTCTAATTTCTCTTTTTTAATCTTATTTTTTCCCTTTTTAGTCTAAGGGGTGGCCTCTGCATCCGTGTCCAAATGCATATCTTGGCTTTCCTCAATATTAGAAGGGATATAATCTTCTTCTCCTGAATCAAACTACTCATCAAATCCCTCCTTCCCCACTTTCCCCTGCTTAATTTCTTTTCCTATAGTCCTAGCCTTAAAAAATTCATAAATCAACAGCAAAAGCTCCTCATGGAAAGCAGGGTTGCCAATAGGCTTCTCCCTGTATTCATTAATGTTCTCATTGATAGACGAATAAAAGTAAAAAGGAATAGAGATCTTAGCCCCAGACCTGAAATGGTTGGGAAGCACAAAGTGGTAAGAGTAGATGTGGTTGAATCTCGTGTCCAGGGAGATATACTTGATTATCGCCCTCAGCACAAACTTTAAAACTTAATAAACTATGAAATATTGATCCAAAATGAATAAAACCAATTGCATCCTTTAGATATTGAAGTTAAAAATATAATCTCGAAAGAATTACATCGTTATCATATTTTTAAAAAAAGTTATGCTGATCCAAGTGACAGTAACTCCTTAAAAACATAGTTTTTTCACGCAAACCACTTTTAGAAGAAGGAAAAATGAATTTAAATGATTTTAAAAAAAAAAATTTAAATGTATTTAGAAACTAGAAAGAAAATTCTAAAAGACTCTAGTTTACATCATCTTCAAATTCCTAATAGTTTTGCGGCAACAGATGTTCGAAAGTGAAGTTTTTTCTCAGAATGTTGAACTTTGTGTCAAAGTTGGCCAAAAAGTGGGACTCATTATTGTGGGACCACCCAGATGGAAAGAGTTCTCCAAAATTGCAAGTATTTGCCTTAGATCGCATTTATTGTTTGATAGCCTTTGTTGTTCTTCATTATTATTTGTTGGTGTTTGTTGTTGCAAAATGGGGAACAAAGATCTCATTTTATAGAAGTCCTTAAGAGAATCAAGGATGGAGATTAAGAGGTTAAAAGATGAATGAAGGGATAAGATTAAGTGGTAAGTAAGGATTAAGTGGGAAATAAGGAGGAATAAGGAGATTAAGAGGTTAATGTAAATGAAGGAATGCGATTAAGCAGTAGGTAAGAGCTAGGTAGAAAAGAGATAAGACTAGAAAGAAAAGGATAATGAATTAATTAAAAAATAAAAGTATTCATTTAATTAATAGTAGAAAAAGAGGAAAGTGGAGATAAGATAATTAAATAAAGAAATATTTTTTAATTATGGAAAATAGGCTAATAAAATAAATAAATTAATAAATGATATTTATTTATTTAATAGTGGATAAAAGTAGAAGTAGATAATTAAATAAATAATAAATATTTTTAATTATAAGAGAGAAAAGGTTTATGAATTAAATAAATAAATAAAAATATTTAATTAATTAATAAAGGAAAAGGCGAGATCAAATAATTAAATAAATAATAAATATTTATTTAATTATAGGAAAGAAAAGGAAAATGAATAAAATATTTAATTAATTAATAGATGAAAAGGCTAATAAATTGATTGAATGAATTAAAAATATTGATTTAACGAATAAAGGAATAATGGTAAAATCGGGAGGCTTCACTTAGTGAGCCTCGGTCATATCACATGTGTTTGTGACATACTAAAGAATACCCCTATTTTCAAAAAAATATTGCCCCAAACCCCTTTTTTATCACCCCCCTCGAACACCCACCCAATACCCCACACACCTCTTTTCCTCTATAAACCCTCTTAATCCCCTACCCACCCACCCGACCGACCGACCCCCTCCCTCCATGCCCCCAATATAGGCAAATATATTGCCCTATTTTTTACTCATTTTAAACCCCCAATGTGAACACATGTGATAGGGTATTGCCCCATCAACAAAGCCCCTATGGGTAAAATAATTAAATAAATAAACTATTTATTTAATTAGAGATAATTTTAGGGGTTTACATTTTGCCTCTCTCCAAGACAATGTAGTTTATCATGTTGTTTCAAAGAAGAAAAGGATAAAGAATAGAAGCATGGTGCCCAAGTCATTGGAAGGATAATGAAGGATGATGCCCCTTCAAGAGGACATGTGGGTTAGGAGAACATGTGTGTGCTCTCAAAAGGAAAGATGGAGGCTAAGGCTAGAAGAAAAATAGATAAGGAGATGGTTAAATCAATGGGCATAGGAGTGGTCATGGATAGGAAGATTGAGATAGAGATGAATGAATAGAATGGAAATGATGGAAATTTGTGCTTTTATAGTGTTTTATCATCATTGAGATTATTATAGCAAGCAAATGTAGGCATCAAGGTATGATAACACCAGGATAACTCACATATCATTTACAAGCATAAAAAAAACATCAAATAGTAAGAAATGTCCTTCTTTACACTAGATCCATATGCTCTTAATTATCTTAGATAATCATGTCCTAAGGTGAGTCATCATGTTACCAAAGAATAGCCCACAAATAGAAATCAAGTGACCATGGCCCACCATTGCTTCTCTAATCAAAAACATCCTTGAGAAACATAGGAAGTGAGTCGCTAAAGATAAAAAGATAAATCAAATAAAAGTTAAGACTCATTGACTAAACAAGTCAATAGTCATTTAGATATCTTGCCAGAGTTAGGTGTTCTTGATAGGTTGATAATGATCTATCTGGTTTCAAGAAGGATGTATCTGTGTGATGAAGTTACTCACCTGCATGAAATTAAGATCTAATAGCATCAATTTAAACTAAATGCAATGCAAATCTACTTTAAAATGAAACTACAATCTATATTATCCCATGGTTCTCTAGAAAGAAGTGGTAAGTGAAGCTCTCAGCTACAATCCTCACTAGTGACACCTCTAAAACGAGAAATGATGCTACTACTATGCTTATGCTATGCTTCTATGATGATTCTAGCTCAAGAATTATGAGATTATGATACTAAATGCTCAAGAATGCTCAAATTGCTCTTAGAATGCTATTCAAATGCCTATAATAACAATGCTTTGCAAATGAAATTCCAAGATCGAAATGCTCTCCAAAATGCCTCATACTTATAATAAATGTCCAAGGGTAGGGGGTGGAGTGAAGTAATCATGATTATCCCTTGGTTAAGTCAAAAACTTTGCTTTGTTCATAAATGGGGGAACAAATGAGGGGACAAGCCTTTAAATGGTCTCAAAGCTTTGGACAATTTAAATGTTTTGAGTGATTTGTGTCCTTTTTGTCTCAATTTTCATTGGTTGATCACTTTGTTGAAAGAAAATAAGGAATATTAATTCAATTAATTAATTAAATTTAGCCATGGAAGGGTAATAGGTTCATTTTGATTTTTGATTAAACAACTATACAATTAATTGATTAAAATCAATTATATAGTGTTTTTGGCCCTTTTAAGCTTCAATTTAATTATTTAACCTCATTATTTAATAATCCCTTTGTTTTACTTGATTTTGTCCAACTTTATTTAATTATGTCTCTTTTAATGCATTTTATTGATTTAATCCCTTTTATTGATTTTGAACCATTTAATTAATTTTTGCAATTTAAAAGTATTTGTCCAATTTTACATGTCTACAGTATCTTGTATAAGACAAGTGATAGATCATGATAGTGTCTGATTTTGGAAACAATTCATCCCATATAAGACAAAGGATAGTTTGGTAAAGGCTTCTAATGTTGATTAGGCAATTGATTGGTTAGATTGTACGTGGGTGTATTATTTTTCCTATTAATGCATGATATATGCCATTATATTTCCACAATCCATGAAGTTCAGTTGCTCATGTTTCTTGATTTGATGTGTGTAAGTTTTTGCATCAACGTTTCAGATCACACTCTGTGATCCATCATCGGGATGAAAGAGAGCACAAAGAGCATGAAAGATGATGATGGATTCATCATCAACATTTTGGATCACACTAAGTGATCCATCATCTTTCATGCTCTTTGTGCTCTCTTTCATCCTAATGATGGATCACAAAGTGTGATCCAAAATGTTGATGCAAAAACTTACCCACAACCAAATCTAGAAACATGAGCAACTAAAATGCATGATTTGTTAAGCTCAACATTTTTTATTGTGTTTGTGTCTCTGAGATAACTTATTTGATGTTTTTGGGTTTTCTGAATTTTTTGAATTTTTTTTTTTTAAAAATAAAGAATGTTTTGAATTTTTTGGATTTTGGATTTTTTATTTTTTAAGTATTTTGATCAATGCTTGAGGTATAAGACATATTTTAGGATTTATTCTCAAGCAAGATGTATTTTTGTGTCTCTAATGTCTAGCAAGGCATAAAGTATAATGAGCAAGTGAATGAACTAATGGGATAGAAATGGATAAGTCCAGGGTGGAAGAATCTTATTTGATTTTTAAGGACTATCTTGCAATGGGATCCCATGTTTACCTTGTAGACACTAAAAAATGGTCAACACCTATGGCCCCCCTTTTTTTAATGTCTTTTATATTGTGTGTTTGATCTTTATCATTGACCAATATTGCGCCAATATTTATTAATTAAATAATGAAAACTATTCAATTAATTATGAACTTCCATCCCCTAATCTTTATCATGTCTTATCGATTTGACCTCTTGACCATGTTTGATTATATTATTTTGTCGAATTCAATTCTTAATCATTTGATTTCATCATTTGATCAATTCATCCTCTTTAAGGGAAAATAACCACCAATTTGTCTCTTCATCCTAAGTCCTATGTCATGATAAATAAATTACATTTATTTATCTTCATTTTCCTATTTGACTCACAATTAATTAATTATCTAATTTTCTTAAATATGAGGGATTATTAAATTTGAATAATTTATATTCCCTCCATTTCTAATTCCCCCTAATTGTGCTTCTACCCCTTAATTTTAGCTTCCATTTCCTTACACCTTCCACCCACTAATTTAGCTTCCTAATTTCCCCCTAACTTATGCATTCAATCATGTCATAAATTTTCGTAATCATGACAATTTTCCAATTTGCACATTCAATTTGTCATAAATCGTGACAATTGCCATTCATGGGTTTTCAAAGGAAATCCTAACCTTTGATTGGATTCACAAAACTCTAGAAATTAGATTCTAAATCCTCATTTTCTTGAACCACATTCCTAGTATTCTCGTCATCATTTCATCCATTTGCTTTGATTTTATGAGTGCATTTTGTCAACATAAGAGCAAGATTTTCACATTAGAGAAGAAAGGAAAAGCATTGGAGCTACATTGAGGGGGTATTTTTGGTTTATTTACATGCTTTATGCACTTTATTTCAATGGCTCTAGTAGTGTGATTAGGAATACATTTGTATCTTTAATTAGTCTTTTTGGTTGGTCTATTTCGTGCACATTTTTGATGTTCTCATTTTGTAGTTGACATTCTTGTGAGCCCAACATGAAACATGCTTATACTAATTAAATTTTGGTGGTTTTTATGTGTTTGTAGGTATAGACACGAGTTTTTTTGTATTTGGAGGTTCCACAACGCAATTGAGACTCATTTTGCACACTTAGAGGCTTCTATTGCACATTTGGATAGTCTCAATGCGCACTTTGGACTAAAATTGCATAGTTAGACTTAGATTCTACGTGATTAGGATTAGATCTACACACTTGGGCAGCTCTACATTTCTTTTATGATATATTTTCAATTTATTCATGCATGCAGCTCCAATGATGATTAAACTCTTAATATAATATTTAAAATGAACCTCACACCTATATAATGGGCTTAAAATAAATCACACATCTTTAATTGGATTTAAAATCAATGCAATATCTCATCTAGTTTAAATAGGAGGCTTAATTTGTGATAATGTTTCATTGAGTTTAACTAGGAGGCTTAATTTGTGATAACGTTTCATCTAGTTTAAGTAGGAGGCTTAATTGGTGCCAAATTTTCACATACTTTAACTAAGATGGCAAAATGAACCACAAATTTCCAGATAGATATAAATAGGGGCTTAATTGATCCAAATTCAAGACAATCATGTAAATATGGTTATAAGCATGCACTCTTTCATTGATTCTATACACTTAGGATTGTGTTTACGCACTTAGTATGTTCAAATGCACACTTAGGATAGGTTTTGCACATGTGGGAGTTATTTTTACGTAGTTGGGTGTTGTCCCTGCACACTAAGGAGAAGCATTGTGTAGTTGGGACTAATGTTGCACAATTGGTATAGTATAATTTGTGTCTAATTTGATGTTACTTTTCTATTTTTCAAAGCTTCTAATTTTTGTTAGTATTAAGGTTTTTTTTGTTACTAATCAATCTACACAATGATGTGGCAATCATAGGATGAAAAACTCTTTTCCAAACTACTAATGGATTTATTATAGGACATGTGACAAAGACCTTTTGCACTTGCTATAACTTATGTATTTTTTTTATTAGATTAGAGAAACTTTATTTTTCTAAAGGTCAATGAACTCTTCTTGATATGTTTGGTGCTTTGGCATGTTTTGTTTATAATAGAACCCTAGTAGAGAGGCCTACCTTGGTGGTAAAAGAGGTACTCGCCCCAAGGGAATGACCCCAAGTTGGTTTGCAATTTAATCCACTATATAAATGAAGGATAAGACCAAAGCCAAGTTTGGACAATATTAGCACTTACCATACAATGCCATTTCGAAAGGGGACATACCTTTGTATATATGAGATACCCCTAGTAGATTGGTTAGATCCTTAAGTGGCTTGTTGGATGCTCGTAATGTGAAGGTTGAATTATCATAGAAACTAATTATTTTAGTGGCCAAAATACCCTACTTTTTTATGTAGGGATTGTGATACATGCATTCCAAAGCTACCCCTCATGTACTCTTCAATTTGAGATAGAAAATTTCTTGTGATCTTAGGGTTTTTAGAAATTTGATGCTTGGTGTGCCCAAGAAGTGTGTGTTGTGTAAGGGGGAGTTAGTGCCTCCAAGATTCTATATATCTAGTTGAATGTGGTATTTTATTACTAGGGGATTCAACAAGTATTGTCCCCCTACAAAAGCCTAGGTTGTAAAGTGTTTGTTCAAAAAGTCAAAAAACAACCATTTTTCTTGATGTGTCTTGTGTGGGTTTTAAACAAAATGAATTATTCAAAAAACTTCACTCAAATCCCCAAACATTTCAAATATTGTCCTAATTGAAACCTTTCAAACATGTAGATTCATAACCATCATGAAACTGGGATCTTGTTTCAACCTTAGGTGTCTTCTTAGGTTAAAACCCTTGCATAGTCCTCTTTTTCCTCGCATTGTCCTACTCATTAGTCCTCATTTACCTTGCATTAGTCCTCATTTCCTTTCATTAGTCCTCATCTCCTTGCATTGTCCTTATCATAGTTGCCTTATCATTTTCCTTATATCATAAGTCATAATTTCCTTTGCATTACATCCTAAGTGATTAATTTCCTTATCATTGCATGTTTTCTCATTAATCCTCATTATCCTCAGATCCCAATTCAACAATAGACTTATCATTTTCATCATCATATTGATATTATCCTTGCATTGTCACCCTCATATTAGTATACTCATTTTACACTTAAAACCTAAAGTTAGACTTTGCAAAATCCCAAAAATCCAAGTTTTAGGGTTATACCTTGTGTTGTTGAATAGAGAATCTTGACCTTGTCAAAACTTTTTCCTTTTGTCATTATCATCATCATGTCAATACCATATCTTGTCAATGTTGGGTTTGGCTTGGTCCTTTATCCTCTAGATTGTCCTTTTGTCCTTTAAGGTCTTGATATCACTTCAATTCCCTAGGGTTGTACCTTTGGGCTTATGTTTCTAAGGTTTTTCGGCATCCACGAATCCAAAAACATAGGTTGCATTGTCATACGTAAGTTGCATTTCTAAAATTCCAAAAAATCCAAAAGCGTAAGTTGTATTATCATCCCTTAGTTTGCATTTTCAAAATTCTCATAAAGTAAAAATACAAAAAACCATAGATTGCATTTTAGCACCTTTTAATTGCATTTGTCCTTCATCTCCTAGAGTCATATTTTTCATGGTTTAAAAAAGATTCTAAGCTCTACAAGACAACAAAATCAAAATAATGACCTAATTTTGTCACGAAGCATCAACCCTTGATTAAAGTCCAAAACAAACATTGATGACTTGGCATTATTGGTATTGTAGAGAAGGTGAAAGAGCATCACCACAATATCAACCTTTGTAGTCTCATGCGACAATATCATCACAATCAATCACATCAAATCAAAGTCATATACATCCCAAAGTTTGAATCAAGCTTTCTCATATCCAAACAAATGTCATTCATATTTCTTCATTGCTAGGAGAAAAATTAGCACGAGAAGTAGAGATCTTGAAACAAAAAGTAAGAAAAATTGACAAGAGTATAACTGAGATGTCCAAAGTACTTCAATATCCAAAAGAAGAACTTGCACAAATTGGCACACCGACTCTTGTCTCAAAATCTAACATACTAAATCTTATCTCACAAATAAACATGAAAAAACAATTTCAAACAACAAACACAAGTTTCAATCAAATTCAAGAGCCAACTTTGATCAATCAAGTGCCAAATCAATATCCATCCAAAAAAATCCCAAATCAATCTTCATCTAAAATCAAATTTCATTCAACCAAGTCCCGAATCAAACCTTTCGACCAAAGCATGGCATAATTCAATTAGGACTACCACCCAATTTTAAACCAATCTTCATTCCAATACAATCATGTGTACCTCAAGAAATCAAACCCCTTATGCCAATTATGCAAACAAGTCAATACATACCAAGGTCGCATACAATTACACAAGAAACTTTACCATTGGTGACAATGTGATTAATCTTGACAAGGATAAAGAAAAATAAACTATGCTCATAATAACGCAGAACATACTCCTTTATAAGTGCCATTTATGAAATGTTTGACTGTCCAAAAGAAAATTCCTCACATTTCGAAAATGGAGGAGCTCCATATAACAGTTTTACCGAGGAGAAAGGAAAACATGCAAGAAAACAAAGACCAAGCAGTTGCAGAAAGATCAGTTAGGAAATTGCCTTCTTTGGTCAAAATTAGGAAACAAGAGACATAAACACCCAGTTTCAATATTTTCATACAATTTCATAAGTTCAGACAATTTGACAACAGAGTGAATAAAATTCTTCATATGTTCTAAGGATTGAATAAGCTGTTTCCGCATTTACATTTCCAGTTCATGGGCTTGTAGTTGGTATTTTCTTGGGTTCTAATGGGCCTCTGGAAAGATATAGAACTGGAACTTGCATATCTGCCCTTGGCTACTGCAGGAATTTGGACTGGCTCACATGGCCAACATGATTTGCATTTACCGTGGCATTTAGGAGGACTTGAACCAATCTTGGACTCTACTTCTTGCATCTGCCCTGCCTTTCTTTCCACTGCAACCTGTAAAAATTCAATAGAAACAATTTCAATCTCTGTCATAAAACAAAAACATAATGAAAACTCCAATCCTGGTAATGAATACTATAAAGGGGATATGAACCAACTGATCAAAATAATATGCTAGTTTTAGGATGAAGTTCATACCCTTGAATAGTGAATTTCAGCTTGGACAAGAGCTACCCTTATGTTCAGCAGTGTTGGGCGCCCTGCAAAATCAGAACCATCATTCATGATGTATAATCTCAAAGTTTCATTTTGAGCCAAAGCCTAAACAAATTCATACTACAACTGAAACTGGTGTTCCCTAACAGATTTTGAGTCTTCATTAATGGCGCTCACCATGCACAAAAGGAAGCACGCCTATTACAAGATGCAGCAGTAAAACTAAACTAGTACAGCTTCTGATCTTCAGTCTCATGGTTTCCCAATGGTGAGAATTTCGTTATAGCTCTTCAATGCCATGAAACCTTGATGCCCACCTGATTGTTTTCAAGAAAAACAGAGCTCACACACCAGCAATCATATTCCATTGAGGAAGCACGCCTATTACAAAATGCAGCAGTTAAAGTAAACTAGTACAGCCTCTGATCTTCTGTCTCGTGGTTTTCCAATGGTCAGATGTTCGTTATAGCTCTTCAATATCATGAATCCCTGATACCCACCTGATTGTTTTTGAGAAGAACGTATTCTATTATGGAAGCACACAACTATTACAAGATGCAGCAGTAAAACCAAACTAGTATAGCTTCTGATCTCCATTTTTATGTAACATACCAGTAGTTGTCAGCATCTCTGTCTTTATATAACGGATTATAATGATTTGAGTTAACATACATTTAAACTACAAGTCTCTTTTGGCTAAGCAGCAATGTGAAGGCAATCCGATCGTCAAATTCACTTATAAGTCGAACCTAGCGAACCTAGTCCGAATGCACCTCTGGCAGATTTGAACCTTGATAGATGACTTCCATATCTCATATCAGCATCCTCACCAATTGTTCTCAACCAATAGTTTTTCAATATGGTGAATCCCTGATACCCACCTGATTGTTATTAAGAAAAACAGAGTTCACACACCAGCAATCACATTCCATTGACACGGAAATCAAGCAGCTTTGAGAGGAACGCAGGTATTCAATTGCCATCTCATGTACTTGAAATAGGAAACCTTGTGTTTTCAAGGCAGATTTAAAAAACCCCAAAAAGGACCTGCTTGGAGAAAGCTGAGCTACACAAAACCCTAGAGAACCTCAACATGGTGATGGCTATTTTTTGTCATGTCTCTGTTTGTCATAGTCATTTTATAACAAGTCTGTGAAATTGGTTAACTCCAGAGGCAAAATCCCCAAGGATCCAAAAAGGCTGCCTGATTGTTTGCAGTTAATGGGTTGCCTACTGCAACAACCAACAACCACTGCAAGTACAGAGCATGGAAGTTCATTAATTGCATGTAACATGTGTAAGAAAGAAGGCAACATAACCAAGATAGACTCTTCAAAGGAGATGGAGCTCCGTTAGGACAGGTATTCAGGGGAAGCATGTCAGATATCTTCATGCATATCATATGTTTATCTTCAAACCTAATGTAGAAATGGGAATAGGGGATTAAGATGTACTTATGTTCTGCAGTTTTCCACTTCATTGCCTCCTATGAGAGGGTAATTTTTATATTCTAAAAAATTAAGCTTATCATAATTAATACCCATAACTAATCATAATATAATTGAACTGAAATTAAATCAATTTGATAGTAATACTTCTATCAAAAGATAGATGCACCTGTGGGTCTCTTAATCATAAAATATTAGAAAGTTTGATTTTTAAATTATTTCTATGATTCAAATAATTGAAAGAAGTTTTGTGTAATTTTTTTATGATGAAAAGTATTATATTTTATAATATAATAAAAATCTAATATATATTGATGGGTTCATTAATTCATTACTAGTAGTTGTGATTTTCATATAATTCACTTTTGGCTACCATCTTCTTGTTAGAGATGAAAAAAAGTTGGATTCTAGATGAAGGATAAAGCTTATGGACTAACGATTTTCTTATAGAGTTCTCTTAGGTTTTTTGGGGGAGATTGTGAAGTTTTATTTGCTAAAAGTAGTTAGAGATTCATAGTAAAATAAGCAAATGTTGAGATCCATCAACTCTAATTTCCTATCCCTTATTCTTAAAAAATAGGGAGCCTCTTCGTTGGATTTTGTTTTCCCTATTTCTCCATGCAATGTTACTTACAAGATAATCACTAAAATTATTACAGAAATATTAGAGTTTTTGGTTCCTCTAAATTCTCTTGAATAAGGAGGATTTGTGAAAGGTCATCAAATTTGAGATGGTATTGTAGTAGCACATAAACATTCATTTTATGGCCCCTTCTCAGAAGAAGGTCATGTTCATTAAGCTCAAGATGTCTAAAGCTTGTGATAGGCTTAGTTGGTCTTTTCTTCAAATAATTTTGTCTACTTTTGGGTTTAGTTCAAACTGAATTGATTGGGTAATGAGTTGTGTGACTTTGTCTTCCTTTTCTACTCTTACCAGTGATATCCCTTCAGCCCTTTTTTTTTAATCTAAATGTTAAGATAAGGAAATCTTGTATATCCTTATTCGTTTGTTTTGATGGTAGAAGGTTTTGGTAGATTGTTGAAGCATCACAAATTGAGAGGACTCATTCAAGATTGACCCTATGCTCAAAATATTAGTTTGCAAACTCATTTGCAACTTTTTGATAATATTATCTTGATGGATACGGCTAAACTTGATGAGGCAATCAAATTTAGAATGATTTTGGATATCTACTTATCTTCTTCAAATGAACAAATCAATAAAGAAAAATCAAGTAATTTATTATTCGATACTTCTAAGTATATTCACTATAGAATTACAGACATTCTTCACTTCCAAATTAGATGCTTGCTTATTGATTATTAAGGAATCCCTCTCTCTGTTGGGAACCTTACAAGAGAAAATTGAGAAAAGATTTAAATTACATAAGGGTGAGCTACTAGAGCCTCGATGGTTATCCTTTGCTAGTAGAGTGATTCTTCTAAAATTTATTTTGTAATTTTTACTATCTATAGATTCTTCATATTAATTGCTCACAAGAGTCCTCTTAAGAAGTTTGATTCTCTTTCTAGGAAATTTCTCTAGGCAAGAAATCCAGATCTTCGAAATGGAGTCTTGTGAGTTGTGATGCAGGGGCATTCTAGGGTGCTTAGTGAATTTGCATGGTGGTGTGTTGTTTTGGTTTTGTGTTACTAGGTTGCAGCTTTAATCGATGGTCTCAGTTATTGAAGGAAGCTAGGTTGCTAAAGGAACTCGGTAAAACTTCTTGTGCTCGGTGGAACTAGTACTTGGCGATGCTTGTGGTGCTCGATCAATGTGCTTGCTCGGCGATGCCTGTTTTGCTCGGTGTTTCTTGGCTTGGTCGGTTGTTTCACTGGTGCTCGGTTGTTTCTCTAGTGCTCGATTGTTCTGGTTTATCGATTGGAGTTCTTGGTGATTTGGTTAGCCGACTTGGTGCATTTATTATTGGTAGCTTTTTGTTGTATTCTCCTATGTAGATCTAGAGGCCGACATGGAGAATTAAATATTTGTAAGGCTATTTGAGAGCCGACTATTGTTGCATTTAATATTTGTTTGTAATAGGAGTTGACTTGGCTTAGGAGTTAATTATTTCTTCCAGCCAACTTGTGGCTAAAGATTAGTATTTAAGGAGTGTTTGGGGTAGTTGTTTGGAAGTCAGTGGAAGCAGATTGATAGAGTTTAGACTTGGATCCTACGAGATCTTGAAGATCAGATTGTTATCTGATAGTTTGTAATAGCAGAGCTAGTGGTTTGCATGCTTGGAGACAAGGAGATTGCTTAGAAGCTTGCGAGCTCAAGTTCAGATCTGCCTTAGGGTTTCCATCAGTTGTTGATTGTTTCAGAGCTGGACTAGCTGGAAGTTTGCATAAATACTTTGATTATATTTGAAGGCCTTATAGCCGGGCATGTTAATGAAAATTCAGTTGAAAATATTGTCTTGTTGTGTTATTCCGCATTGTGGTGTTTGGTTGCTTGTTTGGACTGTCCTTAATTGGATCCTCCTTACCTGTTCTGTGTTAGGTGGTATCAAAGCTTGAAGATCTTGAGTGTGTAAACCGATCTCTAGTTGAGGCTATTTACACCAAGACCTTGTTGGTGATTTATTGCTTTGGGTTTTCAAAAAAATTGAAGGATGCCTCCGAGAAGATTGGACTCTAGAGAGATTGCAGATCTCTGATGCTATGGGATCGAAGATTACAAAGAAGGTTAAAGTTGATTTTAGATCTGAGATGGAATTGATGAAGAATGACATGATTACTGAGGTCATGCGAGCTATTGTTGGTATGCCGAGGAATCTTGGTACTGATGATGGTTATGAGGAAGTTGTTGAAGACTCTGAAGCTACTGGATCTAGTGGAGATGACCAGAGAGACATATCTGGTGAAGACAGAACTGGTCGGTTGCATAGATTTGGAGCTCGATTAAGTACTAGTTACTGAATGGAAGTTTCTACTTTCTTTGGTACTTTGAGACCCGAGGATTTAATTGATCAGATTGGTGAATTAGAAGACTTCTTTGAGCTTGAATAAATTGAAGATCCTCTTAGAGTAAGATTGGCACAAACTAAGTTGAAAGGACATGCTGCTCTTTGGTGGAAAGAATTACAAAGAGATAGAGAAGATGAAGGTGAAATGAAGATCAATGGGTGGAGGTTGATGGTGACTAAATTGAAGGTTACATTCATACATGTTGACTATGAGCTTGACTTGTTTAAGAAGTTGCAAAATCTAAAGCAAAAAGATTTGACTATGGAGGACTATACCGAGGAGTTTTATAAGTTGACTATTTGGTCTGGACACAAAGAACTTGGTAAAGAAAAGGTAGCTCGGTATGTGAATGGTTTGAGATTAAATATTCAGGATGAACTTGGTGTTGAAGATTGATTCAGTTGAAGATGCTTATTAGTATGCTCTATAGGTAGAAGATAAGTTGAAAAGGAGACAACATAGTAATCCCCGAGGGAAGGAGAAGATTGATCACTCGGTGAAGGATAAACTGACTGTTGAAGATGAATCGAAACCTATGGAATTGAAGAAGAAGATAGGTAGGGTTATCTTTAAGGGTACTTGTTATAACTGTGGTGAAGAAGGACACCGTTCTTTTGAGTGTACACAGAAGAAGTTTGGTGACTGAAGGACTAATGTGATAAATGAGAACATTCAGAATGAACCTGAATCTAAGAACTTGCTGGTTCAGAGAACATTGCTCGGTGCAAAGGAGGAACCTTGTCAAAGGAGTAACTTGTTCAGAACTCGGTGCAAGTCTAGAGGTAAACTTTGTGATGTAATTGTTGATAGTGGTAGTACTGATAACCTTGTTACTAAGGACATGGTTCAGAAACTTGGTTTGAATAAAATGAAACATCCTCATCCTTATAGGATTGGTTGGTTACAAAATGTTCATGCTCTGGAAGTAAGGGAGCAGTGCTTTGTTGATTTTCAGATTGGCCAGTATAAGGATCTAGTGTTGTGTGATATTGTGGAGATACATAGTTGTCATAGATTGCTCAGTAGACCTTGGCAGTATGATTGCAGAGCTATGTATGATTGTGTCAAGAATGTGTTTACTATTGAGAAGAATAACATGAAGCTTTCCCTGATGCCTTTGCTGGTTACAACACTCGGTATGAGAAACCTGAGCTTTGGTAGCCAAGATGAGTTGGGAAATTCTGAAATGTTGGATCAGTATGGAGAACAAGCCTGTGTGTTATCAAGGAAAGACTTGAAGAGATAGAGGAAACTGAAGTGGAAGAGTATGCAAGGTGAAAATTTGGAGGACTTGTATGTGAAGAACCAGTTCAAGGTTTATGTGATGAATCCAGAAGATGTTCTTCCAGCCTATGAGAACATCTTTTCAAACATGGGGTGTCTGATGCAGGGGCATTCTAGGGTGCTCAGTGAATCTGCATGGTGGTGTGTTATTTTGGTTTTGTGTTACTCGATTGCAGCTTTAACTGACGGTCTCAATTATTGAAAGAAGCTCGATCGCTAAAGGAACTCAGTGAAACTTCTTGTGCTCGATGGAACTGGTACTCGGTGATGCCTGTGTTGCTCGGTGTTGCTTGGCTTGGTCAGTTGTTTCACTGGTGCTCGGTTGTTTCTCTAGAGCTCGGTTGTTCTAGTTTATCGACTGGAGTTCTTGGTGATTTGGTTGGCCAACTTGGTGCATTTATTATTGGTAGCTTTTGTTGTATTCTCCTATGTAGATCTAGAGGCCGACATGGAGAATTAAATATTTGTAAGGCTATTTGAGAGCCAAGTGTTGTTGCATTTAATATTTGTTTGTAATAGGAGCCGACTTGGCTTAGGAGTTAATTGTTTCTTCCAGCTGACTTTTGGCTGAAGATTAGTATTTAAGGAGTGTTAGGGGTAGTTGTTTGGAAGTCAGTGGAAGTAGATTGATAGAGTTTAGACTTGGATCCTACGAGATCTTGAAGATCAGATTGTTATCTGATAGTTTGTAATAGCAAAGCTAGTGGTTTGCATGCTTGGAGACAAGGAGATTGCTTGGAAGCTTGCGAGCTCAAGTTTAGATCTGCCTTAGGGTTTCCATCAGTTGCTAATTGTTTTAGAGTTGGACTAGCTAGAAGTTTGCAAAAATAATTTGATTGTATTTGGCCCTAACTCGGAAGGCCTTACAATCGGGCATGTTAATGAAAATTCAGTTGAAAACATTGTCTTGTTGTGTTATTCCGCATTGTGGTGTTTGGCTGCTTGTTTGGACTGTCCTTAATTGGATCCTCCTTACTTGTCCTGCATCAAGTTGGGACTAGCTAGTGTGCATATCCAAGAGAGCAAGACACCTTGGTCTTCGTCATAAGGAGCTCAATTACCAAGCCTTAGATGCCAAATTATTCTAGAGACTATGTAAGCATCCAATTCAACCTTTAACCAAGATTCTCAATTTCAATTATTTAGGAGGGGTGATAGATGAAGATATTCTACAAATAGAGTTGAGTGGGAAATGTTCAATTATTTGGAACACTTTGGAAAAGGAAGATTTTCTTATTAAGTGGGGCCTATTTTGGATCATCAATAAAAGAAATAATGCTCTTTTTTGGATTAATATTAGACTGGAATATTGAAAGGGGAGGGGTGAATCGGTATTCCCTTAAATCCTTAAACTTAATTTATTGAATGTTTTCCAAGTTCTCATCATTAATCATATAACAAAAATAAGCATGTAATCAAATGAAAACATGAGTAAACACATCACATGCATAAGAGAACACTTTTTTTTATCGTGGAAAACTACGAAGAGGGTTAACTCTCAATATAATATAACTAGTTATGAGATATTACAAGTGCTCACTACATGACTCGTTATTAGAGGGCTCATTGCCCAAAATGTAGAGGCTTATTGCCTAGAGCCGAATAGGTAAACAAAATGAATTGTTACAATTGCATCTGATATATGCACAAAGTAGTTCCTTTGAAGCTCAAAACGCAAATTTTAGACACTTCATGTGTTCATCTACAATTTGCATCTAATTCTACTACATATCACTAGATATCCCTTCGCAAGTCTTCTCTTCTCATTCACACACCCAAAAGTTGTTCATAGAACACACACACACACATACACAGTTTAACCATATTCCATGTCAACCAAACATGCTTCATCAAGTAGTCGGCTAAGGTAATTTATTACACGTTACATCCAAAGTATATCATACGTTTTGCTTCATGAGTAAGCCAAAACACAACAATTATTGATACCAACTTGAGATTATATCTTTCATCCATTTCTTATCCTTTTCCCAAAATTATAGAACCAAAAAAATCCACATGGAGAAATGCGAACATACTGATGACCTATTATGTTTTGAAGGAACAAAGTAACTAGTAAACTGAGTTACCAGACAAAATAGCAATTTTAACAAAGCACCAAAACTCATGAAATCATGAATTTATGAGCATCATATCTACCAAAATACACTGCCAAAATATCATACCCATATTTGTAAATGTGGAGCAACACAGATCAAAACAATATCAACGGTATCACTTAAATTCTAAAGGCTATATAAAATAAACCAACAAATGTATTTTGACATCAATGACAACCAATATGGCACGACCACAACATTCTCCTTCATCAATGAAAAACCTCCAACAAATCATCCTCCCATTATCTCATCTTTTCTTCATCTTCAACCTCTTCATGATATGTTATTGATAGTTGGGTGTTCAAGATGGCTAGCTTATGCATAATCACTCTTCGAGAATGTCCTTGTTGCATGGTTGCAAGGATCTTAAAATATACCCTAAAGGAGGCTCTATGAAAGACAAGAAAGCCATAACTTCAATTTTGGTTGATAAATTATGCAATCGTTTAGATGATTAAAATATTATTGCCATAATCCTAAAGTTGAGAATTCTTGGTTATCATTCTTTGGAGCTATAGAAAGGAAGATATGTTGAGTTGTTTGGATGGGGAAGAATTTGGAACAAGTTTGACTAGCATAAGTATAATTTCTTTTTATGGTTGTTAAGTCAAAATAATTTCTTGGAACTTGAGGAGATATTCATAAGAGAGGTTCTCATGAGCCTTCTATTTGTGTTCCATGTGGTCTAATGAATTAGGCATGAATCATCTTTTTATTTTAGTGTCCCTTCTTTATGAAATCGTCAAATCTTCGGTGGCAACATTGGAGTAGACATAATAATAATTCCACCTCTTTTCCTAAGCTCTAAAATAGTTTGGGTAGACCACCTACTTCAACTTCTCATCTTTTGGCTACTTGGGATATTGGATTGTCATTTATCCTATGACAAATTTAGTTGGAAATAAATTATTGGATATTCTAAAATATGTGAAAGGAATTATTCAAGTTTGACATAAAATAAAGAGCATCCTCAAGGATACCCTTGAGGCTAAATCATGTGATAAAGGCCCTCTTAATTCTTCTGATATTCACATTGCTAATCACTTTGAGTTATCCTTTACTCCTTCATAGACTAGATCTAGCTCTAGAGTTCAACAAGTCAAAAAGGTGAACTATTTAGGTAAGTGGTTTCCTCCAAGTGATATCATCAAAATCAAGGGTTAACCCAAGTCCAACAAGAGTTGGTGGTATTGGTCATGATAATGCATGCTTTGCTCAGATTTCATTCTCTTTTCTTTGGGTAGCCATTCTAATGATTAGATGGAAGCTTAAGCTATTATTTAGGCTCTTAAGTTTGCTTATGCAATGGGTTGGAAAAAAATTATTTGCAATATTGACTTTATGATTCTAGTCACTCTTCTGAATAGTGAAATTTTTTAGGATTACTCTTGGAGGTTGGCCTTGGTAGCTAAAAAGATCCTTTGTTAAGCCACGAAGTTTGAAGACATATCCTTTGTTCATGTTCCTATCTAATGGAATAGGGTTGTATGGTTACTTGTAAATGAACCTCGAAGGGAGTGAGTTGTTGGCATGTGGAGAATCGGGGATATTTAGATCAAGATAAATCTGAATTTCTTCTTTAATTTTTCTATGAGGACAAGAGGGATTGACATAAGCAATTCTTGGTTAGTGATGGTGAGGATAGCCTATATTTGTGGCCTTTTTACGTACATATGATTTTCTAGGGATTCTTGTGAATTTTTCTTCTATTATATATTTATATGATAGCTATCGCCATTTGAAAATTCTTCATATTGTATTTGTATTAAGTTTTTGTTCTTTTTTGGATATATAAATGTGGCGCTAAGGGGTCCATACACTGGTTGCAAAAGTTTTCTTCATGAACAAATGACTAAACATAAAAAATGGGGTTAAACAAAATAAGATTTGTCACCCAACAACAAGCCTAAATAGCCTAGTGACTTGGATTGTCCTCTTTGTCCATCTCTAGCTCCTCTACTCCATTCTTCTCTAGAGCCATAACCAGTGCCAAGGGTTGAATTTGTTGCGTTGTCCTCCATATGTCAACAATTTCCTTTAGCAACTCCACTTGACCCCTTAATTAGAGTCGCTGGCCTCCCCATCCATTCTCATCTACAAGATGATGAAGGGGATCTATGGCCCACTGTAAGGCATTGCTAGCTTTGGCCAAGTCCCCCCCCCCCCGCCCTCCCCCCTTTGGTGATCCCAATACCTCCTATCACTATACTAGCACTAGTTATGCATCCAATCTCCAACTTGAGCTTTGACTAGCTTGAGCATCAATAATTTAACCAAATGTTTTTTGTCCTTGGCTTCCAAAAGCCACACCAAGACATGAAAGATATATTGCTATTCACCCTAAATTTCTTGGTCAACTTTACAAAAACCTTCCCAAGGATGAGCTTAATAACCTCCAATATATCTTACTCCCCAATATTGAAGACCTTCTACAATATACTACTCGTCAATATCTTTTATTTCTTTATGTTGAATGGTGTTGATAGTAGCCAATGAATTCCCCTCTAGGTGAAATTTCTTGTAGCCCAACCATTTGCATAGTTGGATCCCTATCTAGACTGCTTGGAACTCATGCTCGTTATTAGTTCCATCCAATAGCTTCCTTGCTTCTAGCACCAACATCCTATCTTCTCCATCTGAAATGACACAACATGCTCTTAATAGCCTTAAACATCCCCTAGTAACCCTATCAAAGTTCACCCTCACCCAACTTCCTAAGAGAATTCCATCGTGTATTTGTTCTCCTAAAAAGGAAAGAATGAACTTGAAACCTCCCATAAATGAAAGGAAATATTTAGATCTTCCTTAATATAATAATATTTTAAAAAATTGTAAAATCTATAAATATAAAATTGATAAATAAATTATCTTTAATAGTATTTCTAAAATATGATAAAATAAGATTAAAAATATATTTAAAAATAAATAAACTATTTAATTGTAAACTAGTAATCATTAATTTCTTTAATTAAAAAATATATCTAATCTCATTTAATTATTAAAATTTGAAATGCTAGGATTGAGATCTCATTCTCTCAAACTACCACAATTAATAGTCATACAACACTTATGATTATTAGGTCGTGCAAGAGACAAGATACTAATGCATTCACCCAAGTGAATTAAATGTCAAAGCATCAACCAATTAGCATCCACAATTAAAATATGCTCACCAAAATTTTCAAAAGTTTACATTTTCAAAATTTATTTTAAAATACACAAACTATTTTGATCTATTATTCTATTGGCTAATAGTGTGCTATTGTCTTATTAGCATGACATCAACCTTTTCAAAAGTCAAAGTATCCACTAATAAGAAGCAATAATTAAAATATATTGGCTGAATTTCCTAATGTTTGCATTTGCATCTACATTACTTTCACTATTACATAATAGTGACTAATTTTGTCTATTTCTTTTGACAATGGAATGTGTGATAAAGTCACTTGATTTTTTATAATAATGCTATAAAAATTACATATAATTATAAATATCAAGCATATAAAAAGGTTAAATATATAGCTTTAATTCACTATGATAAGATAATAATCTTTTATATAATATTATATAAAAAATAACATTAGTAAATACTCATAGAATATATAATAATGTAATTTAATTTATAAATATGCATAAAATAATCATAATACACTTATTATAGATAAACTAAATATAATTGAATAATTAATACTTATTATTATGTAGTCTTCGGGCGTGTAGTGTCACAGTTTAAACACTTCATTGGTACAACCACCAAGGTTCAAATCTATATTACCTTGTGTCTTCATTGGGCCGTTGACCTCACAGGTTTGAACAAGTGAAATGTGAAGTGTGGGGACGAGGTATGCCATTTGTGGCCTCACCAGTTCATAGATCTAGGTCAAAAGTGTGGAACTAAAGGGCATGTCAAGCTAGCATCACCAATAACATTAAAAATTTTATCAGGCTTTTAAAAAAATACTTATTCTTATATAGTCATTAATAGTAAATAGCAGAATAATTACTATGAATAATCATAGGTGTTATTAAAACTTAATATTGTAAAAAATTATTATTATATTTAATTTGTCAACAATAATATTTGTATAGCTATTATAATTACGTAGTTATTATTATAATATATATTATTTAATTTAATTTTAGTGATTAAACATCATTGTACATGAAGCTTTAATTCTAGCTTTAAATACTCTATATTTTTACAAACTCATTACATGCATAAACTATTATTGTTACAATGTTATTTAACTAAACAATATGTTATAAATTTTGCTAAATATAATTGCTTTAACATTAAACTTTATCAATATCTTTTGTTAGAAGATTAATTATATTATTACTACCATTATTATTCAAAGTATTTCAAATTATTGTTTAACAATGTCAAAATTCTAATATTATTACTACAATTTACAAAAGTTTTAACTTCAATACACAACATTATAAGAAGAACATGATGCAACTGCATCCTCTGGTTATTATCATTATTTTTAAAAATGTTCATGCATTGAATTGTTTAGTATATTGAGAATTTTGTGTAGAACAAGGGTGTGCACGAGAAACCCTATGTGGAACGCACTGACTTGATATCATATTAAAAACATTGTGCAGTTTAAACGTCAAATACTAGATATCTTTTCTATAGTTTTAAATTACAAGGAAATGTTCCAACCCCACCTAAACCTTGCATGTTTATGTATTAAATTTGTAACACTTGATTTGACCGTTGCGAGTCACGATGTTAGTTTTAGATGGTTTTTAAACAAATTTGTGGAAAATAAAGTATTGAGGAATTGGTAAATTTTCTTTTTTTCCTAATATCTTAAAAAATTGTTAACAAGTAGATGTTATGATAAATGATTTTGATTGTTTATTTTTATTAGTTAATATTATTTTTTGATTGTTGAGTTCAATTATGTTTAAAAATAATTATTTAAGTGGGTTGGTTTAAAAATAATATTTATTATTAATAAAATATAAAGTCAATAAAAAAATAAGAAAAAAAAATGATGATAGTAATTATGAAATATTTTAATCAATAATAATATTTATATAATTTTAAATTCATTGATCATAATTGCTAATTAATTTTAAAACAGCTTTCTAATAATTTTTTCTTGAGTGTCTTAAAATATATTTGAGTTATTCAAAACTTTTGACATATAATTTATGATTTAATAAATATAATTCAATGTCATAGTCAATAATTGATTTTGACCAATAAAGATAGGACAACCATTTACTATTTTTTATGTGAATGAAATGTAAAATTAAAATTGATTGTTTAACCATTACATTAGATAATATTTAAATAAAATAATAATATATGAATTGAATCATGTTTGAATCTAGTTGGTTTAAAACAAATAATTCTTATTAATAAAATATAAAGTTAATTAAAAAAAAGCCAAAATATCATTATAATATGGTATGGAACAATAATAATACTCATACAATTTTAAATTCATAGGTCATGACCACCCATTGATTTTGAAAGTCCTTTCTAATATTTTTTTCTTAAGTGTCTTAAAATAGTTTTGAGTGATTCTAGACTTTTTGACAAACAATTTATGATTATATTTAAACATAATTCAATTTAAAAGTCAATAATAATTTTGGCCAGTAAAAGTAGAACAACTATTTACTATTTTTTATGTGAATGAAATGTAAAATTATTATTGATTGTTTGACAATTAAATCAAATAATGTTTAAATAACATGATTGTATATCAAATTAAAAAACCACCAAAATAATTTTTTACTATTGAATTGGATTATGTGGCAAATAACAATTTAAGTAAATTAATTTTTATTAATAAAATACAAAGTCAATAAAAACTAAGAATACAATATCATGATTGTATCATATAACACATTTTAATAAAAAATAATATTCATCCAATTTTAAATTCATGGACCATGACCATTCATTAATTTTAAAACTCTTCTTTAATAATGTTTTATTGACTGTTTAAAATAGTTTTGAATTATTCTAGAACTTTGACATATACATATAATCTTTAGTTACTTTAACCATTATTTAATTTAATAGTCAATAGTCAAGTTTGGCCAATTAAAACAGGACAACCATATCACAACAATTTATAATTTTTAAATATAAATGAAATGCAAAATTATTATTGACTGTTTGACCATTAAATCTAAAAATGTTCAAATAAAATAGTTGTATATCACATTATAAGACCACTAAACTTCTTCAAATAAGTTTTTAATAAATTATATAAATGCCCATGACATAGTGAAGCAGAGTACTTGAATTTGAAGGACTCTGTAAAAACAACTAGGTGGTGTCCCAAGACTTACTATATCCTAACCTTGGACAAACACAAACATGAAGTTAATGTTAAAAAAAATAACATTGCAAGCTCTCATGACCTGCCAGATTTTTATTTAAGAAACCCATGAAAAATATAGTGATATTCCTTCACCTTATACAGATTACATCAACACTTAAGTTCTGAATATTATTTGTAATGCAATGCTTCTAGATACACATATTTATTTTGTCTCTATTTTATCATCTTTTGTCTGGTTTGTGAAGATTTTTGTGCTTGTGATGTAGAGTTATATTGGCTTGTTCAACTCTTCCAACATTTGAGATACTTTCCCAAGGGAAGTTCACATTATTTGTGAAGAGAATTTAGATCCCTCTTGATTTTTCTCTTTAGCCTCAAGCAATTGTTCACTGTTGTAGATTTTCTGTGTGGAAATTTAAGTTACTAAATGTCATTTAGTTCAACAGTTCGAAATAATTTTCAATTAATAAGAATAGGATAGATATTTATTTAATTGAATGATGTTTAAGCAAAGCTGTTACACAATAGTATATTTAACAAATTTTAACAAATGTTGCAGTGATGATAGAATCTTAAATATACCAGAAGAAATAATGTAAGATTATAAATGCATCTATTGGTATAGATGGGTCTTCATTTATTTGTAATTAAGATTATAAATGCATCTATTGGTATTAGATGGGTCTTCACTTACTGGTCTACCTCACATATTGCAACATAACATTTCTTTTTTAAAGTAGATTCAGTCCTCTATAAACAAATTTAATAATAGCTTTAATAATTCTCACATTTATGATAGATTCAGTCCTTTATAAACAAATTTAATAATAGTTTAAATAATTCTCACTTTTATGGCCTTCGTATGTACCAGGGAGGGTTGTACACTGTCTCAGGCTGGCTATGATCCAGTGAAGGACTTTAAATTCACTTTTTTAATACAATGGGTTCAGGAATTTGAATTCAATTTTTTAATACAGTAGGTGCAGCCCCTTTGCTGCTATTAGCTATTCATGTTTAATAATCTCAAAACTAACATTTTTTCTTGTTTATGTCGATTATAATCACTAGGCAAGAAACCAACCAATTAAATGACAATCATCTTTGAACACAGTGCTATAAAATAGTTGAAGTGTTTCTTGCATGCTATGCCAATAATCATCAGCAAGTGACAAGATATTTCTTTGGTCAATTCAAGAAAAGTGAAAACAAGTTTCAAAATGGCTATGACCACCATCTTAAATGAAACAGAGGTGGTAAATAGAGGATCTGGGATTATGCTGAGTATCCAGTAAAATGAGATGGGGATTTGTCACAAGCACACTTAATTTTTTGCCAGTCTAATTATCTACAATGGCATCCTCACAACAAACAGGTTTTATCTGATTAATTTCAAAAGTTCAATATAGAATTAATAGAGCAAGTGAAGTAAAAGTTGCAAAATACAAATTAAATATACATGATACAGATCTTCACAGGGGTAAAAAGTTTAGGTAGATAATTAATCAACAGTCCATTTGCATAGAAGAAAGTTCCTTTGAGTACTCAAAATGAGTTGTAACAGAAGAAAATTAAAGCATGTAAATTTTAAAATGAACAAATGCAAATGCTGCACATGTTGTCACTTTGTGAGAGGAGATTGATATCAAGCCAATCTAAATTATTTTCAATATTTTGTTGTGATAGGAAGCCAAATGAAGGAAAAGTTGAAACTGTACAGATGGACTGAAAGAAGTTGTTGCCCCACAAAGTTGTAAAAACTGAGCAAGTTCTGCAAAACTATTGATGACTAAATGCACCAGAAAATATTAACATTAGTCGAAAAGTTGAATGGATTGTCAAATTCTAACACTTCAGCAACTTACAGAGTGTTGAAGAGGTAGAATTAGTCTACCTGGCACACACTAAACTTTTAACTTCAAATGAGAACCAAGAGATTCAAAAGATAGGAGCTAGAAAGGTCAATGAATGTACCTGACATAACATATCATATTAAACAATACTGGAAGGATATTGGATCCTTTTTTTCTAATTAATTTTGCTTTTGTAATTGTTTTTACTTGGCCTAAATTTAGACTTTTACCATGGCTCATTATGGATGCAATTTTCTTCTAGTGGGGCTTGATATATGTGGGCATTTTATAGTTTTGAGGAGAAAATCTTGAGAGCAAATCATACAAAATGGGGAAAATATCTGTATAATATAGAGCAGAGAACTCAAAATGCTGAAGATTTATGTAAAAGCAATAATCAACACTGGAATTATCCTGAAACCAATTTCATTTTGAAAATCTGTTCTGCTACTGCCCATAAGAAAATCTTCAGGTGCTTTACCTTTGATTTTCCCCTGTAAACCAAAGCAGTGCATAAAATTTGTTTGCAAAAGTTTTTATTGCAGGTAAAATTTTATGGTTAGTTTTGTTATAGGAACAAACAGTGATGAATACAAAGCTAGTTGCAGCTTCATGACTTCCACAGCATATCTACCGGCTTACAGGTGTAGATTTTGAAAATTGGTTTGTGATAAAATATACTCTTCCTTCTCATAAATAGTATGCTTCAATTAAATTTGGATGATACCATCCATGACAACTAAGGCACTAATAAGCAAAATCCCAGGCAATAATGTTTTCCAGAGATCATAGTGGAAATTGATTGATTTTTTTTACAATAAGACAGAAGAATTCTATATTTAATTTCCATCAAGGAAATATGAGATATTCAGAGAAACAATGATGATGGTTAAAAGAAGGAAACAGTAAATCAGCTACAAATACACCACCCTTGAGTTGGTGACAATCTTTCAATATTCCTAGCCTGAAGATTCCTGCAAGCTCCTTAATGTTCGTTGATTAGTACTTGGACCTGCAAATGGTACAGTAACTGAGGCTTGTAAGCTAGATCTTGTCTGTGAAGAATAAGTTGTAGACCAGGATCGCCCACTCGAGCCTGCTAATCCAATAATTGCATCTGCCTGTGTTCAAAACAGCAACAAAAGTTTTATCAACCAGCAATAAAAGATTTACAGAGGGACAGAAAAAATAAGTATATTAATAATCAATGGATGAGAAAAGCATTCAATGCAATGAATGAATATATTTATATCACATGGGAACTCCTAGGTATCTCATTCAGAAAATATTTAAAAGCAAATAAATTCCGTGTGTCAGAGGCCACTTAAGTATATCCTGCTTACCTTTTCAGGAGAAACATCATCAAAAACATGGGCCTGTCCTCCATAGAAGATTGTCAACTGGCTGCTAGCTGATGCACCTATCTGTCGGCTGTAATAAAAAATTCAGCTCAAGTAAGCTACGGAGGCATCATGATTTGACTTGCAAAATATGGATCTAACTGAATATGCAAGCTTAATATGGTAAAAAAATGATAAATAATAAAAATACAGCAGTGTCCCATGGAAAGACTCTCTTCTCAGTTTCTGCTAATTATTTATTCAGTACATGTGGATGGTCACATCGGCAAAATGTCCTCCAAAAATAAGTAGCAGGACTCACTGAATATCATTAATGGATTGGTATAGACTTTAGTCTTGAAAATTAAAATTTTGACACAAACCAATATGTCATTTGACTCCTAGTAAGGGAACCAATATTCATTATTTGACTCCAGGTAGCTATAGAAGTGCAATGCTCATGAGTCGTGTGGAAAAGTTCCCATGGTCATGCAGACTGATGGTAAAAGAAGTGATCTAGACTTTAAATAGCCCAATGTCATCCTTAAGTTGCGTTTGCACGTGGAAAATTATGAAGTCTGGGGCACACCACTGAATCTCACCAAATCAAACTACTCAACTCCAGATTCCCTGAAAAAATTCTAACAAATCAGACTATTTTTTCTGACTTTCAAAATAAGCTCAGGAATATCCAGAAACATTTAGAAGCATCATTGGATTATGGAGTTCAATTGAGAAGGATCAAGATTCCTGATTTGAAAGCAGATAAGTAAAAGCCTTGAAGTTGAAAATTGAACCAGTTTTATCATTGTTGGTAAGGCATGGGAGCACGTAAAAAGGACCACAAGCATGTTACAACATTTGTATTGGTTTTGAGGCTATAATTCAGTGTCCTCTGATTTAGTCCTTTAACATAGCAAAGTAGAACTCAAAATTTTGCAAAGGAAAAAACCAAATATACCTGGGTGGAAGAACAGAATCTGATCCAGCACTCTTGGACCAAGGTTTTGACCTAGAGCCTGAAAGCCCGAGAGCACCTGTACTTTTGCCATTTGTTGTCCAAGGACTATTGTTGACCAGGTTTGCAATGCCGGATCCCTGCAATCCAGTTCGAGAACCCTCATCTGCTGCAGGCTGCGCGAATGGAGGCACGGTAGCATTATCTGCAGCTGGTGTGCAAGATATCTTTTCATCGTATCCTCCCGATCTGCCAAGGCGAGAAGGACCATATAATGAAGGGCTCTCCCACCTCTTGGAAACCGTTACATCGGGCTTGGAAGATGATGGTTGCAGTAAACTGGGGCAAGACAAAGCTGGTTTCGGGGGTTGCATTGCCAGATGAAAATCATCCACATTATGTTGTTTGAAATTTGGTACCCTGTCTTCCCTAGCCTCAAATTTGGCCATCTGGAGGTCACAGAAAAAGACATCATATTGAATAATATCAGCCAGAGATTCAATATCCTCTATATATGATAAAACTTTCCCTACAAATCAAAATTTCATGATATAATGTTTGTGTATCTGACATAGATCTAGACAAAATGACATATAAGCCCTGAACCAATCTTAAAAGACAAAATGACCCATACCTTAGGAGAGCGAGTAGTCTCTGTTCTATCCACTGTCATCTGAATCGGATGTTGCTCAATAGTGTTTGCACTGGTGGAGGGCGGACTGTCCCTCTTCTTCCCTGCTGACTTGCTGTCAGTCTCAGGCCTACGGAAGGCACTTTTATTGCCATGTGACAGAACCGCGCCTCTCGACTTATCCACCAGCAATCTCTCTGTTATAAAAAAAATATACGAGAATCAATACAACAATCTCAATGAAATTTTCGGAAAAGGAGAACGAGGCAATTCAAATCCCAAAAACCAACCACTTAATGCCCAAAGGCTCAAAAGGTCACAGGTTCAAATCACTAATAGTCCAAAATTGAACAAAAGGGATCTGTAAACCTTGCAATGCGGTGGACTGCCACACGCCCAAAACTTATAGAGAAAATTTTCAGTTCGGTTAAATGGGTCTGCAAATCTTCGTAATGGATACGAGACTGACACACCCAATACCTTTTTTGCCGATTTTTTTAATTTCAACAGAATGGGTCTGAAAATCTTGGCGAAAGGGCAGTGGGTGTGCCCCAAATCAAATCTATGAACATAAAATTTCAACAGAAAAGGCCTGCAAATCTTGGCAATGGATATTAACTCCTAGACACGCCCAAAATCAATACTACAAAATTTCCCCAAATCTGCTAACCAAAATGCCCTTAAGGAGTTCGATTCTGCACCTGAATCCCTGCTTGAACAACTAGGGTCAGCAAAAGCCAGAGACGGCCCTCCTGTAAGCCTTGCCGGTGCAGAACACACACTGTTCTCAGCACAAATGTCAATAACAGCCCGGGAAGAAGATTTCACAGACGTCTCCCCGTCTAGGTCAGGCTGAGCATAAGCAGGAACATGGCGAGACCCATTTCGAATGCGAAAACCTGCAATCTCCTGCTGCTGCTTTGTTGGATCTCCATTGGGTGTCATCCCCAAAAAATCATGAAAGAATGGCTGCGCTTCCCCAGCCATATCAATTGTGGCCATGATAAAAAAAAATCACCAATTAACAAAATCAAGGAAATCGAAACCCAACTTTCAAGAAAATCCAGTCGCCCTCTGTAAAATCATACATAGAGGGATCTCAGCTCGAAATGAAGTCAAATTTCAATCTATTAATGGCTGTTTCTGCCGACCTTATCTGCCCAAAAATTAACTTGTTCTTCGCTCAAATTAACCGTTGAACGCACTGGCAGAACAGAAGCTCTTTATATTCCCCCAAATAGCCGGACGTCTCCAACACGGAATTTAATTGAGACTGGTCTGTCCTTTGAATTGAATCCCCCTCCGCGTAAGCGTGAACTATACACTAAAACTTTTGACAATTTCTGTACCTTCAAAGAAAACAAATTAAATATTGTGAAAAATAGAGCAGTCGAGGGGGAGGACGAAAATGGCGTTGGTCAGCAAGTCGTTGCCAAACGGGTTAAAGTTACAACACTTGAGTAGTTATTGGAATTTGTGCAATTATTTATTGCAGGCAAATAAATAATTTATTAATTATTAGTTATTCCATTTCATAATTATTTTTTAAGCATGGTTTTAGTAATAATATTACATATTTGTGGGGATTCGCCATTTTGAAGACGACAAGCTCAAGAAGCAAATAGCCCTTGGTTTAATTGAACTAATAAATAAATACTAAAACTTGGATTTTATGTCAAATTGATTGAAGAATGTAAAATTAAAATTGTATAATAATATAGAAATGTGAGATAAAATGTCTAAACTATAGAAAGAAAAAATATAGAAGCAATAGATTATGATACTAAGCGGGTTAGCTTTCGGCCTCATATAGCAATGCGCCACAAAGGCATCTGTGTGTTTGCATTGTTGTATGCATAGAAACAACTAGAAAGCTCCTAGATAAAAGATCCGTGTCTGCCAAGATTGTTCACTTACACACATGGAGATAGGAAAAATTTTGGGGGTTGTATAGGGGTTTGCCTCAAACAAACCCCCACTTAAGTGTTGTCACCTCCACAAACAACCGAACAAGATCAGAAGATATAAAATGAAATAGACGTGCAATGAAGACAAACCCTACTATGGAGGAGAACCCCTATTATGATAAAAAGATAATCAGTGTGATCATATAATAATAAAAATAGACAAGATTGTTAAATGGCATGCATGTGAATTTTACCAATAGTTGTGGATCCCCTGTTCAGACAATATACATGATAGGTTTGCAATGAGAGGAGTATTAGTTGTTGTGAGTGTCAAAGAGTTGAGAGCAAATTGACAGAGCTTCATTATGAGAGAGAAAGGGAGGAAGATAAGATGAGGAGAGAGGAGTTTTGTTGCTTGAAATTAGTAGGAATAGTCATTGCAATCACATTTGGTTGTTGTGACAGGTGTCAAGGACAAAATACACAGGATATTCTTGTTTGAATATTAGAATGCATTGGGATGTTAGTGTGCCACACAAACGTTTGCATGTTGTGATCTCATTTGCCCAATATCTTCCAAAAATAAAACCACAAGCTACTAACACTTCGTCATTTCCACCTACGAAGTAGGAATCATGAAATCGCATTCTTAGGTTTTGTCATAAATGCATCAAGTGCAATGTGTAAGTGTGAAATAGGCACAAGGTGCAATTTCTGACTATCCTATCTCATACTATGATGATTAAGTTGTGTTATTGTTGATGTTGTCAATAAGGTTCAAATTGCCACTAGGCCATTGTGATTGCAAGCCTGGGATTTCACCAATCCAATGTGCTCACAAGTTATGAACTATAGCATTAATGCATTTGGCATCTTTCGTTGGGATCCAATGTGCTCACATATTGCAAATTCAAGCATTGATTTGTTTGACATTCATGTTAAGTGGCTTTGTAGATGTTTGTGTAGGTTGTGAATTGTAGCACTGATGTACATTTAGCATTCATGCCAAGTGACTTCGCACACATTCATTCTTGTGGTCCACTTTTGTTGGGCTACCATGCTTGCGAGAGTGAATGGTTTTGGGTGTTCATGTTGAGGGCGAGGTCCTCTAATTATGGTCTCACCTAATGCATCCAAGCTAAAAATCTCACTTTAGCCAATGAAAAAGAAGTTTAGATTTTTGGATGTGATAAAAAAAGTTTGATTTCTTTTTTAAAGGCATGATATATTAGCATATACATCTTTAAAATATCTATATTAAATACATCAAGAGATATCTTTCTAAAAGCATCTTTTGCATTTACATGTGAGAAAATTTTAAAAATAGACGTCTCTAGAAAATATCTCTCGACGTGTTTTATATAAAAGGAGGATTTTTTATGTACAAGATTCTTCACATCCCCTCAATATAATTGTATAATACCTCTCAAAATAATGAGAAATTAGATGGTATTGCTATATAAAATGCCAATCAAATATATATAAATGTGATATTAGTTATTACGCACTATGGAAACTTTATGCTTTTGATTAACTTGGGAAACACGTGTCAAATTTATACTAAAAAATGATCATAATGTGAATGTACTCTAAAGTGAAGGTCTCTAACAAATCAAATCAAATAATAAAGTTAGAATTGGAATTATTAAAAAATTAAGGGTTCTAAGTCTAATTTTAACAAATTTTAAAGAGAAAACAATAAGAAGTATGCATCAAAGATTAATTATATGAAAATAAATCATATTCTTTTAATATTTTGTAGATCTCATTGTATTTATGAGTTTATTATGAGTTTTATAATTACTCAATTTCAATGAAGAAATAAGATGAATAAAGAAGTAACCCTTCAAGTGTTAAGTATTATGGAAGTAAAGTCTTTGGTTAGATATTGGTAACAATTAGTAATCTCTTGAAAGAGAAAGGTTAAATGATCTTAATAATCATAAATATTGAAGATCTAGACAGAGTTATACAAGTCTTTGAAGAGGTAAAATTTGTGAGGAGAGCATATAAAAACAAAATGATCCTCAATTTCAGGTTATATTGAACAATTTGACAAATATAATGCACCTAAAAGTATGGTAAACAATCCCTATTCTATAGATCTCATTGTATTTATAATATGATTACAAGATTTATAATTACTCAATTTCAAAGAAGAAATAAGGTGAATAAAGAAGTCATCCTTCAATTGTGGAAGTAAAGTCTTCGATTCAATATTAATAACAAACAACAATCTCTCGAAAGAGAAAATCTAAATAATCTTAATTATCATAAGCCTTGAAGATCTAGAGAGAGTTAAACAAATCCTTAAAGAGGAAAAACTAGTAAGGAGAGCATATTAAAAAAAAAACCTCGAGTTTAGGTTATATTGAACAATTTGACAAATACAATGCACCTAAAGATATGGTAAATAACCCATATGTAAAGAGGCATTATAAATTACATCGAATGATCTGGCAAATGCAATACACACAAAAATATAGTAAGGATTTTGATGAAATTATATTTTGTAATTATGATGGTGTTAATGATAATGATACATGATGTTGTATGGAATCAAGGCATATGGTTTAGGATCTCATTAATAATAATATGGCATATGTTTAGGGTGTGATTGATAGGATAAATCATTTGGTGGTTTCTCATAATTAGAATTTGCAAATATATGTATAAACCATTTTCCATCACATAATTAGTATAATAATGTGCATTTGAAGTAGTCTTCTTTACATGATGTAAATATACTAATTGGTTGTACTAAACATATTGTTTAACACGAGTCAAAAAATAATTTTGGTTGTGGCCATACCTAATTAAGGTTCTACTATACATCTTATTATATTACTCATCACATATCACATCATGAGATCCCACATAATGATTTTATGGTCCTTTATAATTCTGATTTCAAACCAATCAAGAGTGATCTTGTTTAGCTTATCTGTCAATTTAACATATGCGTAGAAGAGTTTTTGTCTAATCAAATTTTCAAAAATAAGAATATTCACATCTAGTTGCCTCTCTTAGGATGACTAATGGGATATTGATTGAGATTGTGGATTATATTATTTTACCTTTAGTAGTTGATCTAAACAAAGTTTCTATCTTATGTTATATCATTTCTATAGCCTATTATAGATCAACTCCACATATTATAATTTTCACATTACTTTTTGTGCTTGTTTTAGCATTTGTAATGTTTAATGTATTTTTACGCTCATTTGGACCATATCATAGCCTCCCCAATGCCAAGTTTTATCTTATACTTTTGTGTTTCCTCGGTGGTTCTATGTAAACTGGCATCTCTTCCACATTTATCTCATATTTTTCTGGTGTGTCAAACTTTCAGAAGCTTATTGTGCTTAAATGCTAGAGTGGTGTACTAGAATCCACTGATAGTAGGTTGTACAATAGACATTTTTGTGATCATTTCCCACCTTTCAATTGATGGATAAGACTAGAAAACCTGGGTTGAATCCTAACAACTAGTTTAAATTCCTAGCATCTTTATATTCTCTCTTATCTCCATTTTTTAATCTATCAATGTACCTCTTGAAAATGTTTTGATTATAAATCTCTCTTTGACAAGATTTCATATTTTTAATCTCTCATGTGATTTATAGGCAATATCACCAGCATAAAAAATAAATTTGAGCACTTTTCTATGTAGCTTCGGTTTCCTCAGCTTTATTTCACCCTTGAGGACATTGTGTTTATGATTTGTAAGGGCCTCCATTTTTTTTGTGGCCTAGTCCTAATTGGTAACAATTATGTTTTCGCATAAATGACTTCTAACAAATAGACCCAAGACTCCCATTCTAACATCATGTTCGTAATCAACTATACATTTTTTATGCTTACTCGAAGTGTCCACGTGGTTGATCCTACACATGTGGCCACTTTTTAAATTCAAACTAATAACACAAGCACTAGATTTTCTATGGTTTAGCATAACCATATTCATCCTTATGGGTTTTTTGCTCACACCCAACCTTTCCCATTTAGTCTTTCCACTATCATTCTTGATTCTTCAAAACCTTTTTCCATTTAGTCTTTCAAATTCCATCCTCAATTCTTTGTATTATTTTCCTTTTCAACCTTCACTTTCACAATTATTTTCAAGCGTAGCTACCACTATTACTTTTGTTACACCTATAGCATTGTAAATTATATCCCTATATAATTTCTTGCTTACATAGGTCTCATTTTAGCATGTCTAACCCCCCTCATATGTTTCTTCTTATCACACCTTGATTTCACGCATATTTCTGACATCCCCATATTGAATTGAATCCTCAACCCAAATTTGAGTCTATTTTTGGCAGTTAAGGGCGACTAGGTGGGTCAAGGGTGAGTTGGGTCACCCCTAACCTAATAGTCATTCATGGTTCAAGAAATGACCTCAAATTTGAATTGGGTAAAAATCTTTTGATTTTAGTGGGATCCCTAAATCCATGTCAGCCTCCTTTGAGTTTTGAGCCCCGAAATGGCTTGGAGAGGTATATAAGATAATATGCCTCCCTCATTTCAGTATCTAGTCCAATCCATTCACAATCACAAGAAAAAATTCAAAATTTATTCAAGTATAAACATTCAAGGCATTTCATCCCGCCATATCCTTCATCATGGCAAGCTTTAACAATCTTCATGCAAGTATGTCTTTTATGATTTCCTTTTAGATTTTTGTGGAGTCACACTATTGCATCAACACTTATGATCTCATTTCAACAATATTTTCATCATCAAGGTATAAGACATCTTATTTCTCAAATATAGCCTTTTTTATAGGTCAGTAGGCTTTCTTTTCAAGTACATTTCAATTCAATCTTATGGTTTATTCCATTACCGAGGTTTGACTTACAAATTTTTTTTTCCTATTTTCAGTGTGCAAGAAATAACAGGTACCTGTGCAGAAGGAGCTATGCCTAGGTTTGATCAAGAGGTACAATTTGATGATCATTTCATCAAAAAGTGCAGAGTCAAAGGCGATTAGATTCGTCCATGACCTCTCGGTTGCCCCTAATCTCCAATTTCGGGTTGAAATTTGGATCATAGGTTAGTTTCTATTTCTATTTCATAGATCTAGTCTCAAAATTGAGTTCTTAGTCTACAATAAGTCTATGCATGTAAAATACCATTTCTCTCTCCATCTTTCCCTAAATCTCATATTTTCCTATTTCATTTGCATAGTCATCTCCCATAACAACAAAGGATCACTACATCCACTAAGTGCTTGAGCCTCCTTGAGCCTAGTGGGTAATATTCCTTCCAATTTATGAGAGGATATTGGTTTGAGCTTCCTAGTTTATCCATCCATCCAAGTGAACTACTCTCACACCCTATTTTCTTTCATTACAATGCCCCTGCATTTTACATATTTGATAATAAATTAATTAATACAAAATATAGGTTATTGGTAATGAAAGGATGCTTTTTTATTTGTCACTTCATGACCTCTAACCACAACTTATTACAATATATGATCACTAATGAGACACATCCTAGACAACATTACTTTCCACATCAATTTTGTGGGATCTAGTGAAGAGAACACCTTTGAAGACTTGTCGTATGACTCAACGAGATATTAATAATGCCACATGTTGGAGCCTTGACCCATACCCGCCATCTCTGACTTGTAGGCACATGTAAACTCTCAATTAGAAAGATGTGTGGTAGAATTTAGCATGTCCCATATTTGGGTATCTATTAATTTAAAATATCCCTTAATAATAAATATTATATTTGACTTAACCCTATCACCAAAAAAGACAATAATTTTTGTCTATCCATAGGTCCCAACTTACTATTTTTTGAACACTTATACTTACTAAAAATAGTAATTTCTATTTCTAGAAAGGGACATGATGGTAGTTTATGTACTTTAGTGTACCTTCTCACATAATGTCATCACCTTGCTAAAATGGGGGCAAAATGTAATATTTGAAATTGTATAGTCTTGTAATTTTCATGTTAATTTTTGGGCTCACTTTAGTGTTCATTATGTTTCTAGGCTCATTTGGCTTATGCCTTGGGGTTTGCAACCTTTTATGCTAAGTCGTTGCTTATGTTTTAATTGTTTCCTTGCATTTTCTCAAAAATCAATCTCTTTTGTGTTTATTTCATGTGGCATGCATTTTATAGTTTTTTTATGATCATAATGGATGATTTTCTTCTTTCCCAAGATATAATGATTTTGTTACTTGATGGATTGTATAATAAAGAATAACTCCTCATTGGTGGAGTAGCGTCAAATTATGTTGCTAAAAATCTAAGTAATACATTACTAGATTTTCATGTTGAATGAGAACAACAATAAATGTATAGTTAGATGAATTGGTTCAAATTTTAAAGGGGTGTACAACATTTGACTAGCAAAAATAAGTGTCATTAAAGTGTCTCTTGAACTCCTTAAAAATGTGTTTTGTAGGTGTATAAAAATAGTATCTTGGAAAACATTATCTAATTGAATAATGATCTATGATATATGTAAAGAAAATAATCATGTAATATGAATTAACAAGGCCATTCTTATAATCTTTTTGTAATTGAATAAAGAAAAATAAGAAAGTATCACTTTGTTGCTTTGAATTTGGTTATGTTTAGTTTTTTTTAATCATAAATATTTCATATCACACTATATGGTCCATCACAAATATATTTTTAAATTGCATAGTTTGTCCTTTGACAAATGACATTGAGAATATGACTCAATTTTTGTTATATGCAAGTCCATTATATACTTTTATATATGATGAGGTCTACACCAAATTAAATACTTCATGAGTTGTGGGAGTTCTAATTAGCTATAGTCCAATTTAGAAACAAAAAACAATGGACACTTAGTGAAGAGAGTCTTCAAGTATCTTGAAACGTGCCTAAATTTTTAATTTACTACCAATATTGTCTAGACTTGATCAAAATATTAGATGTATTGGAATTCATGAATTTTAATTGGATGGGAGAAACAAATGACAAGAGACCTACCTATAAATATGTATTCACCCTTAATATAGGATTAACTTGGAAAACATAAAATATCTAATATAACCTCCAAAAATTATTAAGTGTTTGACTAGAGAAAGCCCTTCCCTTACTCATTACCACCAACAATAATTACTAGTAAAATTGACCTCATACCAATATGTTCTAATTCATTTTTTACAACATGTTGATCTAATCACGTTTTTTGAATGGAAAAGGGAATGTACAACATATTCCATTATGGTCACATTATTTAAATGAAAAAGAAAATGTACAACTTAATTTCTTTGAATGGAAAAAGAAATGTTTACACAATCAAAAGAAAACAAGAGAGTGATAGTCTCGTGAATTGTGAAATTAGATAGCATTAATTTTTTTTAAAAAGATAACAAAACAACTATTAAAAACTCTTACAAGCAAGCAAGGTTATTCTTATAATCTTATAATTTTGTTCTAGACTATAAAATTGATCATAAGATAACTGACGCTCAAAATCAAGGTTTATCTTTTAAGATAAAAACAAAAAAAAAGAAAAAGAAAATGTACAATGTAATTTTTCTTTGAATGGAAAAAGAAATGTTTACACAATCAATAGAAAACAAGAGAGTGACACTCTCATGAATTGTGAAAATTAGATAGCATTAATTTTTATTTTTTTTAAAGATAACAAAACAACTATTAAAAACACTTACAAACAAGCAAGGTTATACTTATAATCTTCTAATTTTGTTCTAGAATATAAAATTGATCATAAGATAATTGGGGCTCAAAATCAAGATTTATCTTTTAAGATTATTATTTTTTATAAAAAAAACACAAAATATTTCCCATAAGAACAAAAAGCATACTGAGAAGGCAAGGTCTTATACTTTTCCTTATTATTAAGGGCCCGTTTGGCGCTTGGAATTAACCTTGAATAAGCATTATTGTATGCTGGAATAAGTTTATTCATTGTTTGTGGCCACTTTTTTAATTCACGAATTGGAAAAGTTATTCCCGTTTTTCGGCCAATGCATGGATAAAGTAATTCCCAAAAAAAGCTGGAATTCATTTTATTCCCGAAGAAGACTATTCGAGAATAAGCTATTACTCCAAATTTTATAAATGGTCGGGTCTGTGCGTTTTGCTTTTGCAGGGTTTTCTCTCCATTCTGTTCGATAGCAAAGGGAGGTTATCGAGCTTCCTTTGAATTGATAGTACTCTATTTTAATGCCCAGGAATTTGCAAGCTATTGACAATGTTTCTGGACAACCAATTTCATTATCTCATTATTCTCCCCCAATTTTCTTTTGAAGGCGCCAATTTTTGGAATAAACAGCTAACAACAGATGTCGATTGAATGAAACTGAACAGGGGATCCGAATTTTGATATCATTTCATCAGACCAGACATATGTTTCACTGAATCACCATCATATAAATTTTCTTTAGGGTTTAGTTCACGATTCAAACTCCCTTGTTTTGTGATCGTAGGCATCAAATTTGTTCTCTGCATAATGACTTTGAATGGTGATCTTATCAGAGAAATCTTGGATTGTGTGGATGGCATAACACTTGCAAATGCAGGATGTGTTTCTTCAGACTTCTGGTCTATTGCAAGAGAAGAGGGTTTATGGGAAGAAGCATGCTGTTCTGTGTGGCCTTCTACAAAGGACACACAGATTAAGGATTTGATTTCTTCTTCACTGGGTGGATTCAGATCATTCTATGCAAACTGCTTTCCAGTAATTGTGTATGGTGATGATTCCAGATTCAAAATTCAGCCCAACAACTTGCAAATTCATGACCCTGTTCATTCTGATTTTGTGTGGGTTGTGGATGTGAAATAAAAGAATAAGCCCATATATTCAAATGTAATTTGGGGGATACCGTATGCAAATGAGTTTCCAGATTTGTTCAATAATGGCCCATTTATGATAGATCTCATCAACTTCAATAATGAGATCTAGATCAGAACAATTTGCCAACAATGAAAAATGAAAAAAATAAAAAATAATCCTTATTCCCATTCCACATTATGGGATCCAAACGCAGAATAGATTAATTCCCAATCATATTCTAGGTGCACCAAACAGGCCCAAACCTTATTCCAACGTTCGTTTTGAGCATTAATTTATTCCAGAATAGGTCCTTATTCTAGAATAGGCCTATTCTGGATAAGTTAATTCCATGCACCAAATAGGCCCTAATGGAATCCCTTCGTTCTAACATATCTATTAAAAATATTATTTAACCATCATCAAATTCCATGCAGATACAAATATATTGTACAATTAGATCAAATAGATGGTGTAGTTGACAACAGGCTTTGGTTTTTTCAATATTATTTAACCATCATCAAATTCCATGTAGATAACAATATATTGTACAACTAGATCAAATGGATGGTGTAGTTGGCAAATGGCTTTGGTTTTTTTTCAAAGTCTTGTTTGTAGTACAGTTAGGTGCCTGTCACAAGGAGTATAAGATAGTCCTATATCACTATAATTCATGTATAATCCCAAATACAAATTGTTTTGTTTGTAGTATAGTTAGGTCCCTACCACACAGAATATGAGATAGTCCTACATTACTATAAGCCATCTTATTGTTTGTATTGTTGACTATAAAAGCTTCTTTCCTTTCCTCTTCTTTCGCATATAGATCCAAATTTGATTCTATTTGTCCAGACTTACCTGATGATCGTAGATTACTAACTACCATTGTCATCTTCGAAGGGGTTAATCTCGCTTGCCCTAAGAAAGACTTAAGGTGGACTAGGTTGCGGGAACACCCCAATTAGAAAAAAAAGTTTATGTGCTCAAATCTCTTTAAAAAAACCCCCAAAAAGTCAAAGAAAAGAGTACACAACACGTGGAGGCCAAGTTGGCAAATCAAAACCAACAACCCAATATATATAAATACATCTGATTTTCCTCGACTTTGCAAAATATTCCAAGTCGTTAAATGAAGTAATGTAATTTCCCCTTACGGGACAAATATTCCCCAGTCATCGTAATAACATGGGATTCTAATGTAAAATCGCCCTTCGATTGGTTTGGGGACCACCGCCGCCTTCAACGATAAAGAAAACGAGTAAGAATGCGAATCTTCAGACATCCGAGGCGAAAGATTTTTGTCCTTGTTAGGCGTGGGCCCCGCCTCCGCCTCTGTTGACCACGTTGGCCATTTCACACGTGAATAAGGACACCTCTCGCTTTCATCTGCATTGACCTTACGTACCATAACCACGTTTCACGCGGACTTTCGCTTTCCATGATTGATTTATTTGTATCGGATTCCTATTTCTATTCACGACTTCTCTAACACGGAGATTGCACCTCCGCCCCCACCGTACCTCAGATTCCCTTTTACTTTATTCATTTGTGGGGTTTCCTCCTTGCTTTCATCTTGTTCTTGTTCTTTTTTTACTATATTATTTATCCCTTAGGGTTACCTAGGGGAAGAGTACCACTAATCGACACCGTCTAATAATCGTGATATTTTTTATCATCTTGACCTCCCAATTATTAATGTTAAAAGAGATTCAAAACTGATAACACATGTACCAATAGCCGAGATCACCATATGTAGTAATAGCTGATCAGTTTTTAGTTTTTTTGGTTGGTAATTGGTCCATTTATGCACCACTATTGAGACATTCTATAACAACTATTGGGACATTTCGCCACAAGTACTAGCATTTTTGTGCAAACGATTATTGGTGCAAGAATGTAGTGGGTATCAGGTGACACTTTGAAATGACCACCTTTTGACCACTCTGTGTTTAACGGTCTATATCGAGAGATCCGTGAATACCCAAAAGTTGAAACCTTAGCTTCAAACAACTAACTCACATACAAAGATAACCAAAAAAAATCATCAAAATTTGACTTATCGTTTACGATCTATAAATGTGTGAAGTTAAGGTGTGCGGGTACTAGGTCATTTCTCTTGTATCTTCTCTTTTTCTTTTAAATGTTCCATTCTCTTATTTCATTTTTTTTTTACATATATAGTTTTTATGTTTCATTCTCTTACATATATAGTTTTCATGTTTAAGGTTATTACAAAGAAAAATAAATAGCAGTTTAAAAAATGAATATACTGTAAAGAAATAATAAAATGATAATATGAAGTCATATGAATCACTATCTCACAATACAAAGAGTCTAACTAGTTGATTCAATCAGCTCATTAAACATGATAACTATATATGTAATAACAATGAAACATGATGAATAAAATACTAGTAACAATAGAAAAGAGGACCCAGTACTTAAACCTGTTCCTATGATTGATTGTGATAGGAGCTCTTGATTTGATTCCATTCAAAAATATGCAATAAAAACTAATACCAAAAATGGCTTTCTTCCACCTCAATGCATGAACAATGACTAAATATGAAATTCCTTTTCTTTAGGTTAAAAAGGACACTTATATAAGTTAGAAATGTTTCAATGTTGATAGTTATTGTTGTTGAAATCATGCCCATATGAAATGATGAGGTTCCCATTTGATTGATTGTGTTGGATATTGGGAGTGTAAAAAGGGTATGGGCAATAGACATTTGAAGTACATTATGATAGGAGATTAGGGAACACTAGCACTAGGACTATAAGTGGCCAATTCCTCCTTGGGATCATCATCTCTAGGACTAGGACTAGGACTAGGAGTATATTTCCATTTATTAATGGATGAAAATAGCTGAGGTGGCCTTTTTTTCATCATAACTTTATTGTCACACATAAAATATGAGTGAATGGAGCCGTTGGAATACGTGTCTGTCTAAATGAGTCACAACTAACTTTCTTCTAGAGAATAGGCATTCCATATATATATTTTTTAATGTTTCTTTTGTTTAGTCAAAAGTTTGTTTTATATTTAGTCAAATATTACTATACTTGTAAAGAGAAAATGGAATAGGAATGCGTTGTAAAGGGAAGAAACGTAATCATATTTCACGAGAAGAAATTGAACGTTAAAGTTGCACGAATATAAGCCTGATTGAACGATACAACAGACAACGCTTTTTTCACATAGAACGAGACGCAAGATATAGTCAAGGGAGAAAACTTTATTTTTAATTCAAAAATATTATAATGTGATTTAAGATAATTATAATTGACTTGAATAAGTGATATACAAGCAAATAAAAATTAATCGGTCTAGTTAATTAAAAAGATATTATAATGTGATTCCAGATAATTATAATTGACTTGAATAAGTGATATACAAGTGAATAAAAATTAATCGGTCTAGTTAATTAAAAAGATATTATAATGTGATTCCAGATAATTATAATTGACTTGAATAAGTGATATACAAGTGAATAAAAATTAATCGGTCTACAGATATGGTAAGAGGTACACAAGATAATAATTTTTTTTCCAAATCAAAAGATAACAAAACAGAAAGTTAAAATGACTCAAATTAAATATAATATGAAATAGTAAAATTTTTTAAATAGAAACATGTTTTGATAAGTAGGAGATGGGTTCCATTTATTCTCACGAAAGATGGGTTCATGTTGAACTACTACTCATGAATCATGGGTCAATGAGTTTGACTCAAAAAACTACACATTTGAATCCTGATAGCAATATCACATAAACACGTCTATTTTATTGGATTGAATAAAAAATAAATTAAATCTTTTAAATGGAAACATGTGCATGTTAATGATATCATGTTTTTGTTTACTTAAGATTTTTAGTTTTTCTATGTGTAGAGTTACCATGATTATTAGTACTTGCCCATAGGTTAAGTACTATTGTATCACTTTTTGGATTGTGAGCCTTAACTAGTGATTAAATGATTTTTTTTGGAATCTCATCAATTAAATTTATATATATTTCTGATTGTGTGAAAAAAAATTATATTTTCTATAGTTGACATGCACATTTTTTAAGTTAATAAATTGTAAAAATTATTTATGGATGATATGATTGGTTAAAATAAATTGAGTCTTATACACGAAATATAAAAGACCAACAATTTTAATTCCACCTTTTTAGCTATATTGTGTAAATTTAGCCATTTATTTTGGTTTTGCTCACATGAACAAAATTTAAAATTAATAATTTATGACATTTATAAATTTTAAATGGTATTATATTTTAAAAAATGGAAATAGGTTTCAAAAAATATTATATTTGTAGTTATGTATATTGTAATTCTATTTTTGTGTTATTTCAATTCTAATTATGTATAATGTAATTTGAATGTTTGTTAATGAGTATTTTAATTGATATTTTAGGTATATTAAGGTAGATATTTTTTATTATTTAGATTTAAAGAGAAGACAATAGGTTTATAGCACAACCTAAATGTGTATTATAATTATTAATAAAAATAATTATATAAATATAACTATTATAAAATACTAATATTGCAATAATCAATCTACACCATATTTATTATTACATAATTAAATATTCAATATATAGAAAATAAATTATTATAATTATAAATTATAGATTTTAATTAATTACAAACTAAAGGCAAGTACTAGCCACTACGTGACACTTGTTAATTTTGCTACTTATTTTTTAACAACCATGTATTTTTAAACAAGTGTCACGTAGCCGCTAGTACTTGCCTTTTAATTAAGTAATAAGTGTAATTATAATGTGAAATATATAATTAAAATTTTAATAAATTTATTATATTTTATAAAGTATAATTCTATTTAATATTAAATTAGTATATATTATGGTGATTAATTTTAATCAAATATTGATATTTAACATATATTTAAAATATTTTAATATAAATATTTTTTTGATTAAGGTAACAATAGGTTTTGAAGGGGCCCCGAAACGCTTTAAGAAAAGCTTAAGATAGAACATTAAAAGCTCCCAAAATGGAATATACCAACCAAAACAAAAGGCAAAAAGCCCTTACATCGAACCAAGAACACTACAAAATAGAACCATGAGAAGTAGCAGACCAAAGAAGATAGCAACAACGCTATCTATTAGACTTTTTTATGGGATCGAAGGGTCATGTCGAAAGAAGGAGAGGACTTCTTGGATTGTTTACCTTTAATAGTGATCCAACCATCTTCAACTCTTGCCGCCTCTTCTTGCCAGCACAACGAATTCAAGACAGAAGAACCAACACCTAGCAAAGGAGTTGGACTAACCAGCATGACTTCCGACACATGGCCAGAATTAACCCCAACAAGAGGGACATGATCTCCAAAACCCTCAGCAACCAACACACCAGCAGAGCTGATAAAAACAACAACTGCAGAACCGCCAACAGAAAGACTGGCTTCCATCAACAGAGGAAGAGTAGGTCCATGATCAACAGGATGATCGAAAACAACATCATCAACTATCCCAATAGGATCAACAATAGGCAAAATAGGGCGTAAACCATCTACTTCAACCGAAGGCATCTGAGAACCCAAAATAGGATCAAACACCTTCAAATCCTGAGAAGAACTTTTCAAAACTGTATAATGCTGGATGGAAGCACCCTTCCACCAATTATGAGAGAATTTCTTCTTTTTAAGTTTAGTGTTGCAATGAATAACATTATGGCATGTTTGAAAGCATTTTCTGCACCTAAAAGAGATGCCCTCATAGTCCAGTTGTTGCATCCAATAACCTTTAGATGATTCAATCTTAATTTCAGCTAGAAGACCCAGTGAAGTATCAATTTCTACCAGAATGTGGGCAAGGGTAGAATGGAAGATATTAGAAGAGTCATGATCCACTATAAAAAACCCCCCCAAAGCCTCCCCCACTTTAGCCAAGATGAAATCATGCCAAAGATGAAGAGGGAATGAAATTCGGGGTGCCAGGGTTTTACCACGAGCAAAAATCTATCCTCCTCCGAGCTAAAGAAGTTTTGACACAAAATCTTAGATCTATCCTTAGATCTATCAAATTTGGCTACAAAGAATCCTTTAGTTAAAGGAAAAATGTGTACATTATCTTATACTATTGGTTCCCATTTTCAGGACACCCAATCATGCAGTTGGGGAGACTGGGCCAAAATACCTGAAAATGACATATCAGAGCATGTTCCTTAAAGACCTCATATATACTATCCAACTCCCCTTCAACAACGACCAAAAGCTTGATAGAGAGAGAGCCACTTACAACAATCATGGCAGTGGAAAGAGTGCTACGAGAAGAACCCCCAGGCCCATACAGAGCTTTGGAAGTAGCCTTAGCATAAGAACCCTCCCCTTTATGGTCTCTAGTAGAGGCAAACATATCAAAGGAAGCAACAACAAAAGAGGCATCAGGACCAGCAGTTGGAGAAGGACCCCTAACGACAGATATAATATAAATATTATATCTCACATAGTTAAAAAAAATTAATATTTTAATTTGTACTATTAATTTTATAATAATTTTTAAATTAATTTTAAGAAATAAAACTATGATAATAAAATTAAATATTAATTTAATATATTTTAATTTAAATAAAAATCAATATATATTATAATATCATAAGTTTTTATTTAAATTATAATATTTTAAAAAAATAAATAGTATAAACTAAAATATAATTTATAAAATATAATTTTTAATTTAAATTTATTGATATATAATAAATATGAAATAAAAATTTCATAAGAAACTAACAAAATAATTTAAGAAAAAAAATAATGTTTTTATCATATTTTACTACTACTTCACGTTAAAAATATTGTATTTGTACTATGAAAAACATAAAATTTATAATAAAATATAAAATATGTTAAAATGTTATTGGTTCATGCAATAAGTTTTAATCACTCATTGAGCTTAACAATCCATAAAATTATGCAATAGTACTTGCTTAGCCTACCACAAGTACTAATAAAATTATTAATCATAAATTTTGTAGATTAAATATAAAATTATTAATAATAAAATTTGTAGACTAAATTTAAATAAAATGAGTAATAATAATTTTTTAGATAAAACTTAGAAAAAATTAATAAGAATAAAATTTGTAGATTAAGTTTAAATAAAATTATAAATAATAAATTATATAAATAAAACTTAGAAAAATAGGAAGCAAATAAAAAAGAGGGAAATCAATTTGTGGAGTTATATGTATTTTTTCAATAAGTAGTTGCTTTCAACCTCTTATTAGTACTTGATAGGCTAGGTAAGTACTATTACATCTGTTTTTGGATTTCTTCCATTAACTAGTGATTAAAAAATCACATTTCTACCAATTAAAATTATTATTTTTATCAAATTTGTTACAAAATTAATAATTTGTATAGTATACATGCACATTTTTTATGTTTATAATTCAACAAAATTAATTTCGAGCTCTTCTATTGGCTTAAAAATTTAGGCTCTTATACACAGATTTTGTACATTGCCCTTAAAATAATTCATATTTATTTTTAAAAATATGTTATAATCTAAATATTAATAAACTTAACTTTTTCATTATATATTTTATATTAATTAACTTATGAATTAGTGATAATAATATCTATTATTTATAATAAATAATTATAAGTTATATTTTAAAATACTAAATAATATGATTTGACATAAGTTATATGAACTATATAAAATATTATTAAAATTATTTCTAGTTAATTAAATGATGTAATTTATTTTGATTTTAACAATTATTTTTTAAAATAGAAAATTATATTATATTATATTAATAATTTATGTGAAGTATTTAAATTTTGATTTATAATTATATTTTTTAAATATCTTATAATATATTATATTGATTATTTATGTATAAATTATTTTATTTCAAAAATTAATAATTATATTTAAGAAAAATAATTTTATTGATATTTTTTAATTATATATTTTTTCAATATTGATAATATATAAAATTTTAAAATTAAAAAATAATATAAAAGATATTAGTTGAAATCTTTTTAAAAATTAAAGATAATTTATGTACTTCATTAACATAGATATATTCACTTACATTTATAAGGATTAATTTTCTTTTGCTTTTATTAATTTGATTTAAACTATGATAATTAAATATCTTAAATTGTAAAACAAAAGAGTAAAATATTTATAATTATTATATATTTATAATTCTAAATTAATATAAGACTTTACCTATTATATAGATAGGTATAATATTAATTACATTGTGATTAATACCAATTATACTTGTACCTAGTAACTACAACAATGGATATTTGTTTATCTTTAACTTATCATTATTAACTTAATATCAAACTCCTAATCAATTAATCAATAATTTAGTACTTGTTGGTAGGCTAAGTACTATTGTATCCGAGTTTTTTATGTTAACTAGTGATTAAATGAACTCTTCTACACCAATGAAAATAATTCTTTTTTATATTTCATTATAAGTTTTTTCATTCTAAAATATAGATGCAAATTATTTAACTTTATAATATCTAGAAATTAATTTTTGATCATCCTCATTGGATGAATGCATTTGAAGTGTTATTGCACGACTCAACCAATTAAAATTTACCACATTTGTTATTTATTGTCCTTCCACTTATTTCATCTAATTTTCTTGTCATTTTCTAACTATTCTGTAAAATGTGAAAGTTTCGTTGAATATTCTACATAATTACATTTTATAGAATATATTGAAGGAAACTTCCTTTCTCTTTGAAACAAAAAATTATATTTTATTTATTTCAAATATAATTGGTTGAATTGGTTTGGTGTATAGGACCCCTTTTGGAAGG